>CM023358.1:11898523-11960970 GCA_013282895.1 Eriosoma lanigerum
TGGATTACACCTACTGGGAATACCACGTTAAAAAAAATGCGCCTAATTACTTTACCTCAATGCAAAGGTGGTGTGGAAAAAAGTAAATCATTTTATTTTTAAGGAAGTATGTGGGTCACTGTGATATCAATGTATTACAAATTTACAAAGCTGCTTGCACTTTTTTTTGTAGTAAATTTTGTTCTTAATAAAATATTGTAAGTATCATAGAATAAAAAAAAAAAATTATAAGATTATGAACAATGGAACAGTCAAATTCTATTATAGTATTATTCTTTATTATTGTTATTAATACGTGAATGATCATCAATACGATTAAACTAGTTAAAAGCTACTTTTAAAAGCTACTTGCACTTTTTCTTGTAATAAACTTTGTTCTTAATAAGATATTGTAATTATCATGGAATAAAAAAAAAAATTGTGCCGATGATTTATGGTGGGTTTTTCTTACTTATAACAAATTTAACTTTTGTTTGTTTTTATTTGAAATATTAATATTTTATTTAGATAAAATTAAAATTTATTTGTTGGACGAAATTGTGTTTTTATATCGACGCGAGGAATGTATTGGTTTTACAAAATTTTTTTTACCACAAATTTGATATGCTTTCGGTAGCAAATTGCGTTTAGTTGGTACTTTATTTAGTTCATTTTTCGAATTTCTCCAATGTTTTTCCCTAGGAGAAAATTAATTACCAAAAAATGGCAAAAAATTTGTAAAATTACGATTTTTATAATTTGTTGAATTTAATTTCGTGATAACTAATATAGTTTTGATCGTAGAGACTTGAAAATTGACTTGAATTTCTCAAAAGATTTTCCTTGGGAAATAAAATACTACCAAAAAATGGGGGGAAGATCATAAAATTACGGTTTCTGTTAGTTTTTTAAGCTCTTAAAAAATTATTTTCCAATAATGTTTAATATTACCTGCTATTTTGGGTTTAACGGTTTTACTCCTTGATATTTGACTGTAAAGACTTGAAGTTTTGTTAAATATTTACATTGGTAATTTACACATGTGGTTAAATTTTGGAATGAATTATTAGTAGGTATATTATATTTTATATTTTCAGTTTCACTCAGAATTGTATTTCTAATGCAATATCATTGCATTCAAATCTTAAATATAATAAACCACTAATTTCTCTGAGAACCGAAGGAACGAAGGAGGAACGTCCACAATTAACCTTCCCACTTTTATGAATTCATAAGTATTGTGTATACACGAAAATTAGTATATACAAAACTTTAGTTTTTGTTATTTATTGTTCCACAGAGAAAACAATTATTGATATTTTTCAATCTTTAATAAAAAATATTATCCATATAATATAATAATATAATTTATTATAGTATTATAATCCATGATAACAAAAATAAATACATCACTATTGGTCATAATATTTTTTTACAAAAAACTCAAGATAATTCATTCCAATTATACGGAAAAAAGATAATATCAGACAATTACACTTTTTTATAATCCTAATAAAGGTAAAATAAAAATGTGTATAGTATGAATTTCTATTTGGGGCAATAACATACTGATAGTCGTGAATATGATTGAAACTTATAATAATAATTATTACTACCTAATTAGAATAAATTTTTATAATTAATATTTATGGAAAAATAATATTATATTAGTATAATTATACGATATGGTCATTAGATTTTTGAAATAAACGAGTAGGTATAAAACACAAGCTATAATAATATTAACATAATATACTGTAATAAATATTGTTGAACACAAATAATTAGTCTTACATTTTATTTGACACTTTTGTGATTAATTTTATTAACGAAATATTTAAATATATATTTATAATGTTGCACTTTCTCGGATAATTAAAATTAATTTATACATCGTTTGAGTTGCGATATATTAAATCATTATGATTATTATTAATACACACACATTCACATATTATATTGTATATACGGTTTCCTGTTATGTTTTTTTTTTTTTTAATAATATTTTTTATGTTTTCGCGTTAACTTAAAATTTAAAAATAATTTTTGATCCACTGGCGTTAGCGAGAACAGCAGACTTTTGGTCTATTTTTATACAAACCGCAGTTGATCGAGTGCACTGCCGTTAATATATACTCCTGAACAAATTTAAAATTACACTGTAATAATGATTCCAAGTTTTACGTAATAATTGTTATTATTTATTATTTGTAATCAGACGATATAATAATAAATGAGTTCGATTTTATATTTGATTTATCGATGAAAAACCATTTTAAAAAGCTCAAAAAAATATTCTCTATTCTATCTAGTTAATGTAAACTTATCCAGGGACCCAGCCTTGGTGTTAACATTTAAATACGTAAACTCAGTGAAGGTGATTGTTTTATTTGCCGACTTTGTCACAGAAAAAGTTAAAGATTTTGTTTTTATAATAATTATAATGTTGAACATACATTTATAATTTGTAAAAAGAAAAAGAATTAGTTTATTAATTATTAAAAACAAAAAAAATCCTCAATTTAATAGTTGATAATAAAATGTTATAATACAAATTTAATTTTTCATCGGTACCTATATATTTTAAAACACAAATTCGAACAATTATAGCTCTTTTCTCTGATATTATAGGTATCGAAAAATATAAAATTTATGGGATACACACAAAAATACATAACTAACAACGAGTTATATTTATATTAAATTAAACGTTAACTCGACCCGCTCGAAAAATAACTACTCGGCATACGGTTTATTGCTAGTTTCTGCTAATAATTTATTGTATACGGCACATATATATATATATATATATATTATAAAAAATATACTATAATATTGTTATAGTTATAATTGTTTTATAGTTGACTGGATAGATCGAAATATCGTTTATATTTAAAACATAAATAACAATAATTTATAAATTAATAAACAATATACCTACCTACGTGTTTTATGGAAAGATTAAAAAAGTATCCCACACATCAGTTTTTGAAAATAAAAATTATTTTATAAATATTTTCCAATAAATTAAAACATACTATTTATAATAATTTAAATTAAATATTTAAAATATAATTTATAATACTACACGTATAATACAAATATGCCTACTATAGCTAGTGTTTTCTGTTCTGTATGATTGAATAAATTGAAATAATAATTATACATTTAATTAATGATATTTCACGTTAATACACAAACAATGTATTCAGGACTAAGTACATTTTCTTTTTATTTCGTACAAATATTTTTTAATATTTATCATTCAATTGTTTTAACAGATAAATTATAATAAAATAAACACTATACATTTTTACAATATTTTATATAAGACAAAAAATATTTTCAAAACGTTTAGAAATATTTATAAAACATTTTATTTGCCGTGTTGATATATTTATTATTTTATTTTGCGTTGAAGTTTAACTGAAATGCAATCTTCCAAACTATCTGAACATTAAATGTTTTTTTTTTTTTTATCATAAGTATATTTGAAAATAAATACTTTAATTTGTATTCCCATCTGAAATGATTGTATATAGGTACGTAAACATAATGGATTTCTTGTTACATATAATACTGTTGAAAATTATTTTATAATCATATGAATTTATTACCAGTATGGTTAAAAAAAAACGGGGGGTTTATAAATACTGTTTTTTATTTTTTTGAATTTTTATACAAGACTATATGATAATATTCAGTTTATTGTTATATATTATTGTTTTTATTTATATTTCATTTTTATTATTATTATTATAACGAGTCGGCTTCGGCGGAGGAGGACGAGGGCCAACGTTTGTCCCGGCGCGTCGACCAATGAAAACGTCCGGTATAGCGAGCGTACGCGCCAAAGGATAAACACAAGAATAGTATACGTGCCGCCGCCGCAGCCGCCGCCGAAGTAACGTAGTGCCTCAGCCAGACACTGTTCGCTCGACGTCCGCATCGTTCGCTCGTCCGTCGTGTTTATTTTTTACTAAACTGTTTGACGAATTTTTTGTTTTTTTTTTTTTTTAGCTCTAAAATTAATTTTTTCGAAACAATATATTTTTCGTGCGGCTAACGATTGACCGTTTTCCGATCGTGTCGTGTCGTTGTGATATCGTTTTCAAACACATTGGTACGTTAACGACAATATTATGATCTAAGACGTTATTGGGATAATATAATATTTCGAAAATCATAATTATTGTCGTCAATTCAATCATGGATTTTGCACAATCCCGGAAATCTGTCTGAGTGCAGCCCGACGAGTGGTTTGAACGCCAAGCGTATACAATCCAAATCGATCGAAACATTTCGTTTGGAAAGCTCAACCAACTTGCTGCAGCGCCGGGTAAGAATTCTGCACGCAACATATATTATTATAACGACTGGATGTCGTATTTATATATTCTTTTGAAACCCATAAACTATTATGTTTTTATGTCGTTAAAATTATACAATATACTCTTACTATCCTCTTAGTGTATCATTTTAAAATGTGTGACGGTTTTATGCGCTCTTAATATTTTCGAAAAACAAAAAAATTAATTTAAAAATCGTTCATATTATCATTAATCCGTTTAATACATAATTTTAATAATTAATAATAATTTTAATTTTAATTCATTAATAATTTTAAAACGTCACTATCCTACAGAGGCACGGAGGTGCATTAAAATAATTATCCCTAATAAAATTATTTTCTTTTTAATAATATTTGCAAACGTTTTAATACTGTGTCATAATCTCAAATAATCTAATAATGTAATTGATATTATTCTCTTAAATTCTAAAATATATGTTTTATTTATGCAAAATAAAATTTATTGTTTTAGCTCCATGTTTTATGAACTATATAAATATATTATAACAATATTCAACTGTATAAACTTAAACATTAGACTAAAAACAAACATGTAAAATCACAACAATCCGACCTCTAATTTTTAACGTATATATAGATTTAGAATATTTTTAGACGTTTTGTTTATTATTATTATAATTGTTAAAAGTTAAAACGGTGAATGTCTATCACAAACGGACGACGGACTTACGCGATTATTCCAACGGGTAGTAAAGTAGGTACCATCTGTTTTTCTCGAACTGTCCGAAATGTGGACCGTGTCAACCCAAAGAAAATACATTAGCCATGCGTGCGCACAAACACCCAAATATATAGAGTGTTCAAAATTTCGTGTTACAAAAATAATTGATATTAGGTTTAAAATATATTATGTAATACCCACCACTTTTATAATATGAAGTTTTGATCACCCTGTACATTGTAATGATATACGTAAGAATAACGCCAACGAGGAAATGATTATACGAGTAGCATCAATACATGTGATGGGTTAAAATAATATTATATTAGAATAGTGCTAAAGAAATTTCGTAAAAAAAAAAAAACTTAAAAAATCGCGTATGTTCTTATAATCAAAGACGAAGTTCGACCAACTTAGGTCGGTACTTGTGAGGAATTAAATTAATGCAAGTGAAACAAATGAAAATCAATTTAATTGCAATATGTAATGTGTATAGATAGAATTGGAAATAAGACTATATTGTTATTAATTATTAAAACAAATGCGATAGAAAGAGAAGCGAGCGAGAGAATTGAGCGTTTGTTTAGGCGTGTTGAGAGAATTGTTAAAGACGATGAAATAAATGAGAATTCGTTTAAATATAGAGTGGATGTGTGTAATAAAAAAGTGGTTGGGAGTTGTTAAATTTAATATAATGGATGTAGGTGGTGTAGATAAAATGACGGTTAGAGAAAAGATTATATGCAGACGAAGTAGAAGAAGAATATAATATTGTAAATTATAATTATATAATATAGAAATCAATATTTCATAATCATATACCTACTTAAAGAGTCAAACAGTATGATAACAATATATTTTAATATAATTTTTTACAGTTTTATTATGTTAAAAGTTTAAAAGGATTTATATGGGTCTGTAAATCAGCAATAATTTATACGTTTTTAAATCTAAACAAAAATATTACATATGAATTATGATCAATATACTTACCCAAAATGTAAAGATACTGCTGGATCTCAATCCGTTTTAAAGCTAATAAATAAACATACTTACCTAGTAAAAATAGACTATATTGTTTTTATGTCTTAAAACGAAAATCTATTTAAAAAAAACTAATATCGCACAAATGATGTTATATAGATGACATTATAATATTATTATATATCTACCTGACGCAATAATATCACCAAGAACTTATATAATGATTATAAAACATCTCTGGCCGTATACGATTCCGAAGGGAATAATATTATAAATCTCCAGTTTAATTAGGTTCTAGGAATGATATAGTCCCTGTCACATATAAATAAAAATCAGGGCTCAAAATAATTCATTAGCCAGTCGTTTTTTTTTTTTATTTTACTCCTACTCTTCCAAACGTTCATATATACATGTTAACGTATATACATGTTATAATAATATGGTACAACTGATGCCATAAATTGTAACACGTTTTAACCATATCTTATATATTAAGTCTCCTCGTGTAAATCATAATCATCGAATATTTATCATATTAATACACCTACATGACAGTATAATAAATATACATATTTTGGTTAGAATTGGTATTAACCTTTACCAGTAGTGTGTTGAAAAAGTGAAAAGGGATTTTTTTTTTAGTGGGGGTGAGTGGTTTAGTGATTGGCGTTACGGACAGAGTAATAAGAAGTCTGGAAATGTGAATTTTCCAGATGGCCTGAATCATATTATAGTATCTATAATTGGATCTATACGTGAATATATTAAGTAAATTCCATGATAAATTATTAGTTTATATTAAATTTAATTTTCAGAGTAAATTGTATTTTATCAACATTAGTCATCTAATATTTGGTCATTAGGATAAAATTTTCAACTTTGTAAATAAAACATCATAAACAAGCTTGATTCGATTTTTCACATTACATATATTATAATTTATAATAGGCACTATATAAAAATATATTATAAAAACCGACTTTATTGAGTATTCGACTACGCAGTTAACCAATTTTTTGACTTAATTCAATGTACACTTGGGGTCATTAATACTCATTTATGATAATTAAATAGAATAATATAATATTAAAGAACTAAAGGTAATAAAATTATAATATAAATTCAATAGGTGAAAAGCTGAGAAATCCAAAATATTATTGAAATTATCATTTTATGGTAAATGATATTACTTTTTTATTGTTTAGTAAGTAATATAATTTTCTTAAAACTATTGTTTAATAAACCTTCAATTATTTACCTACGTAAATTATAATATATTTAATATTTTTATTATTATTTTTAAAACAGAAATGTCTAAAAAATTTAATATCATGTGTTATAGTTACTCAAAATATATAATATTATATTATGAGTGTATTAATAAAACAATTTTTTTTTTATATAATTCGATAAATTCTTACCTGGTAGCTGGGCACTACAGTAAACTTTGAAATGTAATAATTAAATTTCATCTTTCTCGAATTGAGACAGACGAATTAGCAATTAAAAATAATATACGACGTTTATTAATAATAATATTCTCTATAGATCTCGCACGTTTTTAGTAATATATCTACTCCCTAAAATATCGTGTCAAATTTCTCATACTATATCTAGTTTTACAATTTACTATTGCAAACGTGCCCCAGACTTAATCTCTTCGTCCTTTGACTGTCCGACATAAATAATATAATATATATATCGTATTATTGAGCTACTCTGGTGGTTTCGCGATGTTTATTAATTTATAACTATGTGTGCGCATTATCGTATACAACGCTAATATTATATCCGGTCGGGAAGGACTAAATAAGAAGAAAAACAAATCCATCTCGACGGGCGGACATCACGAAACGTGTCACTCTGTGCATGTAATGTGTATTATATAATGCTATATATCCGTTCGATTTTTTTCAACGATTCTACACATAATATACTATACTTGTTCGTTCCCCTACGAAAATCGCGTCACATCGGACTCGCGTTCAGACAATAAATTTCGACATTTAATGGGAATCCGTCACACGATATAATATATACGATTTTTACGAGTTCGATACGATGACAGAGCACCGCGCTGAATATCGAAATAAAACATTATTACAGTGTGAAAATATCGTACGATAATAATAATAGCCATTAATTAATAACCGTTATTGTTACCATCATCGCGTAGAACTCCGATTCACATATTATTATAATATTATCTATTATACGTATACTATATACAGAGGGTATCGCATGGTCTTGGCGGTTACCACGCTCGGTATTATGTATAAAGTATACCGTATATGCGGTCACGTGACTTATGGACGATTACAATTATTAATTCGATAACCAAAAATAGTTATATAAATATAGGCTGATCGAAATGTTTACGTTTGCAGTCATAGATAGTAAATTAATAGATAGAACATCAATACAATTTATACGTGAACTTAATGATGCATTTTTTATTTTATATGGTCATTTATTTATATTGAAAAAGGCTGTTTCTCTCGTAAAATAGCTATTGAATATCTGTGCTCTCTTTTCTCTAAAAATGAGATCAGTTCCGTACGGAGAATCTACTATAAGAATGTCCTATCCATTCTTTAATGATAATTTATGTAAATACCAACCAAAGGGACCATAAACGGATGTTTACTTCTATGATGTCCCTTACTTTTCAGAAAAATAGAAGAATGATAACAATAGTCAATGAAAACAAAGAAAAATTGTTAATCTAACCCAACATTTTAATAACTTAACTAGTAACCACATTCCACAATGACCATTTTAGTTAGGATATTGAAGAATATAAGAGTTGAAAAAATCTGAAAAGGTTTTATATACTAATATGATACAATGGCGGACAGACCTATAAAAATTAACTGGAACTGACTATTTATATTTGGAAAAGCTAAATTTGGGCGTCTAAAAATATTATTATACTTTACGTTCACACATTAAAACGAAAAAAACTATCACGTAGCGTTTCAATCAACCTGTATACATGTTTCATATAATAACATAAATGTTGGTCACTTGATTTGAGGTTTTATTATTATATGTGTATGAGCTTTTAATTGTTATTATTATTTTTTTAAAAAAATACGTATACACAAAATACATATATGATCTATTGTTGACAAGTGTTCAAACTTAAAATGATTATTTCATTGAATTGACCTTTGGACGCATCCTCAAGACGTGTCAATGTGTCATAATATACCTCGCATTCACAAACCACTTAAAATCTATACGCATAATATAATGATACTTACTGCGTGTAGATCTATAAATCTGAACAATTTCTATTATTATAATATTATACAGAGCGGTCGGAATGTTAAAAAAATCTTTCAAAAATTTTTGACGAAATAAAAATAAAATAAAACACAGACTTTTGTTTCATTTTTTAAATGTCTTGGCCCCGAAAATTCCTGTAAAAACGTTTTAGCTTATACAATTTTCATAACAATGATACATATTTCGCACATATTTATAATACCATAAATGATCACTCTGTAATCTTTCATCGTAGAATTTAATAAAATATTTATATATTATATTGTTGATGATACATATTTTATAACATGTACATAAAACGAAACACGTTGTCAATAGTTATAATTTAATTTAAAACAATTATATAATTATTTGTATAATATTGTGTTAGAGTGTATTATCGTTTAGTAGTTATTATTATTATTATTTTATATATATTAATATAATATATGAAATGCGATTAAATGTAATAACAATTTATTATTCAATATTGTAATTATATGCTTTTACTATTTTAAAGATTAATAATTTATGTGATTATATGTATATTACGATAATATAGTAGCTTACTACTACCATTTTAATTTTAAAAAAATTATAAGTGTCACGGTAAATAAATACATATTTCCACTCTAAAAATCTTTCCGTAAACCTTCGATAAACACGTTTGTAAATACGTATAATCGGATAGGTATATAGTCCTCAAAATACAATCGTATACCTAAGATTATAAAAAAATATATATATGTCCTGTTCCATAATTGTCTATATTATAATATAGATTGGAGTATCAGTATTATCCAAATAATCGTGACACGACATACAATATTTTTACCTAAATGTATAGTATATCGAAAATATTTTATTTTTGCCTTCTCGGTACATGGTCGCACCTTGTCTTCGTGTTTGTACAATGATATTTAGAAAACTAATATTTTACGTTTAGTATTTTTACTGCAGTAGCCTGCAATCGATAGGCATATACAGCGTGCTATGTGTTCATTATAAAAGTATGTATATCGTATATGGATCATAATTCATAATAATATTATGAATGTTATATAATATAATAATTTTGTTAAAAACAATAATTGTCTCAACGTTTAAAGAATAACAACAAATCGAATATATAATACATTATATAGCTGTTCAGTTGCGTAATTGGGAATTTATCTTGGGGATAGACAATATACTAAATGTAAACCATATTTCCAAGCAACAACTACAGTGGTAACTTCGAATACTGTTTATACATATTAGGCTATGTGGGAAACTATTGCTCTCACCCTCTTTAACTATGCCACTGTAATGTTGTGGTTACAACATTAAATCTAAATAATTTGAAAATAAAATAAAGAGAAAGTTGGAAATATTCAGTGATAATGTGTGGAGCGAGACAAGAAAACATATCGAATAACGTTAATATACCTAATAATAATATAATTAGTACGTTTTAATGACTTTTTTCCCCTATTTTATTATTTCAAATAATTTATTTGGACTTATTTATATATTTGCACTATACGGTAATCGAAAGTTGTTTAGAGTGTTTATATACAACCAAAAATATCTTCAATTTTTTTCTACCAGTTTAAATACAATCTTTTAAAAAAGTTGAAAATTCCTACTGGAACGTTTTCCTGACAACACTAATGAGAAAATATATAAATTATTAAATAGAAAACCCAAGTATTTGGATTGAAAATAATTCGTTTCAGATTATCGTTCTCTATTCAAAGTCGTACCTTTAAAGACTATTTTCCTCTTTATTTCAAATGTATTTTTAGTTACTAAGGTATTCTCAACATTTGTATATACCTAACCTATAGCTGCAATTTGCGAGTACTTTTTGAACCCCTTATAACATAAAACATACGTCATTCATCATCTCCGTCATCGTTTTAGTACGAGACAGGCTATTTTTGGGAAGCTGCGTGTCCTTCGACACACATATACGATTATGCATTTTAAGGGATCAACGAACACACTTATTCGTCCCTTCGCCGGGTGGTGGATGCGAGCAAACAGGTGTGTACGCGCGCGGTGTTGATAAGGGACGCGATTCTTGAACGTATATACGAATAAATCTACGGTCGTTGGAAGGAGACGCGTGCGTGTATTATCATTATTATTATTTGTATTATTATTGTTACGCGTTTATAATAATATTGTATATATTTGTATAAATAAATCGCTTGCCTGTGTGCGTGTACAGACAAACACCGGGCTGAGACGATGTGCAGACGTATATATAATAAAAGAAAACTATCTCGGACACAATGAACAGATATAGAATATAATGTTATTATTATTAATCTTGTTAGTGTTCTAAATGATGTATAAAAAAAACAAAAAACAAAAATTCTTAAAAAATATGCGTTAAAATACGAACTGAAAAATGTGAAAAAACACTCTCTTATAATTTGAATATGTAAATATATCATATATCATATATTGTCATTGTATCTTGAAAACTTGATTTCTATAATTTTTTTACGCGAATGTCTAGTATTGCTGTCAACAAGAACAAAATCTTTAAAGATTAACGATTGGAGAAATCCACTTATTATTTTTTTTCCATTGTAATATATAATATTTGTAACTATCAAGCACTTACCGTGAAATGAACATGACGTTTTATCTACCCCTATTTCGATTTTCGATGTAGGCATTAAACCTATTTATTTATACGGTCAACCGTCGGACAGTTTTTATTTTTTCTTATCGGTCACTGCGCCTATATTATTACATAGGTATATATTTTTATCTCTTTATATAATACCCGTACGGCATTATTTTTAACAACACACTTAAGTTCGTAAACGCACAATGAAAAAATAAATCGACAAACACAAATACCTATCAATTCGTATTTCGTGTGTATGTTTACTTAACTTTGGAGACAATAAGTCGCACCGAAATCGGACGTTTTTATCTAATCAGTCGTCGTCGCCGCCAGATAACGTATAACAGCAGTATTACTAATGTGATTTTAACGTGGGGCACGTCGTGTTTGTATACACAGATTTCACACGTGAACATTATTGGAAATTTGGAACACATTATCTACTACGGTAGCGTACCTTTATACAATTATTATACCACGGGTTACGTATATACGTATTACCTATTGAATACCCTATTTTATATACCTATGCGTTTTATGTGTGACTGCACACATGGGAACTGGGCACCCTGTTCAATGCGATATTTCAGAAAAATGTATTAATGAGCCAACTGCACAATATATATATATATATATATATATATATATATATAGTGTAAAATGTACAGACGATCCGGTCGAAATATCGCGCAAATATCATATTTCACAATTACTGCGGCTGAGAATCTTTCGAAATACGAATAACGAACGACCGGAGAAACCAAAAATCGTTATTATTTCTTTGCTCGATTCTGGGATCTAAAAAATTATTCGCATTGTCCTTTTGTAAAAATCTTGAATAATCGAAACGAAACGTCACCTAAAATGCTAAAATGTCCTAAAATTCGTCCGTCGCAGTCTCGCGGAACAAAAATATTGACTTTTCGCAAATTGCCGTTTTGTCAATTATTCTTCAATCCGAAATATTATGCTATGATTTTGTGACTTAATTTCCCGATCGGAAGTATTAAACCACTGATTTATGTTTTAAAATGATAATTGTATAGAAATATGCGTTGTAATTATTGCAGCTCACGGTACTTTTTAAGCTATTCGAAAAATTAATTTTAATCGTGAACGATTAGACAAATTTAATAATATAGCATTCGAATTTTCGACAATAATTATAGTAATTAATTTGTAATAATAATAATAATAGTAGGCGCGTTATAGGTTAGGTTAGGTTAATTTTTATAACTTTACTATATTATGGATTAATCGAATATTCGACGCTTCTTTATTTATAATATAAACGGTTAGTGAATTGACAAACCATAGTAGTTCTTTGAGAAATCTGCCTATAATGACAATTAATAAACATAAATTATGAACACAGCGATTGCAGTATCTATGTTCATCTATGTTTCCATCTATGTTCATGACGACGAGATTCTTTGAATTCGGATACTTTTTTTTTTATAAACGCGACAGCAATTCGATCCCGGTAAACACGTTTGTGTCACGAAATGCGATAGAAATGTAGGCATTTTTTAAAGGAAAACAAACATTCGTTATTGGATATTATATTCTTAGTAACAGTGAAAGGCGAGAAGTCGCGTCTGATCCGACCTATCCAAACTTAACCGAAATTGTTAAAATCATTTTCGTAGTTTACTCGTTTAAAATAATTGGACGTAAATAATATTATTATATCATACGACGCATACAGAGTGATCAGATTCAGAAAAAAAAAAAACACCATGGACATTTTTGTTACATGAGATTTTTGAGGGCTCATCATTATAATATTAATACTGAAATCGTAGAGGTAATTTAATATATTTTAACGCGTTTCCCCCACATGTGTTTCGTATGTTTTTCTATATTTAATGTGGTCATTTGTCCGAATATCATATAATAATACAATATATGCGTATTGAGACCCAACTGAAGGGATGAAATGTGATTACATCGCGTATTATATTATTCAGCATATTTTTAGAAAAAAAATAGAAGCATACAATTATTAATTAAAAAGCAGTGGAGGATGTAATCCTCTATGTATCCCTCTCATTTTTTAATATTATGATAAATATAAGTACTTAAAAACAAAATAATCGGAATTTCGTATTATAAAAATAGCATGAAAAACGTAATGTACCAAACCGTTTTTCGTAACATAAAATTCAACAATCACTTATTATATTGTGCGTATTATTTAACAATAAAATAACCGTATAAGGACAATATGATTTTTTGAAAAGGGATCGAATTTTTCCTCCCTTTGGTTGCGTTTTTTTGCGACTCCGATTCGACACGGTTTGACCATAAAAAAAAAACGAGCCATTTTATATGCTGTATATGACAATATGCTGCAACGACTGTTTACATAAAAAACGCGTAGCGACGAGTCGTTTTTTTGCGCGATAAAATAAAAACGTATCGCTATATATTACACATGTGATATATAATATAAATTTATTATATTATTACGAAGAAGAATGCACGATAATAATAAATATATTGTTTGTATACATGTATGTTTAAGTTGAAAAAAATCACGTTTTTCTTAAAATCCTACTCACATGACACGGCGGTAGTTAACCCGCCAGATAGATGCCTATTGTTATTTTCGAGATGTTCATTTCGTGTTCTATATAGTGGGATTCGTGGTCATCGAAACCATATGTATGGTCACATATGGTATTTGGTTAATAGTTAAGCGACCACTCCGTCACATATATATTCATATAATATACTATTGTTGAAACGAATGATAATAAAAACTGCTATGATGTTTTAATCCATGTATCCTCATCGTCAATAACATCATTTTTCTCCTATGTTTTCGAAATGGAATTTTCATAATATGTTATTTCATTATGGAGAGACCATAATAATATTCGTGTTTTGTGTTTATGATATTTCTAATTTATTATAATTTATAACAATACTAAAAATGGACGTTAAAACATTTTCGACAAGAAGACCGGTAAATTATAGCGAGAAATCGTTTTAAAAAAACAATATCTCAGTCAATGCATCAAAAAATAACAAACATATTAATCTGGTGCATTCGTTATATATATTTTATATACCTACCTTTATATAATCAGATTTCAACGTTGGGACAGACATATAGTTTTGTTTTTATCTGCTATTTTGATAAATAATTTGTATTATGCTCAATTACGATTAACTTATAAGCAAAAATATTCTACATAATAATTCATGATTATTTAAACATAAATATAATTAAATTAAATTTATAAAATCGAACAATTAAATTTTGGATAATTATAGTATTTTGTCTGTAGATATATCGTTTTCCTTCGTATATTTTAACTCAGTTATCAATAATTATTATTACAACTCTAAATACAGTGATAAGAATACATCTTGTTTTAGATAATAAATAAAAGTACATAAATCATATACTTACCTATATATAATATATACCATAATACCTATTGTAAATATGATTTTGAAATTTTAAAAATAACCGTCATCACAGCAACTTGTATTCCATTCGAGCAACAGACAGAGTTTTCATACCATTGGTATACTGGTATATACCAATAATGTCGTGGAGGTCTGGACCCGAGATTTTAACTACCTAGGACTCGCTATAAAATGACAATTCCTCGGGGTCTTTCAACACACGTGAACGGCACATGTGAGCGGTCGTGCACAGGGTTGCGTCCATAATCTGCGGACTGTGAGAGCGAGAATAATTGTGATTATATAATATAATATTATCTAGTACTTACCTATACGTTATATTATAAAGGTTTGACAAGTAATTAACTAGTTGTTTTAATTCGTTAAATTAAGTTATTCTAGAAAAATGTTAAAAAAGCTAAATATATTTAAATGCATATAAATTATATTCATTTAATTTAATTTAAAATAAATATATATTTTTGTTTTACCTTCAATTTGTATCATATTTTTCAAGTAACTGCAGTCTATATAATGTATTAATACATTTTAAATTATTTAAATATAATACATATTCAACAAATAATTATAAAAACATTTAATTTTTATTAAATTATATTACTTAACTTCATAAACAAATTATTAACTGAACAGTAATTTAATATTTAAAAAAAATAATAATATTTCCTATTATCCATAGATTTGTATTATCGATTTGTATTGTTTTATTATAATGATATTGAATAATAATGGATATCAGTATTCAATATATACAGATATCGTAATATCGGGAACACATTTATTGGCTTTTAAACTCTTTGTAGTATAGACGATAAAATATCGATTATAATTCGATATTGATAATCATATCGTTAAAAATCACTGTCTAATATCTACTTATATTTATAACATTATTGTTATCAGTCAGTCGTATCCGCGGTTATCGTAATATTGTATGATTTTTGTTTTTGTTTTTCAAGAGTATCTGATGAGATAATATTATAATACCGTTTTGTTTTCATTTCTTTTCCCCCACAACCGTCTATTTAACACATCGAATTTTAGATAACACGTGCGCGCGAAAATAAATGGGATTTAAGTGCTTTTTGTACCTATATATTATTATTATATAACATTTACAGGAGACGCTTTTACATATTTTTATTGCGTGCTATCAACACGCCGCAGACGGTTTGTTTTTTCGGAAGACGCGCACAAAACTTCCTCGCACACATGTGACAGCGCACCACACGTCATCGTCGCCACCGCTAATCGTTTCCGGTCGAACATCGCCGAAATTCGTATTAAAAAAATATCTAAAATAAAAAATAATCAAAATATGATGCGATGACAAGTTTCACAATTTCATCGTCACGTCCATTTAATGTGTATATATCCACCGTTTTCCGGCCGTTATATATAATCTCTAGACTAAAATAATGTATACGTATTGTTGTTATTAATATTAGGTTAGATTTTTATAGTTAATTTATCTTTTTATAACATTATTATTACTGAGTATTAATATAAACCAAATTAAATTTAGTCGAAGGAAATATTGTCGAAATAATATTATTTATTTATTTATATAAAAGTGTTTTGCCGTCGATATAACATATAATGTCCTATAGTGATAGACTGATAGACAAATTCGAAAAAAAATTATCGACTTATTCGATTGTTTAAAACTGACTAGTTAATAGAATAAAAACTAATCAACTAAATTATCATTCGAATAAAACATTGAAACTATTCGTCGTTTGGAGTATCAATCGATGGGGACCATTAATATAATATAATATGTATAACTAGGCTAGGCAATGAGCCCATACCAGGATATATTTTCGATGAGGTATGTTCGTTTGAATTCGAAAATATAATTTTTGCCTAGAACTATTAAAAAAATTAAAGTAAATTTTAATAATTAAATTAATTATAGAATAGTCTATTATAGGTATATTATAAAATATTTTATTTTGATATAGCTCCCATTAAAAAGTCGTTACTTGTTTTTAAATTTTTTAAATAAGTTAAAATTAAAAATAAACTAAAGTATATTAAACTTCATTGTGTTTTAATTTAATTTAACTACGTGTAAGTCAATACAAAATGTAATTAAAACTACCAATATTGACGTTAATAATATTTTTTTCTTTAAAATTTTGTCAATTAACTTAATTTCGACTAGTTAAAGAAATATCGTTAACTCTGTGCGGTTAACGATGAGAGCGTTTTATGGTTGATAATATTATACTGCGTTATACGGTGAAATGAAACGACAATAATAATAATAAAAAACGCACACGTGTCCCTCGGGTCGCCGACGCTGTTGTTTTACCTAAAGAGTCTTGTGGTTGCAGTGCGTTTTAGAATATTAAACATAAATTTAGATCCTAAGGAGAAATAAGTAGTCGTCGCGTGAATATTATAATAATACAATATATACGCAATATACAGGGTGTTTAAGGTATTGTTTTATAAACAAATTGTGAAAATAACACCATGGTGTTAAAATATTTTTATTTTTGTAAATTATTGTATTAACAGGATATTATTGTTTTCAGTGGCAAAACAAGCCGAAACAAGCCAGTTAAATTAATTTTATTCGATACCCACTTCTCCTATTTTTACCCATCAAGTAATAATTAGATATAATAATGATAATAGTATAATCTATATAAGTATCAAGTTTATAAGCAGTTTCAACTATTTTTAAAGGGGGTATTTCTCTAGGGATCCACCCACCCCATTTTTAAGGCAGTTCATTTAAACTACCTGTAGGATCTGTTTGGCGCCACTGATTTTTATAGCTACTAAAAGTCTAGTTAAATCAAATAATCTGTTATCATTACATTATACTTATTAATTATAACAATTGATTTAGTATTCTCATATAAATACCAACAATAATTCATGTGTACTGGAAAAAACACATTTTCGCATATAGTATTGTATTTTAGTTGCGATTACGATGAAATGTTTAACAAGAGTTAAATGACAGTTAAATAGAGTTAAAATTAAGTCAAAGGGTACAAAATTATTTTTTTCAGTGCAATTGTAAAGTATTTTATTAAAATAATTAAATAATTTATAATTATATAAACGATTTTTTTTTAGTAACGACTACTCTATTCTATACTATTTTAAATTAGTTTTTCCTCCAGTTTTTTGTTGTAAAATTCCCAACACTCTGTATATACTATATACAATATAATACGATATTATTATCTCTTGCGCGGCATACTGCAGTATATATAAGTATATTATACGAATATATTATATCGTTATAACGTGTTAACGACTAAAAAAATCTAAAAAAAATCTATTATAAATAATTTACGTACAGGTGTGTGTGTATATCATATTGTTGAAATAAAAAACGAAACGCGCGCAGGGTGGAGACGCTAATTTATTTACTGGCGGACGGTCAGCCGTGTCAACGCGCGCTCTCGGACACATTATTATTGTCATGCGCGCAAGTCGTTTTTAATCAGAAGACCATTGTGATCGCGTGCCCTATAGGTGATAATTTACACCCCACACGTCAAGTATAATTATATACCTAAGTATATACATATCACATGTACTTATGGTAATGGTGTATAAAGAATAACCTGATTGTTGTAACCGCGTATACCAAATGTGGTCCGAGCATCCAATCAAAAAGTTCGTATTTTTGTACTCCATTAGTGAGACGATATTTTTTTAAATAATTTCGATTTAAACGTCAGAAAATCAGTCGCTGAACTTGTGTTTTTATATTTTTAACTTTTAAATTTTAACCAAATACCAGAACCTAATCGTTTCCATTAAATTTTGCATCGTGCACAACAATATTTTATTGACATTATGATTTGTATACTTTTTGTACAATTAAAAAGTACGATTATTATTATATTTTATACAAGTAATATATACTTGAGCATGTGTTATATATATACGACAAACGCGGTTGTAAAGTGGTTACATGGTCATACGGATTACCTATAGTGTGTCTGGTATATGATGATTTATGGCATTCGATACCATAACTATTAATTATTATGGTTATATAGTTGCAGGCGATTTTTAATTACCAATCGAAAATACTGGCGTAACCATATTTTTCTAATCATTTTTGTCCGTCTCTAATTATAATATAAATTATACTACGATTTCGATAATTCAATTGCCTACCGCTGCTATAAAAGTATAAAAAAATTAATCGATATTAGTTATACATGATGCTCAGAGAATAATTCTATTTCGATTCTTTATTAAAATAATATTTTTAAGAAACACGATTTCGACAGAAGTTTTGCATGCGTGGGCTAAGAAATCGTGGCAGCGAACATCGCACAACTTCTAAACGTTTCGAATGTTTATGTTGATTTACCATATTATGTTAATTAATAATTTTAGTAAGTTTTAATTAAGTTTTATACTATTATATTCGTAGAAAAGATTTCGTTGAAATGTATTATTCGTATTTTTTGTTACACAGAGTGTCCTAGATTTATTTACTAATTGTAATATCTCAGCGAAATATTAAAGTTATAGAATTCTGATTCGTTTTAAATGATTGAATAGGCAACATACTAACTTTATTGATTTTTTTAAAAAAATATGTCATTTATCTTTGTTATTATTTTTTTTTTTTTATCGATGACCAAAAAACTTGTTTCATATTCTAATAGTTATAACCTTCTTATAGAGAGTATCCCAGATTTATTTACTAATTGCAACATCTCTGCGAAATATTAAAGTTATAAAATTCTAATTCGTTTTTAATTATTAAATAATCAACATACTAACTTTATTGATTTCTTTTAAAAAAATATGTCATTTAAACATATTACAAATATAATTCTTTATTTTTTATATTTTCGAAAATTAAAGCCAAATTGAAAAGTATAATTTTATGAAAATGTTGACGTATCGACTTCCAATTTTCATCAAGATCGCGATTTTTGAGAATTGTTTTTATTTAATTGAAAAATAAAATATTCTATATTTTTCATTTTTTTTATCATTTATTGTCATAATTTAAACTATTATAATATGAAACCTAACCTAATATGAAATACAAAATTTATTTAATCAATTATATAAATTAGTTATACTTGATATTAAATTTACTAAACGCCTGCCATTTATCTCTAAAATCGACCTTTATTATCAATGTTTTTTGCAGATATAAAATTGTGTTATCACTTAAGAGACTGATTGGTATTAACAATATGAATTTTGCATGCTATGATATTAAAATATTTGATTATTATAATAAATAACATAAAATATAATATTTTTCAATTAAATGAAAAAATATCACAAAAATCGCCATTTTGATGAAACTAGGATGTCAATACATCAAAATTTTCATAAAAATATACTCTTTAATTTGGCATAAATTAAAATTTTAATCTTCAAATTTCACATAATTTAAAAATGAAAAAATAATTGATTTTAGTTTTTTACCAACGTTTAAAACTAAAAAAATAATAGAAGTATCTAATATGCCCAAATTCCTAAATGGTAATGAATAAGTTTTTTTTAAAAAAAATGCATTAAAAATTGTAATTTTTTGCATGAGATAACGTAAATTAATAATGAAATTCTTATTTTACCTAAATATTAATGTCAATTTTTTTTTTTAATGTAGTTTCCATTTTTACAATATTTTGTTAGATAGTTATTAAAATCTAAAATTGAGCGTATATATGTATATAAATGAACAATAATGTGATAGATGATAATTATTATATGCATTACAGTTTAGCTGCAGGTTAATTAATAATTGTTAAATATCGATATGTGCCAAAAAAAATATCTTATAGAAATGTTTTTTGAATCGTTTCTATAAACATAGGCGTTAAAGAAACAATTTAATAGTATTATATTATAATCTAGTGGTCCTGCGATACTCGTTTCGCATTTTAAAAGTTATACAAATTGTATTGCGACAGAGCTTCGATGATGCCAACTGCATATATACGCACTCAATATATAATTGCTTGTAGAAATATATTTTATTATTATTGTTTTCGTTTATGCGATGGAAGTCGCGTAGAATTATTAAAACACGATCGCAATAAATATAAAATAAAATATTATGTTTTTGTTTATAAAAATCTAATAATATTTGTTTTTTTTTTTTTTTACATAATATAACACATTTTTATTTGAAGGATAATTGAGTGCCTAGTGAAAATCAATTGTTTTTGCCAAAAACTATTATAAATCAAATCTAAAATTATATAAAAACTTTAAAATATTACATTTTTAAGGAAATAGGATTGTATTTACGAATTATAACAAAGCGATATAGACTATTTTAAATATTAAATAAATGAGACGTCATTATAACTATATGAAGGTAATATTTTAAAAACTTATTTTTAAATAGAGACCCCGTTCGTATTTAAAACTCGTTGGAAAATCGAACTATCACTTTATTTTATTTTTTACTTATCAATCGAGTAATTACTAATATAATTATTTTATTTACTTTTATAATTTTATAACGTTTAGGTATAATATAAGCTCATCCAACTTATAGGTATCCTTATACCATTGTTACTCAAGTTTATCCATGTGACAACCACAAAAAATTAATTTATATTTTTTCATGATCACAAATTAATAATTATTGGTTTTATTATGTGTAGGGTTAATCGTATGTATTGGGGACTCATAGATTAATAATCCACTACTTTATTAGTCTATAAGTTTATATGGATTCAACATTTTCGATTTTCAAGCACAAAATTAAATTTTTATTAGGTGCCTATAACTATAAACAATTTTAATTATTTGTTAAAGTGATAAGCGAAATTGGTCTTGGCCTTGTAATTAATGCAAGATCAAGATTGTATAAATTCAAAATTATACAATACAAAATTATTATTACGAGATCATAGATTTTACTCGAAATGACAAATTATTTGTGATCTGATGCGAACGATATTTGATTACATCGAATGGTATATAATTTGGTTCTAATTTTTAAATATTTATGTCGACATCCGTTGTCTATATCGTTGTTGCTCAATGATAATAATATTATTTAAATGTAATTGTATATATTAAATTTATTTATTTACATATCAAATGGTGTGCACGTATTTATATTGAGATGTATTTTTTTATTAACTAGAATATTATTAGTAAGTCTTGTATTAAACAGATAAATTGAGTTTGATAAAAAAAAAACTTAAAAATTATGACCGTAGATGAAATATATTTATTTTCGTTGATTGCAAAAACTGTTAAATAAATAATAAATGAGCTATGGCTATGGATTGGAACTAAGTGCAAGGACAAGACAAACAATTGTTATCCAAGATCTGCATCACAAATATTACGTTTACAAGAATTAAGGACTAGGTCTTGCATTGCTCATCAATATTATTCGTATATCTACCTACATGGTTTCGACAGGGGGAATTTGTTCTCCCCACCCTTATCAGACGAATAAATTTGATTTCCGTTCGCGGAGACCGGCTGCAAACGTACATAATATAAACATTAAACAACAAATAAACTACATCAAACAATACTTTACAACGGAGGAAACCGCACGTGTGTGTGTGTGTGTGCAGTATAGATAATATAAATTCGATGCGTGTGTATTAGTATAGTAATATATTTTATAATAATAATTAATATAACGAGAATATCGTGTTAATTGATGTCTGGCGCGGTACAGACGAGTAAAACAACCGCGTTTTAGCCCCCTGCCTCTTTTTAGACCAATCCTTCTCGCCGTATACATTGTATATATTATAATATATATATATGGATTAATCAAACGCGGTTAATGGTATTTACCGTAATAATAAATAAGGCGATATTCAATTATTGCATTATTATTCAATTACGCGTGACGAGGGGGCAAATACTATACATTTATTTATTTTTTTAAAAAAATATGTATATATATATATATATATATATATAGGTACGCACATTTAGTACACTGTAACAGTCTGGTCGGACGGGCCATTATTATTCGACCATTTTCACAACCACGATGTTGGTGTGTGTATTGTATTGTATATTATAATAATAATATATAGCGTAATAATTTTTCATTCTTTCTAATTTTACACATATTGTTGTCGACGACGAAACGGAGTGGGCGGGCGGCCGACGACTGCAGCAGACGCGACATGTGCAGCGGACTGTGTGACCGTGTTTACCGTTACGGTTTTTGTGCATATAATATGTATATACCAAAATCGAACTAAATTTTATTATAATAATAATATAATATATTATCGACGGTTATGGTCGCGGGTCGAACGAATCGAACACTTCGCGTCAGTGGCGTAACTGGGTAAAAACGTAGGGCGGAGGGGAGGGCAAAATAATGTACTCACCAAAATTGTAAACGGGGGGAGGGGAAATACATTTTCCTTTTACATACACCTAATTTTTTGTTTTTACACTACTACACAAAGCCTTAAACTCATGGGAATTACTTTTATTTTATTTTGGTTAATAATAATAAGTGTTAATAATTATACTAATAAGTCCTAATACATAATGAAAAAAATAATAATATTACAGAAATACTAAGTATAACAACCAGTTATAACATATTAGTGACTTGTAACATTTTTTGGATGAACGTTGAATGTAGATAATGTGAAAAACTCGCGAATTATCTTATTCTGTACGCTAACATGTTAGAAGTGTTAGTACTGTTGCGTTTCAAAATTACAAATAAATCTTAAACTTTGAACTGTTGACTTATCTGGGGGGAGCAAAATAATACTTTTGCTTCTACTCGATAAAATTAAGAGGGGCAAGTGCCCCCGCTTGCCTTCTCCCCACAATTACCTCACTGCTTCGCGTTATTTGCAGAATTATAAACTATTATAAAATGTTCGATTGAACGCGTGAGGAAATTAAATATACACGAAAATCAGAATCGAACTTCATCCCCGTCGTTTCGGCGAATGTCTATTAACGTTTCGAGACGATTGTAATATTTCGTTAAATTTCACACGGCGCAATAGATAAAAATGTGGATCGAGTATAGAATTTATACGAGCCTGTTATTTTCAAGGCCAAAGAGGCAAAGAGTACATACGAAATCACAGAGGGATCATAAAACATTGTTTTGAACGGTTTCGTGAGAAGAGTAGGGGTTTGTATACGTGCCCGCGTAAACATAATATTATTATTTTTCACATAAAAATACAATGCAGTTTATGAGTTTATGACGACTATATACTAAAATAGTGTTTTTTCAATAATCATAATTCATAACTATTAGTTATTAATTTATTATACATGCGTGTATAATACGTGGTATAGTTAAAAATATAATTTAGAGTTTTCGCGTAAGTATACTTTCAAGTTCAATATTGTTCTATGGGTACATATGATCGAAAATATTGTTAAAAAATCTGAATATGATAAATGATTCCAAGTAAAATTAAGTTAATATTATTCATTAATACCTATTATAGATACCCATAGGTACCTTGAGGACGATGATCGTTTTAAAATTGAATAAATTTTACTTTATTTTAATCGTTAACGTAAACGAAAAGAACACATACAAAATATTATTAGGTATATATTATACCTATAGTGGTTGAAGTTTGAAATATTTCACTAACTGAAATATAACCTGAAATCTGAAATATATATTTCTTTTAATCATTAACAAACTTTATCTAATAATAAACGTTCCACCAATTTTGAATATAACTATTATTTCTAATCCATATCAATAGTTATTTTTTTTATATACTATTAATAAACGACTTAACATATTTATTTTTTTTCACTATTTACATTTTGTATAAAAATGGATTTTTTTTAAAAAATATTTTATAATTAAAATTATAATTTTAATTTATAATTTAATATTTTATTTTTTATAAATAAAAAAAAATATTATGAGAGAGATATGGAAATGAATATAGAAGGTAAGAATGGGAGAGGACGATCAAATAATAAGTGGATAGGATGTATGGATATATAGTGATATGGAGATAGTAAGTGTTGGATCAAGATCTATGGCGGTATAGGACTAAGGTCTTGGGTGACCGATCCTATTTAATTGTGATTGTAAGGTGAGGTAGAAGAAGAAGAAATTATAAGTATTAAATGAGAGGAAATATTTAAAAAAGTTAAATACATATTTGCCTATTTTTTCACATATCTAAATGTATGATTAATTTAAAACAGAAAGAGATACCTAATGAATAAAAACTGAAAACATAACGAAATATTTCATAAAATGTGGAACACTAGTTACATCAAAACAATACTAATACAATACTGTATAGGTATAATTAATCAAAAACCTAATTAAATGCCGATATTTTTAGGGAAAACAAAAGTCCCTCCTACTCTGCCACAAAACGACATAAATTATATATTGTAACGACAACAAAATATTATAATAATAAACAATAAACATACACATAATAATATAATACGCAGTTTGGCGCTTGATATGCCCTTTGTATAAATAATATAATATATTACTATTCTAACCCTAATCTCTTATCAGTGTTCAGTGTTATACGTATCGCTGTCGTAAACATTATAATACAACGTCGTGCCAGATACGACCTACTCGCGCATTAAATATGTTGTATATACGACCATCGCGTTTCGTTATGTTATTATATATTCAAAAAGGGACACGAACGAAAGGTAATTACATTACATATAATATACGGAGGACTCGCCCTCGAGGGTAGCACAATAATAATAATAATATGTCGTTATGGGAAAAATAATAACAAGACACAGCAGACAGCACTCGACTTGCGCGTATCATAATAATAATATGTATATTATAAAAAGGCACTCGACGATCGTATCGCATATGTGTACCGCGTATCTGATTGACGGGTTTTGGGAAAAGGATTTATGAGAACGGGTTGAGAGGTGTTTGTAATGGGGTTGTAGGTACACGTTGTTATTATTATTATTATTGCTGTGGCTTCGCTGAGGATACAATGTGTAAAACTATCGCGCGACGAGACGCACGATCGTATCGCAGAGACGTATGACAATATTATATAGTGCTGAAAATAGATTTTTTTTAGAACAAATAGGTCAAATATGAAAAAATTAAAAGATAAAAAACATTTTTATAAATAAAAATTATTCGTTTGGCCCTAGCATAAGTGATCATCATTACAACGTTTACTTATTTACCGTTTAGAACAAGAAAACTAAATAGCTTAATAATGTAAAATTAACCTGACAAAATAGTAAACAAATGAGTAAGCAATACCAACATATTCGTATATAACATAAAATTTAACAAAACTAATATAATTTTATGGCAATATAATAATAATAAATAATCATGAACCGTTATTAACATCGAAACTATAAAATCTACTTATTATACATTTTGTTTAACAATATTTCATGACATAATTCTAAAAAAAATGACGGGAAACTACAATAATTATTTTTATATGAAAAGGAACGTATATTTAATATATTTAAAATATTTTTGGTATTTCTTTAAATAAAATAACAAATATATAATGAAAATGACGTATTACATTAAATTATATTCCCTAAATTTCTAATATTATTAATTATATACCTAATTATAGGACATAGGATATGTTAAACGTGACAAAATTTTAATTAATTAATTATTAGTTATTAAATCGGTAATATTTAATGGTAAACAAATTTGATGTCATTAATTACTTTCTAGCCTTTTATACTTTTCAACAAATGTTTACAAATTTCGTATGTAAGATACCAAATATGATTTGTTTGATTCATATTTCAAATTTGAATTATTATTTTCCTTCGTATTCTATAGATTTTAATAACGATATAGTTGAGCATTTTGTTTGTGACTTCATGGTAAAATATCCGGCTTTTCTCTTTTTAATCCGCCACTGCGCCTTTACTAAATATTATACCAATGACACTGAATTTCGTTCCGGTTAAATTTAACACATTTAATAATATATATTTATATATTACACTCAATATTTAGAAGACTGAAAACGAACAAAATATATATATAACGTTATATTTTTAAAATGTCAGGCCACCAACATTGCTATTATTGCTATAAATTATAATTACAATATTTCGTTTTGTAAAATCGATTACCATTGCATTTGTTATTGAGATGATAGCTGCATGTGTGATATCTGGGGTATCTATCGTTGCGATGATATAATATATGTGTGTGTGTGTCACAAAGGAGAATTGAATTTTGTAAAGATCAATAAAATGCGGAACACACACGTTGTTATGTACGGGCGATATTCGAGATAAAAGATAACCTCTTTCTTATCTAGGCCAAGTGTGGTTTGTTTTCAAAACAATATTATATAATAAATGACCGTAAGTGGCCGTAGATTATTTTTTAATAGTCCCAACGCGACAGAAAAGAGACAGTAAACATTTTCGTCATCTTTTAAATGAAAATTATTAATCGACGCATCTAATATAAGTGTAGATAATATTAAAATTTATATTACACATTGATACGTTATGAGTATTGTATAACCGATTCCGATAATATTTAAGATTTTATACTTATATTGTTTGGACGTAATTGCATTTTTGTGACATTGAAATCCTACTTTATAATTATACTGAAGATAATATTTAAATAGAAAAGAATTCAACATTAATAATAATAATATTATAAATAGTATACAATAAAAATACGAACATGTCATCAAACTTAAACTTGAAAATTATTTAACGAGAGTAGCAGCAATTATATAATATAAAAGACGTATAGAATATACATATATAAAAAGAGATTATTTTTCAATTTTGTATATTAAAACTGAGATAAAGTGAATTATGTCACGCGTGTGTTCGCTTGGACCATCGAAAATATGTTTTATTAATAATAATTATTTATGCATATTATCATTTAGATATTATATTATTATACAAAATGAATCAAAAATAAATGGTAAAAATGGATAACGCAATTCGTGTTCATACAGAGTGTCTCTAAAATATCTAACAAACTATTTTTATTAAATAATTAACCAATATAATAAAATCGTAGAAAACAATCGATTAACAAATATATTTTACCACTTGCAAGATACAAGGTTTGGCAATTAGTTACTAATTTTTATCTCGTTAAAAAATATATTTCTGTTTTATCTTTAATGTTTTAAGTACATACTCATTATTTACAAACATAAAATTAATAATAAAATATAAAATTATTGTTGTTAGGCAATATTAAATTAAATTTAAAAATCATTTTATTTTTTACCAAAAGTATATTATTTACTTGAATTCATTAAAAAATAATTAAAAATTTACTTGTTAAGTTTAAAATTAATACTTTAAAAAAGTAACCTATATTACTTAATTAAAATTAATTCAACTATATATATTTAACTCTTTAATACCCAGTCTGGCCAGTCTTAATTATATACAGATTAGAAAGTCGTTTTACAAAAATAATGAAGTTAATATTGAAAACGTTTATTTGCCTAATTCCCTTCAATTTTGTAAAATGAAATTTTTATCACCCTGAATAACTACAAATTGTTTTCTAACATTCAAATTTACAAAATAATTATATATATATTTATAATTTTATATAATTTGTATTTACTTATATAATAATGTTTACATTTTTTTTTTTTTTTTTTAATTTAAACCGACCGTTATATATGTAGGTCATCGTTATTTTATTATGACGTGTATTTTAACAGTATGTTATGCTTGAATCATGCGATCATATACTATTTTCTATAATATATTTCTTTTTTGTTTTTCGCGGTCTGTAGGCTTAAACGTAAGTTTAAGCCTACATATAGTAGTAGTACCTAATATACATATATTTATATATAGTGCTCGCGACTATATATAAATAAATAGAATAGACTAATTCCTGAGAAATAATAAATATTTATATATTTTACGCGCGTTGTGTAGACGAATATGTTTTTTATTTTTACCACACAAAATAGAATTTGGTTTGTTTATGATGACGGCCCGTTTGATAATTGTGTTTCTTTTCCTATGAAACGTTATGCATTCGTCAACCGTGCACGTACAACTCGTAATAAGAGTCGAGAATTCTTCGCGAAATCAATTTCACGCCGTATTACAACGTTGTATAAGCGTAATGTTATTATATAGATTATTTTAAATGTTTAAATCGTCAATATAATATATTTTGGAAAGTGAATAGATCAAAAGGCACAACGACATGTGTGTGTGTATGACGAGAATGTCGAATCGGTCGTGTATCGTTACGAGGGGACTACAGAGTACTATTCTGTTTAAAACGTTTTAAACTAGAAAATAAGAATACCTAACTAATTAAGAAAAGTGTAATAAATATAGTTTGTAGATAATCGTTGGTTATCAACAAAAAAGTTTTAAAACTAATTGTTTACTAACTCCACAATTCATATCATATATGTCTTGCATTCTTAAACCAAAAACGAGTTAAGCGTAATAATATATAGGTACTGAAAATATATTTTATGAACAATTTTAAAACATTGATTCTACAAAAATATTCAATATAGGTACTTGATATAGTTATTGAGAAAGAAATACCAACAAATTGTTTTGTAACAAAATATTCTAATCACCGCTGTATATAAACAAAATCTGGACATTAAAATATTGAACGAAAGCTCGTTTTAATTAAAGTATATAACGAAAATTTTTTTTTTAAGTATTAATTTTTAACATAACTAATTTTTTTTTTTCTAAAATACAAAGTTATTTTTCAGAAAAAATATTTTATAAGTTAAGTTAATTTTATAGAGAATACTATGTTTAATTGGAAAATTATGGTAAAAATTGAAATTACAACAAAAAAAAATTATAAGTTTACTTAATTTTTTTACAACTTTCTAACTACATAGGTATTATATTAAGTTATTTATATTTTAATATAATATTTAACTCTTAATAAAGATTATCTAAATTAAAAGTAACTTTTAATTTTAATTTTAACTTAATATTTTTAGAATAAATTATTATAAACTTGCTGAACTAAATTAACCAACAGTAAATTTTTATCAGGCTAACCGATTAATAAGTCCATTAAATATCAATAAAAACATTAACAATTATTTCGAACAAAATATTACCTTTTATTCGAACCCCGCCAATATGTTCATAGAAATTTCAGGAAACTTTGCGTTACAATAATATAATATCATTTATAATAAAAAAATATGTACACGGGTGCCCGTATATAATACCCAGACAGTTAAAAAATTATTATATTATATTGTATTATTGTGTTCGTCGGTCGGGGGACAAGTTTAATAATACAATAAAGTGTTTCTAAAAGAAAAATTTGAGTAAAAAAATAATAATAAGTAGGTACTAATACCATAAAAAAATCCAGTAAGTCATAGATTGCTTTTTACGATCAGAGGTCATAAATAAACCGCGGTTTTATTATTAACTTATATTCATGTGATATTATATATATATATAGTTTAAATTATTGAAATAGTTCAGTATTTATAATATACATTTGTAACCTATGTGGGGTTTTCGATTTAAAAAATAATAGCACAAGTTACGACTAGGTAATAAAATCGACAATGTAATTAAATGAAAATCGTTCACGAACATTTTTTGCTTTGGTTCGTGGGTGAAAACAACTCGAATACGTATATCCCGAGATGTTATAAATTATAGTTTTATATATAAAAAAAAAAACATACGAAAATAATCGTTTATTTTATGTTCAATCACTACTCGATGGAACATCTTAATTAAAATCCAATATAAGATTATGATGATATATAACTTTCGAATAAAATTTATATCCGAAAAATATAAAGTCCGTAGCTATATTTTACTATATTATAGCCAACAGGTTATAATATAGTAAATTATTATAATAATCAAAATATAAATCATCTTTGATATTTCTAATAAGAGTCGAAAAATAAATAATTTATAGGTTTTAAGAATATTCATAAATATGTATGAATAAATCTACAATAAATCCATGCACTGTCGAATACTCGAATGACATATTATATGGCAAATAAAATATTATATCATTCGATTAGTAAGTCAGTTAGCAATATTATAAATAAAAATTTTGAAATATGTCGATATGCAGAATAAAAAAAAATATTTTCAAATAAAGATTTAATTATTTATTTAAATAGACATTTTCTGAAAATTTTAATTTTCGGATAACGGTTTTTTTTGTTAGATAATCTATTATGTAAATTAAAATTATGGGCAGTTTTTGAACGTGTACTTGAGTGCGTGTAAGTATGTCATCTTTGGTGGGTCTAAAGATTTCAGTATACAAGAATTATGTTTTTATTATTCTTATATCGTACTGTGTGTTAACATTGCAAAGCGTGTAATCATATTGTTGACGTAAATAAAAGAAATGTGACCTCGCGCCTTTTGGTTTTTAAGTATACAAACGCCCAAATAATGTGGCAATATATCTCATACCTACAAAACGCAGTTTACCGAATTGTATAATATATATGCATTAGAATTATACGTAATTAGGGTCTAGGTTGAAAAAAATGTAAAACACTTTTTTTTTCTATTTAGAAGTTTTAAGATGCCATTTTAAAGTTAAAACCAAAACTGATATCAAGAGAAGAAAAATATATTATAAAAGCAAGAGATTGAAGGAATTTGATACGTTGATGAATGAGAGAGGTTCAATAAAATTGGATATGACAATTATCACAATCAACTTCATCAGTGTTAAGAGTATACATGGATAGGTGAGGAGTTAATAGAGAATCGGAAAGAATAGACAAGAAGAAGATTGAAATCTAAATGCAAATTGAATAATTGAATTATGTGATGTCTCGGGAGGTTAAGCCCCTTAAACAAAGCAAGAGTGATGAGGAATGTGAGAAGAAATGGCTCTATGCCACAAGTAATGAGAAAAAAAAATATAGAAACGGAGTGCCATAAAGTCAACCGTGCTTTCATCATTAAGGTAGTATGATGGAGTAAGAAACTCAGAGGTAGGAATTTTAGAAAAATTTGGAGCGGAGAAGGATTTGGTTGATGTAGAAGAATTAATGTTATGTTTTTGAGATTGTATGATATTATTAAACAGCTTCTAATCGTTTAACGGTGAAGTTTTCTGTTTTATTAACAGAGAGAGATAGAGACGATGTCGGTCCCGGTTTTGTGTTGACGAGACAATAACAATTGAGTATTAGGGCCATGTAAATTGAGATAAAATGGAAGGACGGAAGAAACCAATCTGACCGAGGTCTCTACACTTGAACCGCGTTTCGAGTGGACACGCGTCGTCTCTGAAATAACCGCGCGCGTTTTCTTATACGGTATAAAAATACACCACGGTACATACATTAAATTTTAACCCCTCTCACTGTTACGGTTATGTTGTTATATGTTGTGCATCGCCGTCGAACAAGATATGAAAAAATTTATACTTTTTTTTTCTTTCGTATTTACTTATCGAATTCAATATTATTTTTGTTATTTTCAGAAAAATGATTGATCGTCCGATCCCGTTGGAAATATTATTACCGACGGCCGTTTTGGCGATACTTTTATTGGCCGGAGAATCGTCGTGCATACCGGTCCATTCGAAAAACATAATATTGGAAGGTAATGTATTTTGCACGTCGTATATTTTAGACGATATCGGTTATAATTTTATAAATGAAAAACCGTTACCCAATAAATAATAACATAGAGTTTAGTATTTTATTGTATAAAACATAATAAACAACAAAAAACTTTGAATGTTATGGTAGTTTTTAAGAATAGTGTACGATTTTACATCACGGCAGAACTAAAATTAAACACTATTTCTGACCGGCGTGAAGGGGAAAAATCATATTATATTCGCACTATAGTTGTAGAACATGTAAATATTTAAATTTCCTAGTATTTATAATATTTTAAATATAAATATACGTACATCAAAGACGTAAGACGGATTTTTTTTTTCTTTATGAAAAGGGTTTATTAGTCACAGTGTAACGAGGAAACGTGCAGACGCACAAACACACACACACGTGTTATACTCGTGTGTATAATATTATAATATTATATGATTCATTAATAACACAGCCAGAGACACACGTCTCGGGCCCACGTCTAATATCCGTTTACAGCGATATCTCTGTTGAAATTGTTACAAATCAAACTGGCGCCGGATTCGCATTATTATATATTTGTTTTGTTGGCACCGAACTCTGTAGTAAAGACAAAACAAAAATTTGATTGCCGCGGGATTAGGAAATTGGCCATAAAAAAAAAAAAATTAGTACTTGTCGGTAGTCCAGTAGTGGCATCTTTATGATTTCATCGATCGACACGAGGGGAGTGGAGACTGGAGAGTATGGATTTATTAAACATGTGTCAGAAATCCGATGTATAAAACTACAAGTAGAAGTCCACAGGGTGAAGTAATGTATAGCGATATACAGTCCCGCCTCATTTTTGTCGATTTACATGAAACAAAAAAAGTTTCAGCTGTTCAATATCAGGCTCAGGTTTAAAATGAAGGTGCGATTTTCCCCTGGGTCCTTGCTTAATTTAAAATTCTAAACTTATGAGTACATAGCTAAACATGCAGATATTTTTAATAAATAATATCTATAGCCTATAAATGTTTTCGTCAGCCGTTAATCGTTATTGTCTTCCGTTTTCGTTATTTTGAAGCAACCCGAGCAATCTCGAAAACAAAAATTATGATATCAGATATAAATATACTTTAAAATAAAAAAACATTGTTAAGTTTAAGAATGTCACAGCTCACAGAAAAGAGTAAATGATCTATAATTGCTTTACGTCCATTGTACAAAGAAGATATAAATATTGATAAATATCTTTGTGTTTTCTAAGTTATTTTTTTCTAATTTGAGTTTAAGTGAAAAAAAATATATTAATAATATATTGTTATTCTACATAAATTACACAGATTATCGATGAAGACCATTACATACGGATTGGACTTTCTGTGTACAAAATTAGTAGACATGTATTATACTGTGTGTATGCGTGTATGATGTTTATGTTTCATTAAAAATATCACAACGCCAAAGGTTAGTAGTAGTCCACAATGACCTTTGGAGTATGTCCAAAAACAAGTTTACGGAATTACGTGACCATTAGATTTTTATACCGATTTTTCTGTATTTTTATTTTTTTATGGAGCGCGTAAAAAACTGGTACCTTTTCGAATTAAGAGGGTTTAGGTTTGGGTGGACGACAATATAAAAATATACGTTTGGAACTGCCGTGTGTTCCGAACAAAAATCATAATAATTTAACGCGATTATAATATACGTTACTACCATAGATCTATGGGTTAGGTATGGTTATTACCATGACGAAAATTTTATTATGATAATAATAATTTCGGTTGCATACAACAACCGTGGTCGATGGTCATATTTGAAATTATATGATTATATAATATTATTATTACGTTGTATTATAATATATTTTATGTACGTTGTGCGCAATAAACTAAGTTGACCTCGAAGACTCGAACCGCTCTGGTATAGTTTGCCGCCCCCTCCCCCGGTAACTGTTACAAGGGACCTGACTAGAATATTATCAAATGACTATTATATAGGTGTTTGACGGACTCGATAAAATTAATTTAATAAAATATGTTTAAACACAAATACTAAAAAATTTGTTAACAATAAAGAATGTAAAATAAATGATTATATTATTCAATGAGATATACATATACATATTATACAAATATTATGTAATAATTATTAGTGTTATTAATATTAATAATAATAAATACTAATAAAAGGATACCGGGTTTAAATAATATAAAAGATAAGTAGGCTTGTGTAGACCAGGAAGAAAGTAATAATTTAATTTAGATTCAAATAGATTAATATTCAAATTGGTAATTGTTACTTTTCATTGTTTCAAACAATATATAATATAACAGTATATAAAATATATTAAAAACTCACAAATATTTGTAGTAATATTTTTTTACGTGTAATTTATTTATTTATATTTAATGTTTATAATAAACACATATTATGGGTATACAATTCATCCAATACCTAATAATTATTTAAAATACAATTTATGTGTAGTTTATAAATCGTAAATTCTTAACTATATAATAATCAAAAATAAAAATTGATTATTATAAATTAATTATAGTTCATACATACATTTAAGAAAATAAACAATTTAACCTATTGTTTTGTTTTGTCAACAGACGAGGTCAGTATTGTGCCGGCCATAGAAGGCGATCGTTTAAACATAAAATGCGATTATTCGGATGCGACAAAAATCAGTAAAGTACAATGGACAAAAGAATCGGATGATGATACACAGTTAGATTATCCGATTATATTATCGAAAAAATCGCAATGGTACGTATTTATATTGGCGAGTACTTAAAAGATTTTAACGGTTTTTATAATATACAGGTTGCGTTTTAAAAACGTAAAACATTCCGATCACGGGAGATATTCTTGCCTGATCGGTGGTTTCACGGAGAATGGAACGTTTCTGAAATGGCGTAATATCACATTGAGCACGAATAAAAGGACAGAAACGGCAGGGACGGGAAAACAATCGAAGATGACGGCGCCTCAGAGCCTTTCGCACCGGAAGGACGGAGTTAAACCGAAATTCATCAACAAGTTTTATATGGACAACAACGTGGTGTTGTTGACAGGCGATAGTCAAACTTTGAGTTGCCCTTTCGAGAGTGAGTATATCGTATATATCAAAATATCTAGTATATTTCAAAATATTTCTTGACAATCGACCGTTCATATGAATTATAAAAATAATTCGTGGTTATTAATATAAGTTATAATTTCATCGCTATAGGTTCATCGCCGGTGGTATTTTCTTGGTATAAAAACGAAGTGCTGCTCGTCGAAGGTGGCGTAGACACTAATTACACTTTGAGCCGTGTACAAATGTCGGACGCGGGAAATTACACGTGCGTGGTGAAAAACGATTTCGGCGTTATCCAACATAATTTCAACGTGGATATTTACGGTAAAATTATTTAATTATTAATTTTTAAACCGACAAGAACTAAAATTACTTGTTATAATATAGCTGATAAAAAACAACTGCCCATTTTGGTTGAATACCCACAAAACTTGACGTTAAGGCCCGGTGATATGGCGTGGTTTGCTTGTAAAACGTTGGACATGCATCACACAAACGTCGATTGGTACTTTTTAAACAACACTAAACCACAAGAAATCGAGACCGAGGATCTTTTACAATACAAAAAACTCATCAACCACGACACGGTTAGTTTTATAATAATATTAATATTATTATTATTTCTAATCTGTAGTAAATGCGATTTCAACATGGACGTAACTAGGGGAGAGGGGCCTAGAGAGGCTTAGCCCTGTCTAAACTATTTTTAGCCCTCTCTAAAATATTTTTTTTGTTTTTAACTTTTATATGTGTGATTATAAAAATTGTATGTATATTATTGTTATTATGCTAAAGCCTCATTAAAAAACTCTAGTTAAATTTATAGATTTCAATATTATTGCTATAACATTAAACCAAAACGTGAAACATAATTTTACGTTCGTTGTAATCATTTCAAACGTACAAACAATAAGCTTATTAAGTTTTTTATGTTCAGGTAAAATCATTTAATGGCGTATTGATAATTGAAAATGTAACGCCCGTTGACGCCGGGTGGTATGCTTGTTACGCGAACGGGACCAAAACTTGTATAATGACTGGAGCCAAATTGGATGTGCAGGACAAAAGTATAATATAACATGCTCATAAAATAACGCATTAGATTGAAATCAAAGTGTTTAGTGTTTAATATTAAATTGTGTTTTATTTCCGTATGAAATTGTATAGACAACGACAACGATCTGCAAGACTCAGGAACCGAAGTAGAAGACGGAGAAGTGGTGGACAACTCGAGAAAAATCGGCTATTACAACGCAACCGAGAGTTCGTCGATTCCTAAATTTACGAAATTCGAAAACATGCATCGAGTGTTCGCCAAACCTGCCGGAAATATGTTGAAACTGAAATGTGCGGCTGAAGGTAAAAACGGTTTCAACGAATCATTAATTGTTTTTTGTTTAAATTTTTGTTCACGTTGTGTGCGTTTACGTATGCTTACAACAGGCAACCCGCTGCCAAACATAACGTGGTACAAAGACGGGGTCACGCCACCACAACGAACACTGGGAGTAGTCAGGTTTACAACATGGGCCATAGTACTCGAGGACTTGGTACCACAGGATTCTGGAAATTATACGTGTAAAGTGTGCAACGAGAACGGATGTATAGAATTTACGTATAAAGTCGAAGTGATCGGTAAGAAAAAATAATTATTTTAATTCATTTATAACAACTTTTATATTTATATCAATGTATCTAAATGAATTATATCTATATAAAGGCGTGCTCAAATGGGTAGTTGGTACCTTCCATCGATTAAAATAAAAGTTGCAAAACGATGAAAGAAAACAGGATTTTCGGAAAAAGATTAGAAAAAAAAAATTTACTTTATTTCTTTTTCGCAACATCAAGTGGCATAGCCAGGAATGCGGTTAACGGGTTATTACACCCACGAAATGTGTTCAAATTTAAAAAAATTATATTTAATAGACTTATTAAAATTAAAGTAGTTGGTATTTATGTGAGAGAAGAATTCCAAATTTAAAAACACCCCCAAAATATTTTTCTGGCTACAGCACTTGCAACACTCATTACTAAGGCTGTATGATGTATATTCTAAAAACTATCTAAAGTTTCTATAAAAATGCAACTTGATCGCAATATATTTTTTTTTACTTTATTTTCAAGCAATAATGTATATACTTAGGTACTTTTTAAAATTGTTTGTTTTATTACAAAGAATGTTATTCTATCTGGATAAAAAAAATAATATTGGATGACATATTTTGGGTCTGCATAAATTATTCTAAATATAAAGCCCAAGATTTCTTAAAGTATGTATACCTAAATGTCCATTAATTAATAATTTGTAAAATGGACTTCAAAATGTTAAAAATGCTCTACAAATGGAAAACAGCAAACAATACAGAATAATCTAACCTAACCTTTAAAGTAGGTATCTGCTATACATGAATTAAATTGTGAATCAAGAAATTATCATCTTAGAGTAATTAAAAAAAAAAAAAATGCATTTCGAATTAAAATCTTGTGACTTTTTAATATTATATAACCACGAAATTAATTTAACCAATTACCCTAACCCATCGTAGAAAACTTTTGAGCACGCTGTATATTTATAATTATAATTGTACAATATATTTTACACTGAAATGAGGAAAAATTAATTAGAAAAATACAAATCCCCTAAAAAAAATAGAAAGATATCCGCATAAGCCATACATAACGGCGGGGCAACCTCATAACATGACCGCGCTGGTAAACACTAATGTGTCATTCGAGTGTACGCCGATGGCCGATCTCGAGCCGTACATGCAATGGTTTTACCACAACGCCAGTGTCGAGAACGTTCACGATGGGAATTTAAAAAATGGCACTATCATACAGGTATACCGAATATACCAAAAATTTTGGAAATCGGTAGCATGCGATGTGGTACAGGTGTTCGCGGATAAATTTACATTAATGTATCATATGGTTTTGGAGCTTGTTTATTATTCTTATAGAATGTGCATAATAATAGTTGTGTTTTATATAAATATAAATGGGAATGGACACTAAAAATATATTGGCCCGGATAATTTTTTATTACTGTTAATATTATTGTTATTGTTATTTGTGTATTTATTTTAGAGCGGTTACACCATCGTCCGGTGTTTACGGAGGCTCCTCAAAACCTCACGTTGGTGTTGGGTGGTTCTGGGGTTTTGGCCTGCAAGGTGTTGTCGGACTTGCATCCATACATCGGATGGTATACCGGGGAAATCATGGTGGAAAATGTTGACAACTTAAATTTAACAACTCTGGTGAAGGTCAAGGTACGCTTGGGACGAATCGGAGCTTGTGACGGAAACACGATTGTGTACAATATTAACACGCTTTGTTTGCGCCTATAAAACTGCATGCATCATGATAATATATATCAACCGTTATTATTTGTTCGCTTTATTCGCTTTACCGCTCACTGGGTGCAGGGTAGAGGGACGTGGTATTAATAATTATCTGCATGATGTTGTATCTTATTCGGTATATGACATCTTATTCTCCGAAATTACAGGATGGTGCTTCAGACGATGGTAATGCGGAAATTCTGCAACTATCAAACGTCACACATTCTGACGAAGGATGGTACACGTGCGCGGCTGGTAACAGTTTGGGCATGAGCTATGCCAGCGCATATCTAAAAGTAGTGGACGGTAAGTTTAATATGAAAATCGAAATCATCGATATCATAAAAGTTTTGATGGCAAGCAGATAGTCATAACAGGCATATGATTTTGTAGAATTAGAAGAGCCGGTGAAAATCAAAGCTCTGCAATTGGAAACATACCAATTGGCTGCACTTACAATTGGCTTCGTGCTTGTCATCACCGTGTGTGTCATAATGCTAGTATGCAGCCAAAGAAAACGGGAAAAATTGAAAGAGCTGGTGGCTAGAGAATCGGCTAGGAACGCTATGATCACTCAGTGGACCAAAAAAATAATTATCGAAAAGCAGCAAATGGCTGACGCGAGCGAACCATTGGTATGTTTGTTTATAAATCTATTATACATTTTAAATGTGCATTGTGTATTTATATCGTGTGTGCTGTACCAAGATATATTTTGGATATGAATGTTAAAATAAACTTAATAATAGTAAATATCTTGATGATAATTACCAGAATTTTGTATTCCAGCTGATGCCTGTAGTGAAGATTGAAAAACAAAAGAGTAAATACACAAAACTGGACCAAGCGTGTATGTCCGAATATGAACTACCTCTTGATCCATGTTGGGAATTTACTAGGGAAAGATTATCGCTGGGCAAGACTCTTGGCGAAGGAGCATTCGGAAAAGTATTACGGGGTGAAGCTGATGGTATTTTATGTGAGAATATAATGACCACGGTAGCAGTGAAAATGTTAAAAGGTTAATTTTATAATAACAACAATATATTAAATTTTTTAATAAAAATAACATTAAAAATTCTAATTTTACATTATATACATATAATATAGATGGACACACAGATACAGAAATGATGGATCTGGTATCTGAAATGGAAATGATGAAAATGATTGGCAAGCATGTAAACATCATAAATCTCTTGGGATGTTGTACTCAAGATGGACCGTTGTACGTTTTGGTTGAATTTGCTTTACACGGTAATCTAAGAGACTTTTTAAGACAACATAGACCATCTTCGGGCTACGAACCCGCTATCGGATCGAACCAAAAAGACACCTTAACGCAAAAGGACCTCGTATCTTTTGCGTATCAAGTTGCCAGAGGAATGGAGTATTTAGCGTCTAGAAAGGTGAGTTAAATTTTCTAATATGTAATTGGAAGATTTATTACAAAATTTAATTTTAAGATTTGATAGTAATTTATTACATCTTATTTAAAGTAATTATTTTGTTCAGTAAATTAATAATGATTCATGATTTGTTATTTTTTTTTTATAGTGTATTCATAGAGATTTAGCAGCACGAAATGTGTTGGTAAGCGAAGACTTTGTGATGAAAATTGCAGACTTTGGCTTGGCTAGAGATATTCAAAATCAAGAATACTACAGGAAGACTACTGATGGAAGACTTCCTGTAAAGTGGATGGCACCAGAAGCTTTATTCCACAGAGTATACACAACTCAATCCGATGTGTGAGTACAGTGGTTGATAAAATTAACTGTTAAGTTTACAAATTAATATATTTCTGTGAATAAAATAAAATAATTACAAACAGAAAATTCAAAATTTAAACGAATAGAGTTAAAAGTAAATATTTTGAATTTATCAATATTATCTAAGTATTAACATGATTTTCACAGTTTAAATAACCAATTAATCTATTTTTGTATTTAAAATATCTAGAAATAAATAGTATAATATACCTAATAAGAGTAATAATAATACTTACAACTTAGTAATAAATTATAGAAATATTTAAATATGACATTAACTAGTTAAAAAATGAATTTATATTTATTAATTAACTTAAAATTAACTTAAATATTATAGATAGATTAAATCATATGATAAATAAAATTATAAGATTAAGTTCAATATTAAAATATATACCTACCTAAATAGTTTAAAAAGTAACCGTTAAAAGAATACATATACTATAATAATTATCTTAATAAATCTTATAACTTATAAGAAACTGGTTTGATTTGATTTTTATTGTTTTTTCTTAATAAATAATATAATATTATTTGTACTAATATACTCATTACTTACTCGCTAACTCTAGTTCGTTATATACATTATGCTCTACAAAGTTATTAAACTTAAGATTATAATTGATTTTTTAAATGTTTCCCATACAATTATAATATATAATGATAATTTAATAGATGGTCTTATGGAGTATTGCTCTGGGAAATCATGACATTGGGTGGCACACCTTATCCTTCTGTGCCTAATATGGAGCAATTGTTCAACCTATTACAGAGCGGACATCGCATGGAAAAACCATCTTCTTGTTCCCTGGAAATGTAAGCAATTTTAATAAAATCGAATAATATAATATTAAAAATATATGAGATATTTAAATTTAAACAAATTTAAGATATAGTTTTAATAGTATATAATAAAAGTGTGTAATTGTATATAACTGTATAAGGTAGCAATACAAAATCTCTTTAAAATAATTAAACAAATTTTGGTCTTCTCTCGAGATAATTATATTTCTTACACTATGTAGTAGAAATGAAGTGCTTATTTACAAGAATGAAAATAATTTAATAACGATTTATAGAAAACAACTAGGTATTTACACCTGTTTGTTTATTACACGAGTGAAAATCAATTCAGATTAATTTTAGTTTGACATTTTTGGATATCAAAATGTTTATATTATCAAAAATTCCGCAAGATTTTAAATACATATTATATTAGCAGTATAAAGTTATATATTATGAATAATATTTGTTAATAGTAAATATTATTGGGACACCTTACTCGATTGCAAATTTAATTGAACACATAAAAAAAAACAATTATATTAAATATTAAAAACGTTTTTGTGATTTAAAGTCTAAAAAAATTGTATATAGCATAGAAATATATAGAAATATATTGAATACTACCTAATATAATTTTTCAATACAAATTATAGTTCAAAATTATAACTTTAAATGAATATGTTTTGTAAATTCAAGCGAGTTCTAATTACTTAGCGTCAGTCATGATAAAACCACACAACTTCGATGAACAAACGAGTTTACAGTAAAAATGATTCTTAAGTAAAAGCCTTATGGAATAATCAGATTTCAATATTTATTTTATTTATTTGAGAGAGGAGGATTTTTTTATGTGTCGTTTTTTTTTAATTTAAAATTTTCCAAAAATGTGTTAACATTTTCAATAATTCAGACGTTAGTACAGCTTCTGTGATTAAAATTTTAAATACTAAAGTTAAAATAAGCAAATCGCTGTAAATATATCAAATTTAGAACATTTGCGAGGGCGAGGTCAATTAGAGTTTTTCCCATGAGGTATGTTTTTTTATCCGACCACCTATAGTTACTAGATTAGTCTAACCTAACAGTTCAGATACGTTATGGACCAGTTTAATTTATAAGACAAAAATATTATTATTATAGATACATGATAATGCGCGACTGTTGGAGTTATCATCCGAACGAGAGACCTATGTTCGACGAGCTGGTGGAAAGTCTCGATCAGATACTTTCGGTGACGGCCAACCAGGAGTACGTGGACTTCGGGCTTCCACAACTGGACACGCCGCCGACCAGCCAAGAGTCGTTCGACGAGAACGATTTGGTCAATTTCGCCGTTTGATCCGTCGGAGACGTCGCTAAACCCACTACATATAATATTGTGTTTATAATTATATACAACATAAAAATAATATAATGTTCGTCCGTCTCCGGTTTTGGGTTTGGTGGTTGATTCGGGTTGGGTTTGGTCGCGTTTACCGGACTAAATTTTATTTTCGAAACTCATAGTATAGATAATATACAATATTATGTAGGTACACAGAGTGATCGGAATAACTGTATTTAGGTAATAATGGAGAGGATAATACTGAAAACGTGCGTAACCTAACCAAACATAACCTTACCGTTTTTGTATGTAATCACCCTGTATGTAAACAGGGTTTGTCCCCCCCCCCCCCCCCGAGATAGTACCGTTTTCGAGCCGAGCTTAAAACGAGAGCCGAATCAGTATTTTATACGATTATAATATATTATGTGTGTCCCGCACAGATATCTTTTATACCGAAATGTACTCGTATCAATAGTATATAATTATTTGTAATTTGTAAATAACATTATTTATCGTGTTATTATGCCTATAATTATTGGTGCGGTTTTTTTTTTTTAAATTGTTTGTAAAATACAAGTTTTGTTTTAATGATTAATACTATTATTATAGTTATAGGCTATTTAATATGTTATCAAAAATATGGGTAAATATTATATGATAGATTCGTTTTGTTTGAATTTAAAATCGATAGAAAAGTTAATAAAACAATCGGACACAATCAATATTATATAAGGAATGGAATAATTACGTGAAAAGTATTTCAAGACTGAAAATCATATAGAAATATAAACCTACGTCTATTTAGGTATATGACGTATACAAAAACCATATAGGGTAATATTATAATATAATATAGCGTGTTCGAAAATGTAAAATAAGTAATCGATTATATAAACATGTGTATTGTATATTATTTTGTATTTTATTTCTCATAATTTTTATAAAATATTATTATCTAAGTATAAATTAATATATTCATTAAACTACAATCGTGTTTTGACGTACCTACGTATGATGTATTTAAATTTTTTAACAAATAATAAGAGACGTCTAGTCAAGTGAATCAAATTTTCTCAATCGCGTGCGTCGCGTACCTATACATTATTATTATATCTTATACCTATTATTATAACTATTTAACTGTATATTTCTTTAGAAAAATATACATAATCGTTGAAAAATGTTGTTAAGAACGATGACATTTTTCCATATAAATATTACAAAATTTGAAAATATTTGTTGTATTATAATGCTATTAAATTATTTATTATTATAATAATATAATATTGTAAATTGATTATAAAACAATTTATTAACATTTATTCGTCTTTGTTTCTTTGTTATTTACCTCGATGACGACGACGACGAAGACATTTTGTGTTTTTGACAAGAAGTAAGAACACTTTATGTATGTCGTGACCAGTGGCGCCGGAGCTGGGGGGGCAAAGGGGGGATTCGACCCCCGTTTTTTACAAAAATCAATAAGTATTTGTATTTTATTTTAATATTATACTATATATCATGATTTTCCTTAATCTTTTGGGGGCCCCCCCCCACAACAAGAAAAACAGTTGCTGCGCCACTGGTCGTGACCTAGTATCGATAACGCCCTGACGCGTATAAATGGATATTCGCTTCGTGAAAATAATAATCAATTACCTTATACGGAACATTTTTTTTTTTTCGTGGAACGGAAGAAATAATGTTTATCCTTATAATTAAATTATTATATTACAATTTTTAATGTTATAATGTTTATTATTTTACAAAACGATAATATGGTTGACAGGTAGAGTAATAATTGTAAACTGTATGTTGGAACACATTATGGTGCGTCAAAGATAGATTTTTTTGTAGCAATCGCCTCGGGGTAATTTTTTTGGATAGTTGGGTGGGTTACTTGAATGGTTCAGTGGTTTAATAATATAATTATTTAGTTATTTCTAGTAGAATAATTCGATAACATTGAATACATTATACGTCAAGCAAGATATTAGGCACCTAAGCGAATCGAACGTAATGATGTGAGCAGGGCTTAAAATGGGAAAAAATTCCAGGGGAGACTAATATCTCCATATAGTTTTAAGCGTTCCATATATCATTTTATGTCTCCAGAGCGTTTTGTAACGTGTAATTTGTTAAGGGGGACCCTTTTTAACCACCATTATAGGTAGGAGGACTGCGTCCCTTTGCGGCTCCCCACTTTAACCCCTGGATGTGAGTTAACAATCCAATACTTATAACATTATGATTATTCGATTGACAATTTTAAATAATTTTATTGAAAATATTACCTAGTTAAGATTGTCATCATTATTAATTCAACTTTCAAACATTATTAAGGTAAAACTGTAAAAGGATTAATAAAATTGTTATATTTTAAAATTTAGAGTAATTTAAAGTAATCAAAACAATTTATTTGCATAAAAGATAGGTGGGTAGTCAAATTATTTAGTTTGAAAAATATTCTGCACGCTACGATCAGACAAACTAAATAATATCTTTGGGCAAAAAATATTGTTGTTCACGAACGTTTTAGGCATACACAAAGTCAAAAAAGTATTAAGAGAACAATCAAGTCGTTGAACATATGTTAAAAGGTTGTACGCGATGTGCTTGTATTAAAAAGAAAATGTTGTGTAATGTTTATTGCAGCATAAATCGCGACTTTGTTTAAATAAATGCATATAATAATAATAATAATAATAAACAATTCCAAATATTAACATATTCAAATTTATGAAAACACGTCAATAAATAACATTGTTTAGGAGCCGATAATGAGATTTATATCTAAAAATCGGTTTCCTGGGTAGTTGAATAGTCGATTAATTCACTCCGATCGATTAAAAAATTTCAAATATTGTATAAATTCGGTTTGATATATATTAAAAACTTTAAAAGAGAGTAAATTTTACGATATTGAATTTAAAATAATTTTAAAACCCGAATTTTTAGAAGTGGACCAATGGAATGCGATAAGTAAATAATTAAATTGTTCAATAAATCATAAAAAAACCAAAATAATTTGAATAAAATATTATGTTTTAAATATACACACAATAAGCAGTGTAAATAATATTGTTACGGTTTTTAGATTCTGAGTGGAGCGAGGAAAGTATTTTTTCTATAAAAAGGTTTTTTTTTGTTATTATGTATAAAAAAACATTTTTTCGGGTAGAAATAATGGTCCAATTATCACAAGGTACCCTTTCCTTTCCTTATTTTTTCATCTAGTTGATACTTCATTTAGCTAAATTTTTGAATTTCCCAAAAGTTTTTCCTTGAGAAGAGGGAAATCGGGAAAATTACGATTTCCGTTATTTTAAAATATTTTATTTCTTAATTACTAATTAAGTTTTGACCATAGGGACTTGAAAAATTGTTTAAATACTAACATAGGTAATATTTACGTTTAGTAAAATTTCAAAGCGGATTGATTGATTTTTAACTTAATATAGTGCTTTGAATTTTTTCCAAAAAATGTTATAAATATCTTTAATATTACCTACAGTTTATGGTTTAACAGTTTGAAATTTTTATAGAAACCTACTCATATACTATTTAATCTATTTACAAAATATTTTGAAAATCATGATAGTCAATTTCTATCATGAAATAATAATTCCTTGAATTTGATCGTAGATATTTGAAATTTATTTTGAATATTTGCATAATAAGTAATTTACACTCATGGTAAAATTTTGGAACGGATTATCAATATAATATATTGAGATTCGCTCTGAATCGTATGTCATGATGCAATATCATTGCATTTAAATCTTAATAATTATAATTAACCATTAATTTATCTGAAATTTTTAAAAATCAAGTCAAAAAAATTTAAGTTATATTATTAAATTTTTTGACATGAAAAGTCTAAATATTAAATATTCTGTATATTATGCAAGACATTTGGAGACATCGAAAAATGTCTTCCAGAGAATGGAATCGAGTTACTTATCAGTTACTATAATAGTTTTTCAAAGAAAATTTCAATTTTGCAATATAACACACCTATGTAAAGTATATTATATTTTTATGTTCAATATTTTATGTAAATCGTTCAAATATAACATTAAATGTTAAGATAGTATAAAACAATAAATAAATCATAATAAATTACGGTATAACAATTATATTTTAATTTATATACCTTGTAATAATAAATATTTTTTTATAAATATAATATGAAAATGTAAAAAGAATTAAGAAAAAATATAATACAAATAAAACTGCATTACGAAAATTATTCTAAAAGTGACTTATAAGTAAATTCTTGTATACACATGTAAAATACTGTTAAATTTTTTTAAATCGAAACATTTGTTTTCAATTTAATTGTGCTGCCAATAAAATTAAAATCTAAATACATTGAAACAAATTAAAAAGTAAAAAAACACTCACATTTTAGTTAATAGTATAGAAAAAACAATTCACATTACTCACTATTTAAATTAACTCTTAAAAGATATTATATATGTAAATATTTCATAACAAGATCATAATAAATAATCACACATTGTAATTATTTAATAAATACATTATTTTATATCGTATACACAGAAATAGTTTTACATCATACTTCTAATTTAAAAAAATAAGTACACCAATGTTTATAGTGAAATAAAACATTATCGTAAATTAACTACAAGTGACTAACAGTGACATTAAATTATAATACATAGATGTTATATAATAATTATTTAGTAGTCAAGCGTTACTAATTTTAGGCCATACAAAATAGTATTTTATTTCATACAAACACAAAAAAAAAAAAAAATGGCAGTAGCACAGCTGGATTACCTGTAAAACCTAGGTACAATAATTAAAATTAATTTTAATCCAATTTAATAAAAAAGCTAATTGTTCATTTTAAAACTATATATTCTAATAATTAATAATAAATAAACTATACTATTATACTTGCACATAATAAAATATTTGTGTTACTAAGATACAAATTATTAATTATTAACAAATTAAGAACAATATGAATTGTGATTAATTTTCATTATTTCTAAAATATAGAAAAACATATTACACAATTGTAAATTTAATTCCCAAGAAGGATACAATAGAAATAATTTATTTAAGGAACATTAATATAATTAATTATATTTATTATGTACGACTACATGATGCTACATGACGATAGTGTATACTATACATCGGTTATTAAAATTATTTAGATATTAAATCTAACCTATAAATAAATGACATAAATCAAATTATTTGGAAGTCATCAATATTTAATGATTCATAATTAAATTAAAAATTATGTTTTATTATAATTTTACAAAAACTACCTATACAATATTAGTGACTATAGTTAGCATTCTAAACTCAGTCAAATGATTATTAAACACAAGTCTCATCGTTTTCATCACTATCTGATTTATTAGTTTTAGTGAGTGTATAACCAGCCATTTTATGAGATTTCCTTGTGTCTTTTTTCCTTTTATTTACATCTGTCCATTTCTCTTTTTTGGGTGTTATTGTTTCGTAAGTATGATTCAACGGATTTGCACTGGAACAATCAGAAACTATTACATGAGGACTACTGCAAGTTTCTTTTTCACTAATATTACGTCCACAATCAGTAACACTATCAGATATCCCTTCACAACTAGCACCACTCATTTGACTAGTGACAAATTCTTCAGTCGAGTAATCTCTGGGTTGCGTATACTTGTGTTTATATTGTGGACGACCATCCACTTCAACATACTCATGGTCAGTAACTGCACTGTCTGAGAATACACCATTTTGTTTTAGTTCCATTTGAAAGTTATTGGTCTTACCATTTTGACAATAATAAACACCATTATCTGTTAATTCTGGTGAAGTCAATGGTGGACGTCGAGGTAAATTGTTTTGTTTTCTTCGTTGTTTTTTAAAAAAACGTTTTGCCACAGTTATTTGATGTGGATTATAATAATCTATTTGACGTTCAGAATGTAATTGATGTCTCATCATGACAAGCTGTAGCTGAGGTGATCTAAAAGATTGTAAAGATACAACTTCACTATTTGATTTGGGCCTTACTGACTGGAAACTATCAGTTCTAATGGATGGAGCACGGACTGAATCAACAACTTTTTTCCTTCCCCATCTATGTTCTTTAAGTTCTACAAATGCACTTTGAACATCATTTCGTACAAATATGTAAAACCACATTATCAAAAAGTTTTGAAATATGTTGAAACAAGCAAACCATACACCTAACCATAGTTGTATAGTTGGACTACACATGACTGCAACATTAAAATAAGTCATTGCAACTGTTAATAAATATCCTAATAGGGTTCCATTAAAGAATCTCAATTGGACAACTGGAGACTGTTCAGGATCTTCTACTTTACTAGATGGAGTGGTGAGACTGCGACAACTATTGTGTTCTACCATGCTATTTGTTTGATCCAACAATTCCAAATCAGTAGCTTGTGTACCTTCCGAGAGTTGTACGTTGGAGTCAAGATCATTAGCCGCACAGGAAACTGCTAAACTGAGTATGAAAATACAACATATAACCACTAAAGCTATTACTAAAATAAAACCAAAAGCAGGACCCGGTTTTAGAAAACAATAATCTCCTTCGTGTCCACCGTAACCTGGCAAATTGACAGCACTTGACATTCCACATAACAACATTGGTATACCCCAACCCACCATGTATATACCAAGCAATGGTTTTTTTACAGCAATATCATCATGAGGTATATTCATACCACCACCATCCTCAGAAGGAGTGCCAGCCGGAATAAATGGTTTTCGTACTCGTTTATACAAAACTCTAAAAATAGTATAACAATAGTCAATTGCATAATGTAAATTAATGAAGATGCAAAAAATACTTATTGGGAAAAACATCTAGGATTTAATTTAGTATTTATATTTATGTAGTATGTATTCTATTCAGTCAAAGAGTATACATCAGGTAATTACATCTACTGAATGTCATTAAACTACTTATAACTAACCTAACCTTATAAGTTATAAGAATAAAATAAATAGAACTCACTTTATAGTAACTGTCATCCAAAATAAAGGAGCTAAACTGAAAAATTGAATTAGCAATCCGATTATTTGGCAAGATCGAGAATTTTCAGTACGATGAATTCCATTACTAAAAATAAACAATTTTATAAAACATGGCAATATTTCAAACATTTGCTGTAATTATGAATTTAACTTACCAATAAATTAAATAGAACATTGCCATTGCAAACCAAGTGTTGGGAAGTGAATGTTTCAATTTTTTGGCCATTTGTATATTGCTATTTAATATCATATAAAGACTAACTGAGAATAAAAGAAATGTACTTCCAACAAATGTGCCAATATAAATTGAAGTATGTACAAATAAGTTTTTCTTTTTTATAGTGCTGTAAACAATGTTAACTAACATATAAAAATATGAATATACTTTGTATTAATTAATAAAATTGTGATTACCATACCTATTTATTGGTGGTAAAATATTATGCATTAGAGTAGGACTCATGGTCAATGCAAAATAACCAAATCTAAAGCATTTATACTCTAGTCTACCATCGCCAATGTTTGTCAACTGACAACTGGTGTTTGGATTTATATCCCAAAGCCCAGATATAGGATTCCACCATGATGGGCTTGGTCTCATTGTCAAATAACGATCGTAGCTTTCAGGTTGGCGTAATTCTATAGTTAGAGGTTCTGGTGTAAATTCCATATCAAAACCTACCAATTTTGTTACCAATATGCATGATTTTATTTCTGTGGGTACTAATGTGACATTATCTTCAGCCATTATCGTTGGTTCAGGAAACATTTTTCCATCTTCATAAACAATAAATACTAATTTCAATTCATTATCAGCCAAATTTGTTTTAGTTTCACTTGAAAATATTGATCCTGGTACTTCTATCAATGCTTCAATTATCTACACAAAACAAATATCAATTATAAGGAATACAGTACCTCACAGGTAAAGTAAATTTGATTAATCCATTTAATAATAATTTACTTTATTTTGAGGTTTGGTAAAATTGATAGGCACATAACACATCAAAGAATTCATTGTGATTGGAGTATCTTCATCTCTACCCCAAATACAATTTAATCCATTAAAATTATCTTTAGAAATAATAAATTCTTCCATTGCTATAGCAGATGTCTAAAAAAATGATTTTGTATTAGACATATAAAAGTAAAAATATTAATCACTATTCAGAGGATAAATTTTATTAATGAACAATTAATTTACCCATCGGGATTTTATTGTTGAAGTAAATTCTAAAGAAGTTTCTAAAGCATTCACAAGTCTGGAAGTAGATTTATCATTCTTTTGAGCAGCTAATAGTAATTCTTTAGGTAACTCAGCCATTATACTTATCAAATCCACTACAATCGGTGCTATCTATTTAACAAAGTTCATATTGAAATATAAATTAAATACATTTAGAAATCTTAAATAGTAAATACCGATCTATCACCACGTATAACATCTAAATAATCATCTACTATGTCTGCAATATAGCTGATATCATGAAAATCTTTAATTTCATTAAAGTGTTGTCTTGTATAATTAAATAACTGCCTTGCTGTTTCTAGGCTATCTTTATGAGTAATATTGGTCTAAAATAAATACAAAATTTAATATTAAAAAAACTCAACAATTTTAAATTGAGTATATGAGTCTTAATATTTTTCTTACCTTAGATTGTGTATAAAAAATACGAGTAGTTGGACTTGTGTAAGGACAATCTGACGTGTCTGGTATATCCCACTTGCCATAACTGTTACAATACCTAGTTACAGTTCCTCTAGCCAGAGGTTCAACTTCTTCATTTGCTTGACACTGTTTAACTGTATATACATCAGAAATCGTACGAGTCCAAGCATATATTCCTTTATTATCTTTACTTTCTAAAATTAAAAATATGTCACTTTTAAATTCTACAATATAAAATAATAATAGGGATAACAGAAACTGTGTTATTAAATTATTTTATCTAAACAAATAACACAATTATTTATTATTTTTAGTTTATTTATTCATTTTCATTAAATAACATAAATTATATTACCATCAGCTGCACAAAATCTAGTTTTATTTGAAATTACAGTAAGTGAAATTGATCGAATTCGACTCCCACTGGTAGAATTTAATCTACAATCATATTTACCAGTATGATTTGAATCAAGTTTTTCTATTGATATATTACTGTAAAAAAAAGAGAACCACATTACAATTTTAAAATAACTTTATTTGATATATGAAATTAAAAATTATGTTTGCAGAAATTATAACCCTAACCTTTGAATCAATCCTGTATTTTTAAAATCTTCACCAGTAACAACTATTGAAGCACTATTATTTAATGCACTCGTATTCCAAGTTAAAATAACACCTTCTAGAGCATCTGTACCAACTGCACGACATAACATTTCTATAGAATCTCCCTCAAAAAGAACCTTAAAAAAATAAAAAATAAATTTTAAAAACAATTAATAGCATTCAACATATTTTATAATAATTATCTAATTACAAGATTCGAATTTGGTATAATTTCCACTGCTGGTGGTATATTTGATTTTGGACGTACACAGTTTAACATATCTAGACGTAAATTTTTAATTGATGTATCTTTTAAGGTGGTTGGTTCATAACATTCAGATTTCGGTCCAAGTTTTACTTTTCCTTTAACCCAATCAAGAAACCCAGAAATTTCACAATCACAAACTATGGGGTTGTCTGATATATCTCTATTAAAATAAATTGAAGTATAAATATGATGATTGAAAATTAACTTAGCTAATACAGGGTGCGGCAGAGTTGAGTCACAAGTTTTAAAGGTCTATAAAAATGAACAGTATTAATTAATATTAATACAATCTGTATAAAATTCTATTCATAAAAGTATGTTGAAAATTATATCTTCAAGATAACATTCATGTATAAATTTTGGCACATTTTGATTAGTATGGACAAAAGAAAAAAAACACTGAGTAAATATGGCAATATCATTCGAAACATGCAAAAAATCATAATGAACTTCAGATATCATCTACAACAGTGTATTGTTGCTAACAGCCGTTATCTTGAAGATATCATTATCAAAATATAATTTTAAATATGGGATTTCATACTGATTTTAATAATATAAACGGTTTTTTTTTCTAAGTTTTACCGTTTGTCATTTATTAAATAACCCTTTAAAACTCGTCAGTCAGCTCTGCCACATCTTATATAATATGGTATATACTCACAATCTAGTGAGATAAACCAAAAATGTAAATGTATTGCCTGGTATTTGAGCAATCATATTTTTGTTTATCTTCCTGTAAAAATATTATTAACACAAAATTAATAAACAGAAATATTGGGAAGCAAATGTATCTATTTAGAGTTTTAAATTATTTATAATTGAGTAAATATTTTAAGTAATGATTTGATAATTGATTCTTACAATTGTTCTAACGCGAGAAGTCCATCAAACATTCCTTGAGATATGTTTTTAAGTTTGTTGTCAGACAATGTTCTACGATTGAATTTGATTACAATTATTATTTTTTTCCTATGAAACTAAATTTAAATTTACACAAACTATACAGACTTACAATATTTTAAGATTTGGTGTACCAAGGAACGCTCCATCTTGTATGATAGATATGAGGTTTTTAGTCAAATCTCTGAAAACAGAATAATGCTTGACATTTACCACAGACAACTTAAAGTAAAGCAATATTATGTTTTGTTTAATCGATCTTACAGTTTTTGTAAACTTTGAATTGGTATAGCGTTTGTTGGCAGCGCAGCAATTACATTGTTGGACAAATCCCTAAATGTTTAATTTGTTTTAATAATGCCGGTACATCAACAATGTTTAACTTACAGATATGTTACAGTGGTGAAATTTGACAGCTGAACATAATCGATCTCGTTGAGGTACATCATCGGTTTGTCTAGTCCGCCACATTTTACTTTGCTGAACTTGTCGCCGATCCGTCTCTTTGGACACGCGCATCGTCCCGGACAGGACAAGTCCGTCTTTTGGGACGATACGCTAGCAAAGAATAACAGAATCCAAAGCCATGGGTCTGAGTACATGATATCCTTTTGGGCTTTGAAAGCCGTCTTCAACCATTACATCGTTGAAATAGTTACAAACCGGCGACTACATCGTGAATTTCTGAGTGCAACGCTGCGAAACATTTAACCGCGAACTCGGCATTTTAAAACGGCAAACCAAACCAGCACCCAGACCCAGAAGTCGGAACAGAAAATTGATATTTATTATAATTATTTCAGTTTGTTTATATTTTCAACATTTATCTATTATTTAATAAATAAAATAATATATACATAACCTCAAAACTCGAATGAAAGAAAGAAAGGGTTGTTGACCATGCTAATCATACCAAATGGTTCAAGGACGTTCAATGTGTTATCACACGATATAAACGTTATCTTGGTAATTTGATGTTGTTATTGTTTTGTGTTTTCAGTTTTGTATTTACTTTGTATTAACTACTTTCTTAGTACTTTCTTTTGGTAATATCTTACGGATTAAATTAATATTATCCTTCACGTATTTTGTGGAACACAGTGTATTTTAATGTTCTGTAAATTCGTTTGAAAATGTCCAACACCAATGTTAATGTGAGTTTCGCCTGCCAACAGTGTCTAGCACCCGTTCAGCTTGACAGCTCGTTTAGTAGTATTAGCGAACATACCATTGCTGAACTCTCGTGTAAGTATTTGGTAAATTGTACACGTCTTATTGTCCAATGAGTAGGTTTTAGATATAATATTTATATTCATATTGTTTGTCGTCGTGATGCAGTACCTATCATTACATGTCCAGAAATTGATCTCGAGTCACAGGTCAGTCATGTCGATCAAATGATACCTGGTTTCCATTTGAACGATTCGTCCAGTGCAAATAATGGATTTACCTTGTTGGGCGAAGGTGAAGTGCCAACACTCAGTCATCAACTGAAAGTTAGTTACATGCTTTGTGTGATCAACTGTTCATTTTAAATTTTATTTGTATTAACGGATTATTCATTTGTTTAGGTAGCTGCCAATCTATTTGATATTGTGTCTGGCAATTCAAAGGTAAACCATCCATTGTGCGATGAATGTACTGACGTATTAATGGACAAGATGGAAGAAGAACTTCAGCAAGCTGAAGCTGACTTTACAGATTATAGCAACTACTTAAAAGAGTGTGTATGATTTATTTGTTATTATAGTATGTAAATTATTGATGAAAAAACTAATGTTTAGACTTTCTACCGAAGAACCAGAAGACATAGATGCATTAAATAAAGAATTAGAAGATGTGAGTATAAAACAAAATCTAATTTGTATAATGGAAAAGTTGAATTTTAATTATAAGCACTATTTTGAACAGATGAGATAGATAAGTATTTCAGCTCTATTGTATAAATAATAAATATATGTTTATAGTTGATGAAAGAAGAAAAAAAATTGGTAAGTGAACTTTCCAACTTGCAAGAATCTGAAAATGCATTAGACTGTGATATGAAAGAAGCTGAAAAAGAGAAAGAAAGATTAATTAAAGAGGAAGAAAAATATTGGAAAGAATACAGTAAATACCGAAGAGATTGTATTCTCATTGAAGATAAACAAAAAAGGTAGTTTTTTGTTTTGTTTTAAAAATAGATTTCACTACTAATGTTCAATTAAAAACATATAAATGTTTTTGAGTTTTGATATTTTTATGTAAATCATACACATTATTCACTTTCTAATATCAAAATTTGTTAATATTAGTATGGAATCCCAAATAGCTTACACCACAACACATTTGGCCAAGCTAAGAAAAACAAATGTGTTCAACGCAACTTTTCACATTTGGCATCACGGTCATTTTGGCACTATCAACAAATTACGATTAGGTAGATTACCATCTGCTCCAGTTGATTGGGCTGAAATTAATGCTGCATGGGGTCAAGTTACATTGCTATTAGTATCATTGGCCAGATATATGAATTTGACATTTGATAAATATCGTCTCGTTCCATATGGCAATCATTCTTATGTTGAGGTGAGTAATATTTCCAGCCTATAAGAGAAGTATACCATGTTCCGACTGAAATGTGTGCAGTTTCGCTCATTCCCCACCTATTCGACATATCATTGTCTGATTAATACTGAGTGAACAAAACAATACATAATTGAATGACAGAAAGCACTTTTTTCTGTTAGTCCACATGCGCAAAACTGTTTACTTCTTTTGTGGGTATAGTAGTTTTTTTTATTAGCTTAAAGGTCTAAAAATGCATTATTATTCCATAAAAATTATAAAGTATTTATTTAGAAATTTAAATATAGTATAATGATACATGTACGAGTTTTTATTTTGATGTAATGAAACCAAGTGCAATTTTATTGTTGTAGGTTTTAGGTGAAAAAAAGACATTGCCACTTTATGGTCAAGGTGGTATACGTTTTGTTTGGAATACAAAATTTGATTTAGCTATGGTGGCATTTTTAGATTGTCTCCAACAATTTAAAGAAGAAGTTGAAAAGGGTAATTCTGGATTTCATTTGCCATATCGTATGGAAAAAGGCAAAATTGAAGATTCTGCTACTGGAAATACATATAATATTCGGTATTTATATTAACTTAAAATTATTTAGAACATTATTTATTAATAAAAATACAATATCCTTTGTTGTAGAATACAATTGAATTCCGAAGAGGGTTGGACAAAAGCACTAAAGTTTATGTTAACTAATTTAAAATGGGGTTTAGGATGGGTATCTGCTAAAATAAACCATGATATGTAGGCATACAAATAATATATTATAAGAAGAACACAATGTTATATATTTTCAATTTGGTTTTATACATAAATCTATATATTTATAATTTGTTTTCAATATTTAAATAAATGATATAATAAAGTGCTTATAAAATTTTGTTAGCTAAAAACCACATTAATCCAAAAAGAAAACTAGATGAACCGTTTAAAACTTTAGATTGTGTTACTATGTCTCTAATTTGTGGTATAGTGTATTCTACGACTTCAATATCTTCCCCTTCATTTTCAAGACCGCCTCCTTCAGAAATTTTCATTTGATCTGTGACCTCTGTATAAAAAAATGTCATGACTGAACCAGATGAACCTAATGCAGATCTGAAAAAAAACATTAACATTTTTAATAATTAATAAATTAATAATGAATACCACTACTCTTAACTTCTTAATTATTACACTTAATTTTTTCATATTTAACTTAGTAATTATTTTTCTAAATGAATAAATTATATATTTAATAAAAAATAATGTTAATATTTGTTATATTTTCACAATTTAAATGAATAATCTATATTTTATTTTTGAGTTATACGCATAGATATTTAAAAGAAATTATGTGCAATTAGAAATAATTCATTTTTGTTAAATTGTTAATATAATATATTTTATTCTATTTATCTGACTGAAAAATAATATAGTAAATTAAGTTTACAGCATACATATTTCATAAATGTTGGCGTTTTGTGTTTGTATTAAATTTATGGTTAGGTTAGGTTTTATCACATAATATCAGATTTAAAAAAGATTACTTTTGTAATGGTGCTTATTCAAATTTGAAAAATATTGCTTGTTCATGAAGTTAAAATTATTAAATCTAGTAATCTCTTATAAATTTTACTTTAAAAAATATGTTTACAATGTTTCTATTTTCAAACAAATAAACAATACTGTTTTACTGATACGGTTTCATAACATGGATATTAAAAAAATTACCGGCAACTGATGATTTTTTGCAAATCTGATATTTTAATTTCATAACCACATTCTTCTCGGACTTCTTCAACAGCTATTTCTTCAAGACTTTTATTTTTATCAACAATACCAGCACAAAATTCTACAGTCAAACCTATGCTGGGTGGATATTTTTCGGTATTAATCGGTCCTTCTTTTGGTCTATCATCTTCTGGTATGCTCTTATAGTAAACACCTAATAATCAATAATCATTAATACATAATATAGGGAAAATAATTTTTTTTTAAATTATACCTGGTCTAAATTGTCTTACGCATACTAATGTATTTCTAGTTCTGTTATAAATGATAATGAATACTCTACAAACAAAAAATTAAAATTAAAAAAAAAAAAAGGTATTAAGTAAATAATTTTATAAATTGAAATAAATATTATTTATTTTTAAACCATTTATATTAATTTCAATCTCATTAGAAAATTCAATATACTGTAACAATAAAGATAAAACACCATGATAAATAAATAACTTTGTTTCACAAATAAATAAACTATATTAAATAATATTGTTCATGAATTGCAATGCAATAAATAAAATGTCTGCTCTGCCTATGTAAGTATTATATTATATTTTTTTTATAGTCTAAGTTTCCAATTTACTATGTCATTATTAGTGTTTTACTATGTATATAATGAACAATCTGTTGTATTATAAACTTTACCAATGTAACAGTCAAAATATGTTTATTTCCGGTTGTTTCAACATTCTTAAAAAATACAAATTTCAAATAATTAAATTAAAAAATATACTACTTATAGTTTACCAAATTCTATAATTTTTTCATACCAATGTTTTTGAAAAATATTTTTATTTTTTTTTTACATTTAAAACAAATTTTAATATTTTTAAAATAATATCATATAATAGATGTAACAAAAGATTCAATATTTAGTATTTACCCATTGTGACTATCAATTAAGTCCCATTTAATTTCATTTCCTCCCTAAAACCAAAAAAAAAATAATAGTTAATTTAACAAATGAAAAAACATAAAACAGTACCTACCTGTTTAAATAACATGGAAAATGGTTTGATGAATGCCGACTCTGTTGTCTTAACAACTCTGACATCGCTTATGGGTTTCATGATGATTTTGTATACTTCACTTTGACGTATCTTAAAAAATGTTATTTGAAACTTCTAAAACAACGTCAGACAGATAGTTTAGTAAATTATTATCTATTTACAAAACGAAAATGACTGTTCGATTATATTTTCGTTTACCGTACATTTTATTAAATAGAAATCACGTACGACCGTCAAATCAAAATAATATATCGATCAATAGTCATTAATGTTCTTATTGCACTCGCTTAGAACTACTGATTTTCATCATTTACGGCACTATTTATAATAATTTATATCGTCCAATCTTAAACCGTGGTACTGGATTTACCCTAGATCATAGGGTAAAATATTAATGTAAGAATTATATTACAAGAAAAATGTGCACTTGATAACGCTTATCAAGTAAACATATTGTTATCGTGCCCAAAGTGGATCTATATTAATTTATAATATTAACTGTTAAACCGTAATCGTACCACAGAACGTAATTATATTCTATAATCGTACGGAAGACGAAAGACAATGCGTCTGGCGTCACAAATCGCAACCGGTTAGGGTTATCATCTGGACCCGTAAAATCAAGATTGTTGTACAATATACAAACTTTTTAACTTCAAAGTCAGTTCGGCGACCTCCAACCCATTTCAATATTGTAAACACTAAAAAGGTAACTAATTTTCTAATATAGGAGATTAAATATAAAATCAAACGACGATGAAGCTTTTTTTAACTGGTGCTTCCGGATTGTTGGGCAGGTCTGTCTATGAAAGGTTTTCCAATGACCCAAATTGGACTGTGTGTGGGATCTCATTTAAAAGGTAAGTGCTGTTTTTGCAGGTGTAACATTCAAATTTGAATGTAAAATACATTTATGTTGATTTTCAGAACAAATCCTGATTTGCAAAATTTGAACTTACTTAACAAAGATGCGGTGGCCAATCTTCTGTCTACCGTTCAGCCTGACATTATTGTTCACTGTGCTGCCGAGAGGTTTCCCGATAGAGTGGAGAGCAACCCTCAGGCTGCTTACAATCTAAACGTTGAAGTTTCTGCTCATTTAGCAGAAGTAGCAAGTAAATTTTTATGATGTTGTGTTAATATAATATATTGAATATAAGTTGAATGATCTCTAAATACAAATGGTATTAGTCAGTAAAACACATTTAGATTCCATTCCGTATAATACATAATTATATAAATAATTATGTTTAAACAACTATTTATTTTTTAAAAATTTGATATATAAGATATAACACTATATTTTTAGATAACCTTAATGTCCCATTGTTGTACATTAGCACAGATTATGTATTTAACGGTGACAACAGTCCATACAAAGAAACGGATAAACCAACCCCTATTAATGAATATGGGAGATTGAAGTTATTGGGAGAAAAAGCAATATTGGCCACAAATCCTAGTAAGCCTATTTTAATAACATTTGTAATAATTATAAAATGTATTGAATATACATTATTAATAAATAATGTATTTAAATAATCATTTATACGATATATACTTTCAGAAAATATAGTTTTACGCATTCCTGTACTCTATGGCCCCGTTGAATATTTAGATGAAAGTGCCGTGACGTGTTTATTAATAGGATTAAAAAAATGCCAAGACATAAACAATGAATTATTCAAAGTATCTAATTATGAGCTTCGTAATCCTTCTAGTGTATTTGACATAGCACATATTATATTCAATTTGGCAAGAGAAAAAATAACATCTGTAAGTAAATTTACTATTTTATTGACTATATACTCTTGATTACCCATATTAAAAAACTAAAATAACACCTAATATTGTATACCATTAATGAATTTTGTAGAGTACCAATGATATCAGTGGTATTTATCAGTGGTGTGGAAGAGAAACATTTACAAAGTACAATATGGTAACTAAAATGGCTAACATTTTTAACATGAGCATGGAACGTGTGGTTCCAGTTAGCGAACAAGGCGGAGTAAAGCGTCCATTTAACACTTTGTTGGACGTTTCACGTATAGATCAATTAGGTTTTGGAACACATACTAATTTTGAAGATGGAATAAAATCTGTATTGGCTAGTTGGATCGATAAATAGTAAACACTGAGATGGTGAAGAGGAAATTAAAATATAAAATGGTATATTTCATCACTTCATAAAAATTTGACTTGAATGAAAATTGTTCAATTTATTGTTACCGATTGCAAATAAAAAATATTTAGATACAATATATACAACATATTTTTAATGTTATACAAATTTTTTTTTTTTTTGTAAATAATAAATATTTATCCAAAATTTTTTTAATTCGTTTTACAATTTTTAGAAATAATTTTTTATATGTTTTTCCATTAATTAAGTGAATTGAAAATTTATATATGTGTATAAAAATATTTTAAAATACGTCATGTGGCTTTTTAGAAATTTAATTTGATAGTAACAATACATTATAAATTCATAAACATTTTAATTGTAATGGATATCGATATAAATCAAGGTAAAATAGACAAAATAACAATAATACATTGAATAACAAATTTTTGAACTTTGTTTAATTTTTTTCAAAAATCATTGTAAATGAGTGTAGTTTTAAAATTAAAGATTAAAGATTTAAATTAATAAAAAAAATTATTTTAATGTTAAAAAATATGTAAAAGTCACATGTTAAGGCTCATATTCACAGGTTAATGTTCATCCATAAAATGAAAATGTTTGCACAGTTATAAATGTTTGAAAATCAATGTTCAAGTCACGTGTTAACAGCCATACATTAAATGTAAAATTTTTGGACTTTTCAAAAAACATAGTAAAAGAGCATATTTTAATGGGTAAATAGTATAATTGGAAAAAAAAGAAATTTTTTCATGTTAAAATCATTGTTCAAGTCGTGTGGTAATGGATGACACATTGATTCAAAAGAAATTTTTTTTTCATTCAAAAAACAAATTGATTTTAAATTTTTTAAAAATCTTTGTAAAATAACATAAATTTAAGGTTAAATGTTCAAATTTAAAACAAAAAAAAATTTTTCTTTTTAATATTTACAAAAATCATAGTAATATAGGACAAATTTAAGGTTCAATGTTTATATTTGAAAGAAAATAAATTTTTTTTTTATTTTTAATAACACATTGATTCAAAACATCGGTACTTTTATTAAATTATTTCCAAAAATCTTAGTAAAAAAACACAAATTGAGGGTTAAATTTAAAAAAAAAAAAATTTTTACTTTTATTGAAAATTTAAAAAAAAATCTTAGTTCAACAGATTAAAAAATAAAGAAATAAATTTTTTTTTTTTTATTCAATATGACATATTGATCCATTATTATCGTAATTTTCATTAAAATTGTTTTAAAAATCTTAGTAAAACAGCACAAATTTA
>CM023358.1:11963938-12007549 GCA_013282895.1 Eriosoma lanigerum
ACAATGACAAATTAATTTAAAATTTTCGTACTTTTATTATAATATTTTCAAGAATCTTAGTAATACAGCACAAATTTAAGGTTCAATGTTCATATTAGAAACAAAATAAAAAATTTTTTTTTCATTCATAATGATACATTGATTCAACATTTTATTACTTTCATTAAACTTTTTTTAAAAATCATAGTAAAACAACATAAATTTAAGTTTGATTGTTCAAATTAGAAACAAAAAAAATTGTTTTTTCTTTCATTATCAATGACACATTGATTCGAAATTTTCATACTTTTATTAAATTGTTTTATAATTCGTATTACTAATTCCTTCTAGTCCGTCGATGAAGAACACCTTTGCACCCAGACGGTTGTCTGTCACAACTGTCAATCTTCATTCAACTGCAGCATCAGCGCATCGACTCGCTCAGCCTCTGATATCGCATCATAAATGACCTCTTCCAGGATATCCAATACCACAGTCCTAAAACGTCTTGCCATTGAGCAACAACAGTTGGTTGATAACGTTCGGGCACGCCGATCTCGCAGTAACTTCATCGCGGTCAAACGCGAAATCTAACCATCAAGTGCTCATTATCGTCGTAAAATTCCACCGGGTTCGCCTATTAACTGACCCTGCAATTATCGCGGTATGTTGTTAAGGACATCCTCTGCCAAGTAATATCTCCACACGTTGTCGGCCTCCAACAATCTCAACGTGATAACTGCCTTCTTCAACATGGGATGAACGAATCCGTCCACGGTCCTCAGGCCTGCAATCGATAGATAACCTCGCCTGGAAAATTATGACAGACGCAAATTAAATACCAATATAAACCGAATAACAGCGAATACATTCGTCCTATTATCCAATCACCCAATCTCGACCTTCTGGTCCACGTAATCGTCGGAATATTCAAGCAGTAATGATAAGGTATATCATGATATAAGTAATATCATGCTTCCGAATCGTGCTCGTTGAGTTTAGTAGGCGGTTAGTGTGGTATCTCGCTCAGCAACTCGGTTCAGTTGTTCCTGCAGTTGTTTTTCTCTAAAATATACGTTTGTCTGCCTTCCTGGTGTATAGCCAAACAACAGATCGAGTGACTTCTTTTCTGTAAATGAAACGCAAACATACGCCAATTGGCATCCGGCGTGCTTTCATACCTAGTGTCAATGAACCTTTGTATCTCGTCATCCGAACGCACACGCATAATCGTTGCGTCATGTCCATTGTAGACGTATTTTTACAGGTACATTACATTTTTGACACCTCTACGTTGATATGCGCATTATATTTGAATAACTGGTAAAGATTGTACGGCATTATGAACTCGTTACCGAATTCTCTGTTTCTGACCAGTACCGCCAAGCCGTTCTTACGTCACTTATAAGCAGAAAATCCTCCTTCGTTGCGGTATATGATTTTCTCGACGTACACCTTCGGGAATTTATTCGAACACTCGTTAATGATCATACAGAGGTTCGACTGGTTGTGCAGTCCGCAAGACCCGTGGATCATATTCATCGTCACGTTACCGTGCAACCGCCTTTCGATCATCGGGTCCGAAATTTCGACGCGTATAAACCTATCGACGTTTTCAGCATTAAACATTTTGTATTGGGCTTTCAAAATGACCAAAATGTGTGCGTGTAGTAGCCCTCACTTTTGAAACTCTACAATGTAAATTTATAAATATTTTCATTAATAGATGTGATAGATATGATAATATAATAATGTTTAGCTAGCTAAATACTTATTCTTTAAACAAATACATATGCCTTTTTTTCATACACTTTTATCGATAATATTTATTTTTATTTTTTTTCAATGCATATAATTAATGTCATATTATTATCGGGCATATTTAAGTACTTTTAAGTGTTATAAAATCTAAGTTATGATAATTGCCATAAATGTACTATTACATGTAGGAGTGGCATTACGCCGAACCTTTCTATAAATCTGTAATACTCGTATGAAAATAAAAAAGTAATATTTTAGTACCTATATACTTATAATATATGGACAGAGCATGGATTTTATATTTATTATTGTAAAATTATCATGTTTTCAGTTGTTCGATATTGATTTAGGAATACTATAATATGTAATATTATTGACACATAGCTTAACATATTACAGGTAAGTATAGGTAACATATAATGATTGTTTAAATACTTGGCCGTATGTTTTATCGCAATCATAAAATAAAAACATTACAGATACCTACACGTGGTACATATACGTATGTCACGAAATTATTATAAAAATGCAAATGACTGCGTAATAGCAAATATTATAACAGGCGGTGTTGACTATAATACGTATTTCGTAGGTAAATCAATTTATTGCGAACAGTAAGAACACACCCGTATGTCTGTTGTATGTGTAATGAAACGTATAAAAGTATTTCCTTTTCTTTTAGATAACATAATATATCACGGTCAAACCCTGCGTTTGATTTGTGCGTGTGATTTTTTTTTTTTCTACTAAGTAATAATTGTATTGATTTATAAGCAATATAGATAAATATTTTAAAAAAATAATAATAATATATACCTAATAATAGATAGGTGGTACTTAGGAAAGCTCGACGTAGATTAGATTAGCGGATGTCGTACGTACTTGTGATTCAAGTAAGTTGTCATGTCATTTCGTATAAAATAATTGACATGTTTCTCAAAAACCATAACGCCGACGCGTCATTAAAATATACATAATCGTCAGTTAGTATCTGTACAATAATAGGTAGTTTACGAACAGGTCGTTCCAACGTTTTGATCCCTCCGGACCGTATTTAATATTATAAAAACGAAAACAAAACGCTTAAACGTTTTTTATTTTTTATTTTTTTATTATTTTTTTTTTTTATTCTACGAGTACAATGCGACTCGTATTATTCGCGTTCGCTGCGTTCGCGGCAACCACGGCCACGGACCTAGACATGGTTCTGTTGCACACCAACGACATGCACAGTCGATTCGACGAGACGGACTTGTACTGTAACGAATGTCGGGAAGACGACGCGGTCAACGGCAAATGTTACGGCGGGTTCGCCAGAATTGCACAGGTGGTGGGCGATGAGCGACAGAAAGCCAATGATCTAGGCGTGCCGTCGCTGTTCATGGTGGCCGGAGACACTTTCCAGGGCACGCCGTACTTCTCGTTCTATAAATGGCGCCCTGCGGTAGATTTCATAAAAGAACTCAAACCCGACGTTATGGTATAATAATATTAATTATAAAATATTCATTTATTTCTTTTATTTGTTATCTTATCGAAACTCAAAACTTACTTTGAAACTATAATAATATAATGTTATTCATTTTCTATTCATAGGCAATTAAATTTTAGAAAAAAAGTGGTATGAGAAATTGGATATTATTAATTATATTACATTAACTCTTGAATTCATAATAAGACACATCACACTTAATGTAAAAGTTTTAAACAGACATAAACAAATAAAACATATTAAATTTATTTGCATAAGTAATTTGGTTTAATATTGGTATTAAGATATTAAATATTTAAAGATATTCAACGATTTTAATTTGGTGCAAATTATAATATGTTAAAAAACTATACCACTGCATATCCATAAGGTCTTGTCAAACAAAACTATAAAAACCTTGCCTAACCTAAACGTTAGTACGCGAAATTATAAGCAGACGCATATTGTAACAAAAACGGCGCGTTATTATTACAATAGTCGCCAGTTTGTAGTGTAGAATATCGCGTTATTTGTATAACGCACTATATGTTTGACGATTCATAATGATGATGATGGTATGATAATATGATGGCTAAAAGTTTATAATGAAAAATAACACTCTGATGACTCGTAAATAACGCGTTCTTAATAGGCCTTAAACTCTAAAGAAAAATATAGAAAATACCTACCTACGAAATATTTTAAAAATTAATCTTCTTAATTATTTCAATTTGTTCGGTTATTTTTAACACCCTCCCCGTAACCATCACAAAAAAAGGCAAAATTAAAAATGTGCCACAAGGAGCCAAAATTCTAAATACGACCCTGACTAGGACTATAGTATAATATAAAATATCTATACCCTAATGGCTAATTAGCTAATACCTACAGTAAGAAGGTAATAAAAATAAAAATATATTCTTTAGGTATTTTTAAAGACTATGTATTTAATATAAGTATTACCTAATACCTATAGTGCTCAATTTTAGGGGGGCACAGAGGGACTAAGTAACTCGACTAATTTTCCAGAAATTTTACCGTACTTGGAATACATTTGAATGATGGTCCTCAGTCCTCACATCAAAGTAAAAAGGAATTGCAGGAACGTTTCTTTAAAAATGAAAAAAATCGCTCAATAATTTTTTGCCAATTCCAGTCAGGCGTAGACTGGCCCACCGGACAGCGAGACATCTTCCGGTGGGTCAATGCCAGAAAGCGAAATTGGTGGGCGTTTATTTAAAAACATTTAACATATTGTAAGAAACAAAGGTACTCGTAATACCATGGCAAAACAAATATATTTTGTCATGAGTAATACTTACTATATGGTAATATAATACATTAAAATATCTGTGTTACTTTTATTGAATGTATTCTAATGTGGATTACTTGAGTAACTGAGGTTCAAATTCCAGTAACATTTTTAGCCCTACACCCCAGTCCGCTTCTGTTTCAAGCACTGAATTCATAAGTAGGTACTTATTAATTATTAAAAAGAGATAATTATGAACATTTTTATTTATTTATTTATTTATTTACCATTACTTTATTTGTTTGATGGAATCTTCTGAAATCTAAAGTTTCATAAATAAGTACAACCATACTTGTATTACTTATAGTATCCAGTAACATAGGATAGGTTGTATAGGTATAGCTATATTATAGGTACCTACTTATTAACTGCCTTTAACTACTTATACTTAAACAGTTATAAAATACTCGTATAATTTTAACTTAGGTAGGTATATGTTAGGTATATTTTATACGCAGTAATGTCGTAATTATAAATATTAAATAGTTTATGGTTGTAGGAAATAGAAAAGTTATTTTTAAAATTAAAAATTAAACAATATAATTTAAAACTATTTTCAGGCACCCATATTATATTAGTGCACATTTTTTGGTATCATTGACCCAAAAATGTGTAAGTAATTAAGTAACTAAGATAAATACCCACAGCCATAAGCACAACTAGGGGGGAGCTTAGGAGGACTTATCCCCCCACAATGATTAACATCCTCATCAGTTTTTAAACGAAATGTTCTTTAATTATTAAAGATTAAAGGTGCTGTACTGATAATTGTTTTATATAGCTACATATGTAAATTGTAAATATTATATTTTAATTTTACACATAAAGCAAATCTACGTAATCGAATATTACGTGTAAAATAAATTAGCCCTCCCAGATTTTTTTATTCTAGTTGCGACTATGCCTACAGCATAGTTAATCTTGTTATAACTTGTAAGATTAGATAAGTATACTATAAGGCTATGAGCTATAGAAAATTATTGAAAATAAAATTGTATTTTTATTATTATTATTACAGACTTTGGGGAATCATGAGTTCGATGACGGTATCAGTTCTTTGGTGTCATATTTAGATGGAATTCAGGATATACCCACCGTAGTATCAAACTTGAACTTGACGGCTGTACCTAATTTAAATAAATTTGTGTTGCCGTCGTTGGTATTCACATTAAATGACACAAAAGTGGGCATTGTTGGATATTTAACAACGGATACCCCGGTAACATTTATTTTTACTAAGTACCTACCTACCTATTATGTAAAGATATAAAATACAATACTTTTACATTTTTACAATAATTTTTAAGGGGATTGACAACTGCGGGCTTTTGGAAAGAGAATTTATAGGTTAGCTACCTACTTGGGCGATTACAATTTTATGTTACAATAATGGGAATTACTTGCGTTTTCAATGTATTTTTTATTGAAATAAGTACCTACAACCTACCTATATTAAAAAATAACTACATACATATTATACAAATATAATGATTAATTTATTATAATTACCTATCTTTTTTATTATGTACAATTAATCAATGATATAAGTACTTCATCAAAGAAAATTATAGTCAGGGATAGGGATATTGTTTGTAAATTGTAAATAAAATATATAGGCAGCTAATTCAAAATTTGATAGTCCTCGCTTTAGACTATTATTGACTAATGTAGATAATTGTCATAAATACCAGAAACATATATCACAAGAAATATTAAAAATAAAATGTAGTGAAATTTCTATTATTACCTACATTAATAATACATGCGACATACCAACTCACTATAGTTACTAAGACACTAAGTAGAAAACTAATTCTCTATTATTTCCCCTCTAAGACTATATCCAATTCAGGAGCTGTTGAATTTTATGATGAAGTTGAGTCTTTGAAGAAAGAAGTAAAAAAATTACGTGACGACGGTGTAAACATAATTATTGGTCTTGGACACAGTGGCATTGAAATGGATCAAATAATTGCAAGGGATGTAGAAGACATTGATCTTATTGTAGGTGGACATTCACATACATTTTTGTATTCTGGTAAGCGTTATAAATGCATAGGTATATATTAAACATATAAACAATAAACCAATATAAAATTATGAACCTATTACCTGTAAACGTAATTACTTTTATATCAAGTAACAAGTTAATATTAAAATATGGATTGTAATTGGCTATCTTTTAGGTAATCCACCCAGCATTGAAAAACCATATGGGTCTTATCCATTTTATGTGACAAACTCCAAAAATAAGTCTGTACCTATCTTACAGGCATACGCTAATACCAAATATATAGGAAAAGTCAATTTACGATTCGATTCTAATGGTGACTTAGTCACTATAAAAGGTTCACCAATATTATTGAATCATGAAATAAAACAAGGCAAGTCAAACATCTATGTAAAAATACCAAATTATTTTTTTTAAATAGTGATAAAAATGGAAATGTTTAAATAAATATTTCGATTCATGACAAATAATAATTAAATTAACTCGTGTGCCTACCAATATAGATCCAACCATGATGACTGTGATCAATATATGGAAACCGTTGGTAGTTCAATATACAAATGTTACGATTGGACGTACTTCCGTCGAGTTAATGAACAATTGTCATGAACAAGAATGCAATATAGGAAATCTCATAACCGATTCTTTCATATATTATGTGAGTGATTACTAATTTCGAATTCAACAGGTAACAGTTATATAATGTTTTATTATTAGTATTTATTTTTTAAAGAATATTCTGAAAAATCATATTTACAACGAGTATTGGACTGATGTTTCTATTGCAATTATTCAAGCCGGTGGTATTCGGAGTTCAATAAATGAAACAGATCATGATGGTAATTTGTATTTGTAATTAAAAATGTTTAGCATGATTTAATAGAAGAATGATAAGAACTTTAAAATTGTTTAGTGAATCATCAATTAATATTATAATGTAGGAAAAGTGATTACAAATTTGATATACATAATATGTCATATATCTATTACCTAATATTTTGGTGTAAAAAATAAACAGCTTTTTAAGGTAAAATAAAGTAAGATTAGTAACCTAACTAAACTAATCTGGCTACCTAAGAATAATGTTTTGATGTAAGAATATTATGTTACAAAAAATGTTAATTAGGATTGGGTTTTTTATTAATGGTACCTTTACTTTTCAGTTTTTGTTGACTATACAAATTTTGTTATGTAAGTATGAGTAAATTAATCAATGTTAGAGACCAACCATAGTGGTTTATGTGAGCATCCAACATGCTACATTCAGTCTCAAAACTCAAAAGTTACTGCCAAAGTACCAGTGCACAGCAATATTTCAGACATCAAAGATAGTGATATCTCATACTTATACCCTGTAGGCTGTAACAAGAAAACTAATAAATTAGTAGGTACTAAATTTGCCATAGGTATCATTACATTCAATTTTATCCAATTAAATTAAACATTTATTAAATAATTATCTTGTCTTTGTAATGTACTCTATACAACTTTTATAATATTATAAACTTTGTATATTTCCATTTCAATAGCATCATCAATAATTATTAATATATACTTTTGATAGATTATTTATATTTATTACAATTACTATTAAACCTGATGTATTTCAAATAATTAGTTAGAAATGATTACCAAATAAAAATAAATAAGACAATGACACATTAAAACTTCACTACTACCAATGTATAAATATTGAATCATACAACTTTATATATATCCTTTTGTATACAAAACTTGTTTATAATACAAATTTACAATTTTTAATTATCTGTTAATTAGGCTACATCACCTTAGGACAGTTGATCAATGTCACACCATTTGTAAATCAACTTGTCAAAGTTACAATTTCTGGTTCTAGTCTTTTAGAAGCATTCGAATACAGTGTCTCTGATTATTCACTATATCGTGGTAGTGGGAAAATGTTACAAGTATCTGGTAAGTTTAGATGCCTACATAATAACCAATATACTAAATATAATAAGTAATTCAGACATTTTAAAAAATTATTTATGGTTTTACTAAAATGCAGTAACGAGGTGGAAAGGGTTTTAAGGAAGCTGCTGCTTCAAAATTTTAATTGAGTACTTGGTGGTATGAATGACATATAGATTAAATATTATTTATTAGTTCAAATAAATAATATTAATATAATACAAACAAAAACATTTTATTGACATAGTTTTACAACTATGTAAGTCTAATCATTTGTTTATAAACATATATTATAATATTATATTATTATGTACCTATTTTATAAACGTTTATTGTGAGTGAATTATGTATTGATGATTAAAAGTTGTGAAAGGTGGGTAAAAATAAATAATATCTGTAGTATGTATTAAAATAGTTGGTCATGCCACTGCTAAAATGAACATGTCATTTATAATCTATTCGTTAATAAATATATCATATTTTTAAAAATAATTATTATTTACTTTTTTTAATTATTAATAACATAGGCTAATAAATCAAATAATTTAATATTTAATTGTAATATTGTTTTTAGGCATTTTGGTTGAATTTAATTTAACACAAAATCCTGGCCACCGGGTCTCTTCACTGTTAATCAGATGTGCTAATTGTAGCATTCCTAAGTATGAACCCCTAGTAATAAATTCCAGCTATACAATTTTAATGAATGATTATTTGGCTGGAGGCGGTGATAATTATACAGTATTTAAAAACATACTTAAGAAAAATGAAATGATATGTATGTTAAAAAGTTTATATATGACTTATAGTATACATTTATAATTATAATAAACATAATTTAATGCTTTATTTAGATATTGAAGATTACAATGCAACAGCCACTTATATGACATCTATTAGTCCTATAATGACTGGAATTGAAGGAAGAATCAGCTTTATAAAGAATAACAATGAAAATTCAAAAGCATCAAGTATAATAAATACACAGAATTCTCAATTATTATTAATTATTGTTTCTTTTACACAATTTCTTTTTAGTTTTCAAAACTTAGTTTAATATAAATATGTTTAAACCTTAATTATTTGTATTATACATGCTAATTTGCATAATATAAGTAAACACTATCATCATCAAGTAATGATACTTAAAAGTTATATTACTTTATGATAAAAATAAGTTAACTTATTGTTTATAAATTGGATAATGATGAAATATTTAAACCATAAATAATCTTATCTAAAAAAGTAGTAATTTTCAGTGGTGAATCCAAAGAAGGATGATAGGGCAAAACCCCCTCCCTATTTCATAAGAAAAATTGAATATGGTATATTATATATGAACATTCTATATCGTCACTGTGTTTATCATAACATGAAATCAATTATGAAGTATTTTAGCAATAATGTATTAAGTCATTTTTAACTTCAATACAAATTAAACTAAAAGGTAAAAATTATCAGCAGGAAAAATAAGTAATTTTAACAAAATCAATTATTCCTTTTTATTACATATTACTATAACTCAGAAATCAAATAATTTAATTGTGTATGGTAGTGTTATTAACAGTTGATTTAGTTTTAAAATATTATATTATTCTTAAAACATAAAATAAATGAACAAAGTAACAATATAAAAAAAATGTATAAGATAAATTACCTAAAAATTAACATGCCAGTTATTTAGGTAAATATTTTTTGTAACACAATATAAGTGTAAAACAAACTAATAGCATTTATTATCAATAAATTCTCTTAGAGATATAATTAATAAGAGTACATGAAAACGAAGTTTTACTTATGTTTGACCACTGTCCATCCATCATCACATGGAGTGTCAGACTCTTCACTTGAGGCTGATTCATCTTTCTGAAAACAATGAATACAAATTAATAAGTAGGTAACCTACTTATAGGAAACCATTTGGAATATAAAAACAAATTATTTGTATATTAATGTGAACTACATAAGTTATAATATTAAGAATGTATAATTCGTCTTAACTATTATAACTTATACAATGACAACCAATGTAAGATACAGTAGAAAAATATAACAAAATTTACCTTTTGTTTTTCACGGATTGGTCTTAGTGGAACAACTTGAATAGGAATAGTGATTGGTAAACTCTTAAGTTCATTTATTACATTTTTTCGACTCTCCGTTGATTGATTCCAATCACAATAAAGTTTACAAATATGTTTACTTAAATCATCACCAGAAGAATCTTCTAATACAACATCAAACCCAACATCCATTACGTCTTCAATAATATCAGATATACTAGTCCAGCACATGCTATCACCTGAATTATAATAAATTATGGTTTACTATATAATAGTATATCAATACTACAATACAATATAACAATAACATTGTGTGTAGATCATAAATAATTACAAACCCGATTTCCTTAAACACTCATGAATATTCTGTATTAGGTCGCTAATTTTGAATTGCATTACTTCAGACGATCCACCCATACCGTGTTCAATGGCTATCTTAAATAAAAATATGTATTAACCAATGAAATGTCCTGTTATGAAAAATAAATATACATAGTTACATACTTTGAGAGCAGTCCAATTATTAAACAGTACACCAATTATGTGATCAAAATTGGTGTTTTCATTTAGTATGAATATAGACATGATTGATTCAAATGTACAACAGAAATAATTATCTACAGAATAAAATTTGGTTTAAAAATAAGTTTAAATTAAATTAGATAATTTAACATAACCTACCCTATATAGACTATAGTTACGAACCGTTAGCCACCTACAATAATATAAAATTGTATAAATTAATAGTATTTATAATGTAACAACAATGATTAACTATTGAAAATATCAATTGTAAAAAAATATCTGTCAATATTATGTAAATAGCGAACGGTGGACTTTGTACTTTTCTTAGCTTTAGCACGGTATTCTAATTGTAGACTGACCACTGACGAAGTGATGACAATTTCCAGTTTTCTAGATTTCAACAATTGCACATGGTGACATGATGTTGGTCCATAAATGTGATAACAGTTATCTACGCCGACTAAATACAATGAAGACAATTTTCTTTATCCGTGTCCGTAGTGTTTGGATATCATAGATATGGTATTAAATACAGTATATACAATATACCGATATTGGTAAGCTATAACGTATGTTACCACTGTTACCGGTTATTATCATACTGCCTAAAATAATAATAACCGACATTTTTTTATCATTGGTATATTTTTAAATATTGGAAATTAAATATTCAAACTGAATGTTCGAGTTTGATTCATTGTTTCTATTTTTCTAATATACTTTTGACTTTTGTAGTTCTAAACTTTCTTCAGTTTTTTCAATTCCAAATAAAAATTAATTAGTAAGTATTATCACTATTTTAAAATTGAATTATATACGTTAAACATATTCTGATATTCTTTACATATTGTAATAACTTATTTGTTAATTTTCCAAGTTGTTACATATTTTGATTAAATTGATAAAGTATTTTTAAATAATTATTTATGCTTTATTTTATTTCTGTATTTCCATTTTTATAATAGTTAATCTGTGTAAAAATTAAATATTTTAAAACAATTTTCAATTGCAGGTTTTAAGTACTATAATAATATTTCAACAATGCCAAATTTGCCTCCTTCTTTTAATGGAAAAATTAATGGTGTTTTAACATTGTCAATATCAGATATATCATGGTTCAAAAATAATATTAAAAGTTCATATGTACAATTTGAATGGTCCGGAAGCCGAGAAAAACAAAAACTTTTGTAAGTTTTAAAAATAAATTTTAATATTCTATTGTTAATTATAATTTCATTATACAAATTTTAGAACGTCCAAATATTCTAAATTAATGTATGATATTCGGACCAGCTATAAATCATTTTTGAATTATATATCAACATGCACATTGAAATGTTCAGTTAAAAGTTATGATAATAAAACATTTGCTCGTGCATATCTTAAAAATTTATTAATGGTAACTCAAGATAACCAGTTGTTAAAAACTGTACCACTCATAAATAATGAAGAAACAGTTGGTACTCTACAATTATATTTTAATTTACAAACATTCTATGATGCATCATTTGACAACGATATAAAATCTTTAGAACAATTTGGAATTAAAAATGATGTTCTAAATACTTTAAATAACAATGAATTTTATAACTCTGAAATATTTAACCAAAAACAAAATCTTAAGCCCATTAGTTCTTCATCGATTAGAAGTAAAGAAGAATTAACTAATAATTATTTAATGGGTAAGATACAGTTTTTTTTTTTTAATTAAAATTATTTTTATCTAAAGTTATTATTAATTGTTATATAATATGTTTATTTTTTAATATTTAGGTAAGGATATGGCTCCTGAAGAAGAAGAAGAAGCTCTCAGTACTTTAAAAACAATGCCCTCTGCAGAAACCATAGTTAGTGCAGCTGAAAAAATTGATATTTGTTCACCACCACAAACAATACTTTGTGTTCAAGTAATAAATATATATAAATGTAATAGTGTTATAAATATAAATATAATCTTTAGATTTTAAGTAAAAATATATTATAGAAAATATAATTTTTAACAGAAATTATGCAAAGAACATTAATAGGTAAAAGATAAAAAAAAGTACAATATTTAATTTGACATTTATGTAATATATATATATATGAGATATGATCAAAAAGTAACAAGAATTAATATATAAAGCTGCTCAAATTTAATTTTAGTTTTCCAATTTTTGTTATCTTATTGAAGATAGAATTCCTAATATGTATTTAATAATTTAGCTTAATTAGATACTTATTATGTATTTTACGGGTATATTTTTATGACCTATATTGACATATTTAGTGATTTTTTTTTCTTAGAATGAAAGAACGAAAATTTTTTTATCGAAAGCATACCCAATTTGTGGTGATCGGACCATTATTTCTACCTGAAAAAGTTCATTCAGACATAAAAAAAAAATTTTTCAACTACGATTTTCAAAATATTTTGTAAAAAGATTAAGAAGTATATGCTTTTCGATAAAATTTTAATGCAATAAACCAAAAATTGCAAGAAATTCTGATTGTCCGTCTAAGATAAATTAATAAAAAAAAATTATTTTATATTGAAAGTTCCCGTTATTTTTTTATCACATCTCATATATAGTGGTGTATTTTCAAGTTTTTTCTGGGGGTGGTTTCAAATATTCCAAAAGGTATGTAAGTGCATATTATAGAATAACAAACTATTATTACTATTTATCAATCCTGGGGAAGTCCAAAACTTGACAACCCTGTCGTAAATATGCTACTGCTCATATATACTTATGTTATTAATTATTATGGTACATGTCAAAATACTAGTGGAGCCTAAGATCCAAGGTTTTATTAACTTCTTGTTCAATAACTGAATATCAGAACTTTACCAATTTATACAAAGTTTAATTAGCAAATTCAGAATGAATTTTATAGTATGAGATTTTTATAAATAACTATTGATAAATCTTTAAAATATATGGATAATTCTAGTAAAAATCAAAATACATACTATATTAAACATTTTAAATTTTAGATTCTGAGCGGAGCAAGGAATGTATTGTTTCTACAAAGATGTTTTTTTTTTATGTATGAAAACATTTTTTCGGGTAGAAATAATGGACAGATTATCACATATAGCATATGCTTCGCTTGCAAATGTTGTCTACTTGGTACATTATTAAGTTCATTTTTAGAATTTCCCAAAAGTTTTTCCTTAAGAAGCGGATAATTGGTAATTTTTATAAGCTTTTTTTTATTTTCTAATCTATAAAAACCTTTTTTCGGGTAAAAATAATGGTCCGATTACCACAAAAAGGGAACCTTTCTATACCAAATTTCAATTAGTTGGTACTTTATTTAGCTCAATTTTTGAATTTTCCAAAAATTTTTCCTTGAAAAGCAGAAAATTAGCAATTTTTTATAGGTTTTTTATTATATTTTTTTTCTGATATATGATAACTATTTTTCGGGTAGAAATAATGATTCCATTACCACAAATAAGGTACTCTTTCTAAACCAAATTTCATCTAGTTGTTACCTTATTTAGCTCAATTTTTGAATTTCCCATAAGTTTTTCCTTAAAAAGGAAAACTCCTTGAATATTGATCATAGGGATTTGAAATTTATCTCGCATATTTCCATATGTAATTTATATTCGTGGTAAATTTTGAAATGGATTATCATTATAATATATTGCAATATATTTAGATACGCTCAGAATCATATTTTCTAATACAATATCATTACATTCAAATTTTAATAATTATAATGAACCACTAATTTCTCCGAGGACCGAAGGTACGAAGGAGAAACGTCCACAATCGGCCTTCCCACTTTTTTGTTTATTTAATTCAATAAAAAGTACCATTATTTATAATATAACATACTTGATGCATTTTTTAATGATTACAATTTATTTGGAATTATAATTTTGCATATGTATTCAATATATAACTGTTTATATAGATATTTTTAATTTTACAATTTTTTGTATATCAAATTTTGTATAAATTCCTAAGGGCATATTTTTCTGTAGACCCATCCGCCCCTTTTTTTAAAGATGTTCAATTGAATTGCCTAAAGTAAGTAAGTATTTGTTCGGCACAATGATGTTAAATATTTAAGAAACTTAAGTTAATAATAATTATCTATAATTGTCCATAATTTATTTAATTTTCAATTAATTAAACTATTCAATTTTACAAATTTGTTTTATGTATATTAATTTTTATTTATAGGGCCATACTAAAATTACAACTATAAGACCTAGTATTCAAAATATAAAAGCAGTACAAGCAAATTTGAAGAACCACTCTCAAGAATTAAATATAAATACAAGTATTTTAAAATATGCATTTATTTATAAATTAATGACATTATAATGGTTAATTTAAGTAATATTTTTTTTTATGGTATATATTTCAAATAATTTATTTGTAATTAGAAAATAATTTAATAATGTTATATTTATATATTATACAGAAACAATGGCCAATAATGATATATATTTGCATTTATCAGTTCTTTCAATAAATATTTATCGCACAACTAAATCACTTAAAAATTGTAAGTACTTGTTATTTTTTTATGAATATAATTTTAATAAGAATACTTTACATAATAATTATATAATTTAATTATTAAAAATATATAATGCATTTTTTTTATTATTATTTACACAATATTGTTATTTTCAATAGTGTTTACTTTGATTGCTATTAGTTATTTAGCCATGTAACTTCAAATAATATTTAAGAAATAAATTAAACCAACTAAAAATAATATATTATTCAATTATTTTCATATATTTCTAGATATAAACAGTACATATATTGTTCAGTGTCTTAAAGATCAAGAACCATGCAAATCATTAAGATTTATGTCTAGACATGTAGATGACAATGGTAATATTATACATCTTAAAAGTAACCTCATTTATTTATTTTTAATTTAATTTTAGTTGTGAAATTTAAAAATGCTATTCAATCATCTCGTTTGGAAGGCTGTACAGTCAAAGGTATCACCATTAAAGCATATGTACGACTTCTTAGCACGCGTAGTCCTATAGTACTTGGTGAAACTAAACAAATGTTAGACTGGATAGGACTTTCAACTACTTTTGGTGCTTCTAGATATATTAAAGTTCCTATTTGGAATAATGATAAAATTACAGGACACTTATCTTTATCATATGAATTTTCTAAGACACCTATAGTCCAGAAGCATGAAGATAAATTTTCTGAAAAAGAAAATCACGAAGTGCAACAATGTGAACCTACTAAAATGTCTAAACCAGTTGTAGCTATAACTAAAAACGAAGACACCAATTATAATAATACTATATCATATCAGACGAAAAACCAAACATATTTATATAGTAGACTTTATCCTGAAAGTAATGATAACATAATTGAAAGTCAATCAATTTTGGATGATTGGCAAAATAAAGAGCTGAGAAAAATAACAAAAGAAAAACAAATTCAAACAAATTCTGATGTTCGGCAACTTAACAAATCTGTGCAAACTCTAATCAAAACAATTAATATTGCTGTACAAGTAGAAAGTGATGAATTAGATGACCCTTCAGACAAAACTATTTGCTGTGATATACAAAACATATTCCGATGTACCCATGAATTTACATTCAATATTGAAAAAAAATGTAATTCAATATTTAATTATATAACATATCAATTCCCAGAGTGTGTTACTAATAATACAGGAAAAGGTAAAACTGTAATAAATAATAATGTAATTATATTATACAGTTATTTATGAATGTATCATTGTTTGTTTTTAGTGATCACATGTTGTCGAATGTTTAGAACTTTTGGTAATTCTAATATTTTACATTTAGTTACATTACCTACAACAATTTCTTTAGAAACATACTTTTCCAATAATTATAAAAAAAGATCTATTATATTTAATCTTCATCAAAGCAATAATTATTCACCAGGAAAGGTAAACGAAATAAAAAAATTAATAATTATCAATTTTAAAATTATATATGTATTTTAGGTTTCACTGCTTGTATCACATTTGATTGACATGGCAACAGAATATAAAATTTCATATGTTACCAAAAATTTAACATTAAATAATAATCTATCTACTTGTGAGTTATCAAATAATAATGTTTATATACAAATACATTATAAAAGAGTGTACCACTCATTTCCATCTCCTGAAAAACAACATACAAATTCTTTTTCACAAAAGTCATTAAAAAAAAAATCCAAAGTTATTATTGATTTGACTGAATCAGATTCTGAAGATAGTTCTATAAACAAAACATATACATTATTTAAACATGATGACAATATTGTAGATAAAACTACTGAATGTAACACTCAAACTGAAACAATACCTGTTAAAATGACTCATAGTTCTAAAACTCAAACTGAAGAAGATATGACGCAACAATGCATAATTATTGATGATGACAATAATAAAGTTGTAAATAAAATAGAAAATGCAACACAAACAGATATAGTTAATAATCAAGAATATCAGACCCAAATAAAAGTCAAACCGCAACACACAATTTTTACTAAATTTTACAACAGTAATATTTTCAAAGCAAAAGTAATCATTGTTGGTGGATATAATTTACCGATGGTAAAACTAAATGGTGATACTGTACCTTCAGCTCCAACTACATATGTAATTATGGAAGTTTATGGAGAAAGTAGTTTAACAACATCATCAGTTGTACAACAAACAAATCCTATTTGGAACAATAAATGGACTGTTGTGCTACCAAAAGATAAATTAATAGAGGTATAAAAAGAGTTAATGCATATTCATGGTTGGAAATAATATGCTTTCTATTTTTATTGATGTAGGTATCGCTTTATTTCTGATTTCTGCAGTAGTGTATTTTATAAAAATAATAATACAATTTTTGATATAAAGTAGTATAAACTTTATTATTTTGTGCACTCTTACATTCCATCTATTAAATTCATTACTTATTCTTAGAATTATTATTATTTCATTAAAATATATATGATAGTTTAATTCTTTCACTGTTATCTAACAAATAACATGACATAATATAAGAATTTAAAAATTTCCTAATTTTAATTTACCAACTAATCTAGTGATGTAATAAAGAATTTGAATTAATTGTAAGGTCCGCTTTCTGCTTTTAATTTAATTTTTTCTGAAGAATGTAAATAATTCAATATTATCTACCTATTTTTAAATTTTTATATTTTGGATAATTTAGGAACAAAACTTTTTTAAGTTGACTTCGCAACATATTATAAACAATCTTAGATTTATTACTGCATCACTAGACTAATGAGTATATAGAAAGCACGACAAATTTAAAGACTTAAACATGTATATTATAATTTATAATATATTATCAAGCTTATAGAAATAGTTGTAACAATAATATAATTGTATTATAATCATTTCTTTACAAAGATAGATACTACATTTATATTAATTCTAGGGAAAATGGCTCATATTAGAATTGTGGTGTAAAAAATATAAAAATGAATATGCTGGACATGATGCTAAACGAGACGCAAGATTAGGATTTATATTAATAGATTTATGTTCACTTGATTTTGATGACAACCGAGCTTGTGGGTTATATGATGTCATTAGTGAAACAGAGGAACGCAATGGAAAAATTAAAGTAAATTTAATTTACTTACATTTATATTATTTTAGTATACATTTCAAAATATTAATTTTCTTAGGTTATTATTGATCTAATTGATTCTGTTGATTCCCAAATTAATGACAACAATGGATCTGAATCAATTAATATAAGTAAAATGGTTACTAATAAAAAAAATGGTATAAACCAAAAATCAAATGAAAAACTAATGTGAGTAATTACAGAATTTGTAAATTACATTGATATTTTAAACCTATTTAATTTTAAGTAAAATTAATACATTTGTCTTACTGATTACATGTTAAAAGAAATGAAATATTTGGACAAATTCAAATTGAAAACAATTGTCTTACAGAAACAAGAGAACCTAGAAATTATTTTTTAGTCAACAATAAAAAATGTGATTATATCGATCTTACTAAGGATACCCCACAAAAAACTAGTGAAACTATATTAGAGAACACTGCATCTAAAACGAGCCAAAAATATTGTTTTTCTAATAATGACGGTGTATTTGATATGGGAACTTTAAGTTCAGTTACTTCATGGACAAGTTCATCAGATGATATATTATGTTCAAAAAATTCTAGGGTAATTAATTAACTACATAATACTACCCTTACATAAATATATAACTTCAGTTAGTATAATACAATTTATTTTTATTTTCTCTTGTAAATTACTTAAATTAGATTATAATTATAAAAATTGTATATTTCAAATTATTAAAATTATTTACAAATTTCAGATTGTGAATGACATTTTACATAATGAAACCAAAATGAATCGAATTAAAAAAATTATTCAAAATTAAACAAACATAAATAATTTAAAATGACCCAGTACTATTTAAGTATAGCAATTAAGTTAAAACTTTATTTTTTTTTTTTTTATCTATTTATATTTTCTTTTCTGATATTAAAATACAAATTTTACAAAATTGTGTTCTAAAACATTTAGTAATAATATTATTTGTAATTATAAATTGTTTTATATTTAACTAAATAAATTATAGTTAAATTAATATTTATTTTTATTTTTATATTAACATTTGTGTACAATAAATATATTATCATAATAAATATTGTATTATTTGTATTATATAAATGAAAGAAAAGATTCTTTTGGTCGGACCTGTATAATTAAAATATAATTGTATATTCAATAGTTATCAAATATTCATAATCAAATAGGTTTTTTTATTAAAATATTAGATATACTAGGCAATTATAGCTTGAATTGCAATTAATTAAGTTTTTCAAAGCAAGTGATTAACCCAATCCCAATTTTCAGAAATTAATGTATAAAAATATGTCCTAACTGTATTATTTAATTAATTAAAAACTAACAAAACAGTCAAAATGATATACAAATTCAATCTTATTTATTTATAAAATAAAATAAAAATATCTATCCAAGGTACAATAATCTATTAATATCCCATCAGTACATAAAATGTAAGGGTGAGATAAATTTACTTTTAAATTTAAATTTTCATTAATATTGGCACAGTTAATTGTGAAAAAGGAACATGTTTTGATTATAATTCATTATATAATTTTAACACAATTGAAGTAACAATTTATTTATTTTTTAAAAAAAATTATTCAAATAAATAATAAAAACTATAACGTCTTTTTTTTAATTTTAAGAAAATATCAAATAAATCTAAATTTTCTATTTACAAAAAATAATTATTATAATAAATCAACTTATGAAGTCGTAATAGTTATGTGTCCACATTAAAACATCAATCTATAAATCTATACAACAAAAATTTAAATATTTTAAAAATATTTTCAACAGTTTAATATAGTCTAATTCTTTACATTATACAACCTAAAAATTTCAGGTACACAACCTAAGTATAAATTTATTTTTGTTATGTTTAAGAATAAAAGTTTTCTCTTTGTTGATATAATGGAAGAGGCTCTTCTGGTGATAATTCTCGATCATCGTCTTCTGTTGACCATTGTTTTGTTTTGACAACTTGTGCCATAGCATTCACTATAAAGAAAATTGTAAAAAAATAATTTTATATTGTCATGTTTCTCTATCAAATATTAAAAATAACTATGAAAGTAAAAAATTATTTTAAACACACCTTCATGCTAATTTATCAGTCTCTAGTATTTGTGGGGCTTGCACCTACAACAAAACGTGTGACTACTCAAGCAGGGTAAATATAAACACAAAACAAAATAAAATACAAAAATAACTCATGCATTTACAAAACACATTTTCTGATTGTTGAAAATATTTTAACTTACAAGCAACAGCTTTACTTTTCTCCATAACTTGTTGCGCCAATATTTGATTCAATTGTAATAAATGATCTCTTTGCTTTTTTTCTTCAATTATCTTCTTTTTACCAATTGTTGTATATTCATCATTCTCTCCATCTGAATTATAATCAGTATATTAATTATTCATTATTAATTAATTTGTTTACATAAAAATAAAAATAAATAGTCACTACCTGCAGTCAGTATGGGAGTAGACTCTGATAACATTTTCCTGATAGCTTCGGCTTTATGCATTCTTTTTTTACGTTCATCTGGAGACACTGGGGCTGACTCTGGAATATATCGTTCTGGTATACATATTTTCCCAGGAGTTCCTAGTATACTATCTATAGTCTCTGCACTAAATTTTGATGGTTCAGTCTTGTTCATTGTAGATCGTACAACATCTGGTGCACCCGGTCTAAGTGCACGTTCCATGTCTACATCATCTCGAGCTCTCCAACCGCCATCTCTCTAAAAATTCAAATAAATTGTATACATTAATAAATATAACAATAAAATTATATATTTTTTTTATATATTTACATTATAAGGTTCGGTTATTGAAAATGGACGAACACTAGTGACAGTGTGGTGTCTACGTTTTTCTCTTGGCACCAGTCTTTTAGTTAATGATTCACTTTGCTTGATGTTATCATTTTGATCTTTTTTTGATAACTCTTGTACAATTTGTCTAGCTGCTTCACTTTGATACACCGGAGACAGAGGTGCATCATCTTTTGGAAGCATAGATAGGTTGTCTTCAAACTCAAAATTTGAATACATATCGTATGCAACATTTTCTGATGATGTGCCAAATAATTGTTCCTGTGCTGATAATTTTTTTGAATAATTGTCTTCAGTCTATAAATAAAATTGGACAAAATACCAAATAAATTTAAAAACGTACAATATTTCTTTTTTCGAAAACATTTCTTAAAAATTACTATTACGTTTCCTTACTTTATAATCAGGCTCTTCAATAACAGGTACACATTTAACACTAACACTTGTTAATGGAAGACCAATATTACCACCACATTTATCTCTATCTCTTTGCCGTCTCTCTGATTCTCGTTTAACAATTCTTACAGTTTTTATTTCTTGTGGCTTTTCTCTTGGGACATAAACTTTAAAAAAAAAAAATGTTTACAACCTACTACATTGCAAAAATTTAAATTTAAATTTACTTTTTTTGTCTTCTTGAATTGAATCGTCCAAATCAGTTTCCACCCACGAATCATTTGCTGGTCTTTTTTTACCCCTTACTTCATTTTCATCACTATTCATTTGCATTGAGAGTGTGTTCGACTTTTCTGTCAGTTGGCGTACTTGAATACTTAAATCTTCACGTTGCCTTTGTAAATCACCCACCAATAATTGTACTCTTCTAAGTTCAGCTTCTAAAGTAGCTACAGTTGGACCGCCTGCGCCTATATCTGGTAATCGCCTAGATGACTGTAGTTTTTGACGTAAAACTACTAATTCAGATTCTAATCTTGCATTTGCAGCTACTGTTTCTTCCAGTTTCTAAAAAATATACATTTTACAAATTTTTAACAAATAGTTAAACTATAGTATAATATTACCTTAGAATTGTTAGCTAAAACCGATCTAACTGAACTCAATTCACGTTCTAGTACATGTTGCTGCCTCTTATAACGTTCTTCCTCAGCTGGACTATGTATACCCTGCATTTTATGTCTAAGGCCACCTAATGCTTTTTCTAATAGTTCCTTATCTTGCCTTAAATGCAATAAATTTCCAGATTCTTCTTGCATTAGTTGATCTAAATCATATAATCTATCAACTTTTTCTTGTAGATCATTAACATTTGGTTTTATTCGCTGCCATTCTTTATTTTCTTCTGCTAAAAGGCGTTTTTCTTGTACTTTGTCATTAAATTCTAAACGCTCCTTTAATATAGTTGGAGTTGAAAGTCCATCAGGATTTTCAAGTGCAGATCCAGCTTGATACAATGAACCCAATTTTACCATGTTATCCACAAGGTTTACCAAAGGTTTTCCTTTTTCATACTGTTACAAATAAAATGTAATTATTAAAACTAAATTATTAATGTCTTTCTACGGGTATACATTTATAGTATATAATTACTAAACACTTAAGTGCAGTGTAGGGGTGGTAGAATAGCTACAAGCCCCCTCCCCCAATTTTAAATGCCATCAAATATTTTATATTCACTAATTATTTTTCGGTTGGGGACTTTAGCCTTTCCACAGATATTCATTACACTACGATTATGACTATACAGTGTGAAATTAAATTAAAATGTCAATCAATATGGTAATTTACTAATTTGTCATTCAAATTACAAAAGTAAAAACTAAATATATATAATAGACAAAAAAGGCATTAATTATTTGTAATGATTTATTTAAATATAGAATTTGTTACATAATGTTTTTTAATTCGTTTTTTTATTACAATTTTTAAAAGTAAATTTGATACTTCTAATTTTATTTGATCTTTCTTATTAAATTGTAATATATTGATTACACTGTGTATATTATTATTTATAATTACTTGTTTTTCAAGTTCCAATAAGTGTTTTTTTAGTTCTTCCAATCTTTGCAAGTGTTCTAATTTAGTTGGGGTCTCCAACTCAACTAATCTTGTCTAAAAAAATAATTAATAAGTATACATTAAAATTGAATTTACTTAATCTGATATTAAAGTTTAGATATTTATTCATAAATTTTATATTTTCTAAATTTATATTATAAGTTATAATAGTATAATTATAACCTTAATTTAATCTTATAATTATAAGATATTTCCTAATAAATTATTTAAAACCTACGTTAAACTTAAATATTTAAATAGAAATTCCTTTCTTTTCATCAACATATAAAAAATTTGATGGTAAAGTTCAACCATTTAGTTATTCCTTCAAATAATATAAATATAACAAGCAAAAATATACAGATCTATTTAGAAGTATTATAAATATTAAATTACAGTTATTTTAATTAATTTTACATATTATTTTAAATTAAAATAAAATGACTAAATAATGCAAATAAAACTTTTGATAATGTATGCTTCAAATGAATAATTTATATTAATAAAAAGTATAATATAAATGCTAAAATAATAAAAACAAACCTGGGTCTCAATATCATTATGACACATTTCCATAGCCTTACAAATAGCAACTCTTTGCCTTCTTAATTGAATCAATAATAAAACTAATTCTTCATGTGTTTGGCCTAGGAGCTCACCAGCAGAAACTGTCAAGTTCCATTGACTATTCTAATGGTTTAAATATGTGGATAGGAATAACAAAACAAAATAATAATAAAAAATAAAAATTATAACAATAAAAAAAAATTAAGCAAAACAAGCATTAATTGTTAACCGAGATGTTATGTTTTGATTTGTCAACACAACTCACCCTAATATTTCTATTGCTGGAATAAATATTTTTACTGCCCATAGTTTCATTGATCATTTTATTGATTTCTTGGTATTCTCGATGAACCGGACCTTGTCCAATCGCTGATCCGCAACCGGACACTGGGAAATAAGTATGATATACTAATTATATTATTCGGTTTTGAATAGATATAATTGTTTCACATATTTTAGGTATTCATAATTATTATTACTAAAATTTATACAATTATAGTCTAAATTAAAGTATTTATAATTACATCATATAATATTAACTAAAATATATTTTTTTTATAAATATGAGTAAAATAAATTTTTTTTTATATATATAACAACCTGGCGAGCTTGTTGGTGTTTCGTCCAAAGGGCGACTTAGCGATGGCGGCCTTGTGTTTGATTCGGCAGGCGTCAATGTCACTTGTCTCTCGGAAGTACGACTGTACGCGCGCGTTACACCCAACATCACGGCAGGGACAGTGGACATGAGGTCCCACTGTCTTAGTTTCTCCCTGTCCAGTTGTTCCATTGATGGTGGGCGGGTCATCGGGTATAGGCCCTCCTCTAAAAAAGACTGAGATCCACTCTTACATCTACCTTTCTTCACTGAACGATAATCATCTTTATATTCTTTATGGCGGTCAAATACTGCCTCATTAACATACATTGCTTCATTTCTTTTGCTATTCAAAATATCTGCACTTTGACGGCCAGTTTTTTTTTCTGGTTCTGCATCCAAATTATCAAGTGACCTTGATCTTAATGGTAAATTTATAATTGCCAATTCAGTGGCTCTTGGCGACTTCATTTCTGCTGTACGTAATAATCGTGATATAGCTTCTTTTGGCGAAGTACATTTTCTAGGTTCTAAATTGCAATAAACACTGTCGTCAAGAACACCTTCAAATGAACGACTTCGACGACGCATCGTAAAACTTTCTGCGCCTTGTGGATCAGGAGTCAGTGATCTTAAATTTCCATTAGAAATGTCTGAATAATAATATGGAGCACCGGGTGATACAGGATCAGAATTTTCTAATCGTCTACTCTCTAAACTTTTACAATAATTTTCATAGAATCTATCACATTCTTCTATATTCTGTTTATCTAAATAATCATCTAAATTTAGATCTATTTCATACATGCCATTTCTGCTTCCAATTGAATCCAAATCTCCATTAAAAACTGATTGTTTTTCTTTTTTACCCGAATCTGAATCTGATTCAGAGGCAGATTGTATAAGTGATTCCATTTTTTTCCTAATAGATTTAAGTTGACTGTCCTTATCAAAGTTCATGGGTGGTGGAGAAACTAAATCACTATCTGAAGAATCATGAGTATCTTCATTGGTCGCAGCTCCTAAATAATAAGAAGCTGGTCTAAATGTGTCAGATAAACTAAACCTAGGATGACAAGGTGTATCCAGTGAATCTAAATCCTTGGAAGCTTCATCATCAGCATCTGAACTATCTGATTTTATTGAACTGTTAATATTAGTAGAAGATTTCAGGATGTCTGGTAGTGTTTTTGTTTTTACCTCTGTATATACTGGTTCATAATTAGAATTGGTTTTATAAGCTATATATTCATAATGTGATTTTTTGTCTAATTTGGGTGAAGGTGCAAGTATAGCTTTAGAATTCTGTGTCATTTCAACATAATTTTCTTGATCTTCGATATCTACAATTACTAACTTGGATTTGGAAATATCTTCTTCTAATATTGACTTCTTAGAAGGTGTCATAGGCAAATAATACTGTTCATCATTCGGATCAGCTTTTTGTCCTAATACATCAACAACTTCTGGATCATCTTCGTCTGTGGATAAAGTTTCAGTATGTTTTGGATTTGGATTTGGTGGTATAATAGGTTCTGTATCGCTCGATGTTTCATATAAAAGTGTTTCAGTATCACTAAATACACAACGCTCATTTTTCTTTTCGAAATTTGCTAGTAAATCTCTTACAGATTGAGGATTTTGAGCAGTTGAATACCTTATATCTTCTTTTTTCAATGATGAAATTTGTGCTTCATTAGAACGATACGATGACGATTGAAGAGGTTCTTTCATATCTTTAAATTCAAAATTTTTAATAAGATTTTGTATCCCATTAGTTTTCTTACCAAAATCAAATTTTAATAAGCGGTCAATATCAGGGTCTTTAGATGAAAGAACACTACCCATTTGTAAAGTATCATATCCACTGTCTGAATGTCTACTATCTACTAATAATGTATCGTCTTTAAAATAGGAATTTGTTGAACTGGCAGTCTCATCAGAAAGATGTTGTTTGACAACGGGTTTGGTATAAAAATTTATTGTGTTGGTGTATTTTGAATCTGGAGTAATTTCATTAAAATTTTTGGTTGTTGATATTGATACGTCAACTTGACTTTCTCTGTCTTTTACTTCTAAGATAAAGAATGGTCCAAAATTTTTAAATATTCCATTGTAAAATAATCTTGCACATGCAATTAGCACTTCAGACAAATCCTTAAAGGATAAGGTCTATTTTATTATGTTGCGTTAAAATAATACTACTATTATAGTTAGTTGACAGAATAAGAAGAAGAATTTACCATAAAAAAAGTTGTACATTTTAGTAATTAGCTACTTAACTTATTTTATATTAAAAGTAAGCAATTAATTTAGAAATCATATTGTTCTTACCTTCATCATCTGAATAGTTGAAATCATTTTCAATTGCCAAATTATTTTTAGAATAATTAAAACTATCATTATTGTACTTGCTGTTGTAAAAATTATTATTACAATTTAGAGTCTTTTCTTCATTTTTATTATATAATCGATTATCAGTTATTTTTTTGTAATACTTAGATAATTCATTTTGTGCTGAGCCACGATTAGAGGATCCTGAAGACTTACGAGTTAAAGTCGATTGAAGCATTCGCTGCTTCCAATCTAAAAGACGTTTCATAGATTCTTCTCTCTACAAAAAAAAAATTAATAATTATAATACAAATAAAAACATTAAAATATTGTACTCTGCTCTCACTTGTTGTGACTTTCGTTCCTTATCTCTAGAGTCAATGCTATTTCTTCTTTGTAAACTTGTACTTCTTTTATGTTCATTCTGTTCATAATTACATTTATCTATATTTCTAGCAACTCTAGCACTAGCAGATCTATTAAAAGAGTTAACATAATCACTCCATCTTTTTTCTTGTTCTTTAATGTGATTGCGATGGCTTTTCATTTGTGCGGAAGACCCATCTACTGGTTCGGCTTTAATATCACTTAGATAAATTCCAAGTTGTCTTAATGATAAAGCAGTTGTGCGATTTAGATTTGTTTCTTTACTCAAGCTTTGAGAAGCTTGTCTCATTTTTTCCGCATACGCATTTTCTGACCAATAACTATCAGAATTGTCAATAAAATCTAAACTAGATTTTGGCCTTTTACTATATTTTACCGTATTGTAATATTCTGGAGATTTATATGAAGAATTAGTACTTGGAGTCGGTGTCTGATAAGCACGTTTTATATCATATTCTAAAAAATCAGCGCTATGAGGTCTATGAGAATTTTTTTTCTCTCTATATTTAACAGGAGTTGGTACATATTCATCAATAACTTCTTCATACTCGCCGTGATTAGAATACTTGACATCATGCCGTCCATATGTATCAGGCGTACGGCGTTCAGAATTATTTAATTGAGACCTATTTAAATTTTGGACTAGTGTTAATGGCTTATATTGAGGTTGAGCAATTTGAGGGTGTTCTTCATGTGATTCAGTAACACGTCTGGGTTTTGGAGGTGCATTGGCATAAAGAGGTTGAGCAATTTGATTATTATGAGCTTTATAAATTATATCATTATTGTAATAAGATCTTGGCGTTGAATAGAACGATGAACTTATGAAACCAGAATCCATATCATCTAATTGATTAGTATATTGCGATCGTTTTATGTTTTTCCGTTCATTATACCTGTTATTATTATTATATATATTAAAATAAAGTGTATACAGTTAAATGTTATTAAAAATAAAATTGATTACCCATTATTTTGTTGAAAAATGGATGCTAAACTCAAAGCATTCATCCACTGAACCATAAGCTCCCTGGTATCTGCAGCAAAATAATATGTTCTCATATTATCATGTTCAGCTTTAAAACTAAATTTTCTGTAAATTTTATCTTCCGAAGGACAACAAGGTGATATTTTATATGATGGTAACAATATTGAACCTAAAAGCTTTTCTTCTTCGTCATCTAATTCAACACATAATAAATAAAATTATAATTATTTGTAAACAATTTATTTCTTTTTTTTAATTATTTGACTTACTCTTATAATAAAAAAGACAGTACTCTGATAAAACAAACCATCGTTTCTTCCACAACATTAAACCTTCACTTCCTTGCTTGTAAAGCCAACCTTGTAATGTAACAGAAGCAGATGGTGGCCTTTTGATAAGAGGAGACTTTAAAGGACTAGATCCAATCATAGCTCTTCTCATTGGTTGGGTGACAACAACAGAATTCTAAAAAAAATATAGGTAATCGGTAGGTATACTGTTAAAATGTTACCATTATTAATTAAAGAACCCATTAAACAAGAAAATCAACAAGTAACTTGATTATTATGGGGAAAGTAGATGCCCCCTATATTTTTGGGATTCGTTTGAAGACAATGCCTGGTACAATGTTTGTACCTAACAAGAAGAATTGTACAGTTAAAAAAAACTGTTTATGCTCGAAGTTCCAAAAATTAAAAATTAATTCTTATAATTAGGTATATTAGGTATACATCATATAATCCTAGAATCTAAAAATATTATATAATAATTTACGAAACTAATGAATATTAAAAACATATACAATATTGCCCTCATTCTTTTTAATAAATTAATACAAAATTAAAAAATGTTTAATATTCGTTTACTAAAAACCGTAAACTAAACCTTTTAATATAAACAAAATGTATTAAACTAAATAATAAAATAAGTAATGGATATGTTGTCCACAGTCCGCATTGAGGCAATGGACCAAACATTATTGTACCTACATAAAAATCATCACGGTTCAGTGAGTTGTTACTATATCTTGGGATTTTATTTTTCTTTAGACAAGAAAAAAAGAGTTTACATGTCATGATGTTTTTTTAATAACCATCATAACAGGTGGTCACGTTTTCTGAAGGTACAAGGTCACCTTTCCCATGTAGAGTATATTCTTTTATATTACTTAATATAATTTCTTATTTTCCATTACATTCAAATAATCATATATACTTGTTCTATTCAGACCTGCTACTAGACATAACATTATTTTATTAATTTAATTTATTTTGTATTTTTCTTATTAAATATTTATATATTATAAATCAAATAATATTTCCACTCGCAAATTTGTTTATGGTAATTACTTCGTACCTATCTATCTAAAATATTTAAATATGTCTTCCCAGCCATTTCTACCTAATAACAACATTTTACTCTAGAATGGAATTTATTAATATAACAGATCTATTATTTCATCAACATTGTAGGTACCACCTTAATTTTTAAATAACTTTTTAATATTATCATACCTTTTTTAAAGTAGCCATTGTTACAACTGTAGAACTTGCCGATGTCGTTGCTGGTTCTACCCTGTAATTTTACAAAATTTAATGTAATTATCAACTTAAATTATTATCAAATATCAATAAACAATTATAAACGAATAAATTTCATCAATCTATATCTCTATCAATATCTTCAATGTACATATATTATTTAGGTTGTAGGTAAAGGTACTATTGTAGTTTTTATATCGATATAGATATTTTACTATACACTAGTTACATATTTGTTATTTAGTATAAAAATTAATTATATTATTGAATATTGTATATTGTATTGAAAATTATAAATTTTAATTCACACAGCTCATAACGCAATATGTTCATAGAATAATCAATAATATATAGGTAATTATATATTATTCTAGCATTTCCGGTATTTAATACATTGCATGTCTAATTATAAGATTATATCTCATAATTCGACAAGAACGTTTCTATCATTTGAATACAAATATATGCTTTTTTATTGCTTGTGTAAAATAGAATCAAATACTGTTGAGTGTAGCCAGCTTGGCTTGTTTACTATTTATGCTGAAAACTGTCATTTCATGTTTATATGAATTTATTGTAATTAAAACTAATTATTAATTTTTTAATAATCAAAATTATGATTATTGTAAAATACAGTAATTTTTTTTCAAATAAATACCTAGGCTTAAAGGTTAAACTCATAAGCTAACTAATCGTTAAATATTTTATTAAAAGTATTTGAGTCACAAATCACAATATTCAAAATCGATTCAATTTCACTATATTAAAATGTTTAAAACTTTAAATGCGTTAATATTATAATATATTGTTTGATACAAATCTATATAATCTGAAATAAACATTTTATTTTCGTACTTTTACGATAGTAAATAATATGATAGGTATGTCGACATTTTAACTAATGTCAAATACTCAAATGTATTAATATTAAAATATATTTTATTGTAAAATAAAATAAATTATAACAATGAACATAATTTAAAATAATTATTACAAATTTACAAATTTATAGATAATTGTATCTAAATATGAACCTATATAGTAATAATTTAAAATTATTTACCACCAATGGATATTATAAATATGTTCTAATAATTTGAAAGAATCTAGGTATGTTTTAGTTAAATATTTATGAAATATTTGTTAAAGAAAAAATATAATAAAAACCAATTTTCCGGAATTTATTCTAAAACTAACGAATACGTGAGTATTTCCAATTATATCATGTTTCAAATTACAGCTGCTCGTTCTTTTCGCATGAAATTGTTCAGAAGTCTAAGAATACCAGGTTTTGTCAAACAAAAACAAGGGTGGTAACACAAAAAGACCCCACTGTAACGACCCTCTAATCAAATATTAGGGACGTTTTTACCCTAACTCGTCTGTAATTTGCACATATTTTTACGATACGATACGTATAAACATTACGAGTAAAGAATCAAGTTAATTATTTATAGGTAGATAAAACTTATATTATAGTAATTTTATGTACCTAATTTTCCTAATATAAAATAATACTCAATTACAATTTATAATAATTTTAAATATAATAATAATATTATTATTACTCTTTACGTGTTTATAAATGATAATATGTTCAATGTTCTATATATTTGATAATTCCCATAAATTGTCAAAATTAATTTATTTAGGCATATAACTTGTATTAATAATGCGAATAGTTAAAATTTTAAAGATACACTTTTTGAATAATAAAAAGGTATTCATTGTACGTATATACCTATACAATATACTGTATATCAGTACAGAGTTAGCAAAAAAGATAATAAAAAACAGCAGTAGTAATAATTAACACGAAATCAAAAACGCTAAATATTTAATTTCAATATTGTACTGTTGACGGTTATCATAATTATATATACGACTTAATCAAACTCATCACTTTTGAAACACATCATCTGAAAATTCTACTCATATAATCATGTGGACCACAAGACCTTCCGTTCTTTTTCTAAATATTATATTACACTCGTATAGAAATTCGATGACAATCACTGTGATTATTAAACTAATCAGTAGAACAATTAAGGGATGATGATGGAGATAGATCTACCCCAGACCTTTATATAATATATAAATACTAAATAGTATTTCCAGTTACCACACTGTACTTAAAAAAATAGTGAACATTTAGTATAATATGTATAATAATATAATATCCCTCCCCCACCCCAAATTCCTAATTATCAATGAAAAATAACAATGATAACATAAATTAAATGAAAACCGACCGACTATAATAAAAATAATATTCATCATATTATTATAAAGCAGTAACGTATCGATTAGTTACATATATTATATTATATATAACGGTTTTCGTTTACATTTCACATATTTTACGACACATTGGCGCCCCATTCTGGTGTGTTTCAATGTTTGACGCGGCGCGCATATAGGTAGTCCGCACAGTTAAAAAAAAAAACAGTAGGACCGCCTATATTTTTATGTAGCAGCAAATTATTTTATATTTTCGTGCAAATCGTGAAAAAAAATATATTAACGACAATACACGCAACGGAAAAATACAGTATAAATGTATAATATAGTAATATAATACGATTGTTATTATTCTTGTATTATTATATTATAATATTATATGGGCCATAGAGTGGTCCACTGGTCCTAAATGACAAATCGCAAACTGCGAAGTAAGTATCCCAAACAGTGCTGAAATGATGAAAATATCGATATTTTCGTAATGCCGACAATTTTAAAGGTCTTACGATACTACTATACTACAACACGCATGACGTTATTACTACGTCTATACTTTATGTATTGTACACGATGACAATAATATGATAATTATATTGTAAAAATAAAATACAATATACCTAATTATTATCATTGATATATACTCACCACGACCAGATATTCCAAAAACAGGGAAACATTGTCGAACAAATCTCGTCCCGTTGTCGTAAACAATTTATTAAATTTATTAATTGATGTAATGTTGTTTTATTATGATTTAATAAACAACTTGTGCGTCTTTTTTTCCTATACTTTTCGTCGGGCTCACATAAATAATATAATATCCAACTGATATCGACGACGCTATTACATAATATACGAGACGTCGAATATCACGAACAAATCTAATGTGATCACGGAGTGATTATAATATTATAGTGAAGATAAATTATTTGCTATTCTCGAGATTGTACGATATAATTATTAGGTACCTAATATATTACAATTTCGGGCACAATTTTAATAATTTTATTATCGCCCTTGGTGGAAGTAATTTCCACGTATAGGAACACGACTACTCGATAATAATTATGGCTGGTGGGTACGTGCGAAAATCGTACTAATATCGATTAAACAGTTGTTTATTGGATCACTCGCGGAAAAATTCCGAATGCAAATTAAACCGAATTAAACTATTTGAGTATTTAAGTACTATTTAACTATTCGCAACGTATCGGATAGTGAAAAGCGCGTAAATAATAATAATAATAATAATATTATATTATACGTTTTCGGCGAGCCGGTCGCTCGGTTGTCCGACTCGCGGCACATTGGAAAATGCACTGATCGAATAGAATTTTCCGCGACCGTGAGCGGCGGAAAAGGGCCGGGACGCGCACGCGTAAAAGAAAATTACTAGAGACATACGTGGGATGACGGTACGCCGCACATGCGTCCAAATGTCATGGCCTAGATACACTTGTTGTTTGTACATAATAACAATATTACAATGTTTGTGCCTGTATGTCTTGTCGTCGCGCCGTGTCCATAACCACTGACAAACACAATATTATGGTGAGGTTTCTCTCCAAGTGTATAATAATATATTGTACTGTTTAAATAGATTATAATAATATAAGATGCGTTTTGTTTACTTTAACATCATAATATTATTAAAACGTATCGATTATAAATATCCTAATACGGTAATCGGTATTTACTTACTAAATACGAGTATAACCCACATATATAAGCCGGTATCGGGGTATACCAATTACACTGTACCGGTGATACGGTATGATACGACGCGGACCATGTTCTGCTTACTGGTATTTTATGCGAGAATTCGCGCGAGTATTGTTAGAGAAACTATATTATAGATACGAATTATTATTAAAGGGGAAAAAAGGAAAGTCAACTTGCCCGGATTATGAAAAAAAGTTGTGTCGGAATCTGCAATATCTCTTCTATTATTTGTATCTTCACGTATTATTAGATAGTGCACGACGTATGCAAGGAATACTGTATAGTTATAAACGCATTTAACTATAAACGGAATGTATACCATCACACTCGATAAGGATACCTTTTCCATCGATATTGTATTGGTTAGCGGTTATTGGTTACACACATGTACCACACGTTCTTAAATTTAAAAAGTAATGTAGTAGCTTGTGCAATGGATATTCAGTAAATACCTATGTATTTAGAAACACAAATTTTGATATTTTGTTATAGCGCTAGAAAATATTGATCGATGTCGGTAACCAATATAAAACACCAATATTGCACATTTTATCATTGATCTTAAACATTTTTTTTAAATTAATACATCGAAATTTCTCAAAATAATTTATAAACCTTGAAAATTTCTCATTTATTATTTATCGACTTATCGTTAAAAATGGATAATAATTCAACCAAATGTATTTGATTATTAAATTATTTGCAAAAAATGAATATGGCTTTGGAGAAGAAGACAAATATACCACCAATGACTAACCTGCTGAATTTAAGAACATAAGGATTATATATATATGAGTTACATTTTGTGATTAGATTGTGCTTTTTAAAAATTAAAATACACAATATTATCTATGAATATTATTATACTTATTTATTTTTAACATATCCGTTAAAAACTATTACTTCGAACGTTTTTAAAACTCTATTGTATGCCAAAACTTGTGCTCTATATTCTATACAATAATTGTATTATTTATACAATATAATTTATATATATATATATTGTCAAATTATTACACCACATTATTGGATGAAGTATTAAAATTATACTTACAAAAATTAGTATCACCATTGATTATAAAATAGACTATTACTGTATTAATACTGTACGTATTTACTATTTTAATAGTATATAGTATACAATTGTAAAACGACTCAAATATGCTATAATAATTTATTATGCAAACATAAAAAACAAAAAATATCAACGTAGTTGTTTATTATTATAAATATTGTTTATGTGAAACAATTTTCAATGGTTATTGTCGTTGATACAAAATTCCTCAAACTACCCAAATATGGGCCTAGAGCAATTTTCGGTGGATCGAATAACTATAAAAAAAAAGTAAAAATTTGACATATTATTTACGATATTAATTTCATCTACACATATTTTGACAATATAATTTATTTTATTATAGGTTAACTGTTATAAGTATGTACCTACTATTTACCATTAGTTTTCGTTTCAATAATTGCAGAATTGCAATAATATCAGTAAATATTTAAATTAAATCTAGGTTTAAGGTGGGTCTCAAAAAATAGAAAAATGAAATAGTATTAATGAAAATGTTGGGAACCTCTGGTCTGATATTCATGATACAATAATATTTATATAAACATTTAACGTATATTATTTTTTAAATTATAATTTCTATTTACTCGTATATATTAAAAAATATTTAACATATATTTTATAATACTATAAGTAATTTATTTGCTATACTTAAATCAGTTAAATCTATTCATTCGACTAAATAAAAAAATAGTTTTATTATTTATCAACATATTCGTGTTTTAAGGTATTTTCGCAGTTTATATTGAGAAAATAAATATGAATATTTACTGTGTCAAACACGGAAACCGGACAATCAACCTAATAAAGAATGTTCTTTCTATCGTAAAGATATCATCATTCTTAGCTGACATAAAAACAAAATACTTCACAATATCATAATATTATAATATGAAGAATATTAGGTATATATTTTCACATATTTATAAAAGAAAATTAAACTGTAAAAATTGAGGGATTACTTTTTGTTTTTCTAGTTCATTACTCATTAGAAATGTTCATAAATAGTTAGACTAACATTTTATATTAAATTCCTTTTAAGTTTTCAATATTTCATATATCAACTAGGTATATTGTATAAAACTAGGTCATTTAAAACGTTTAACTTCATGTATTCATGACGTTCTAATTTATAATTACTTATTCTTTTTATTAATGGAAAAGTTATTGAATATTTTATATAGATACCTATTGTAAATCAATAAAATTAACATAATTGCACGATTTATCAACTATTGGATTGCAATTATTAATTAATCGTTATTTAGATTATAAAAAATATCCTAAAGAGCTTTAAACTTCCAAGTTCAATTTCTTAGTCCAAAAATTAATTTCATGCATATAATATAATTATTAGAAAACTAATATTTTGTTGTTCTTAATTTTTTTAATAACAGTTATTATTATAATATTCATGATTAATATATAATCACTTTTTATCATATTTCGACCATTTCTTATATTTGCATTACATCTAATTTTTATATTACTTATACTACATTTTTACATATATACATTATACATTAAATAATTTAAATACTATAATATCTTTGTACACATTTTATACTATACTTTATCTTATACAAAACGTGCATATTTGAATAATTTGTCATTTTGAGTAGAAACTAATCCTTATTTAAATAATAAACAACACAATATGTTGTTAAACAATATATACTCATTATTCCAAATAGATGATGTAAATTGTAAAGTTTATATTCAAACGAATTAAACATTATATTTATAAAACATTATAACATCAAACACAAGGCCATATAAACAACAAACATATATTATATTATACTATAATATAATGGCGACCCATCCTACATAAATAGGATATAGTTTAAATATAAGATAAAATAGTGTTATAGGTACAGTTGCGTAATTAAGAATTTTTTTGAGAAATTATATTTTAATGCTAAAGTATTTAAAATAGTAAATACTATACAAAAACTATAAGATATGCATATATATAATGTAAAATATATGGAACTAAAAAATTATTAAGGATAACTTATTTCCCCATAAATATTATGTATATTTCCCGTAAATATGCCTCCAACATATTTTGTGAAGTATGAAAAGTAAGTAGCTTGTAGTTTTAAATTGGAAATAAAAATATAAACAATACAATTGTACCTATTCTTTCATAGAGTTCAAAATATGTTATAATTATTTAAAACTCTCAATTTCTTTGTTGTAATTTGTAATTAATCGAAAAAATAACTAAAAAAATAATTAGTAGGTACCTAATTGGAAATATTTTACTTTAGTAAGATATTTTTAAAAGTAATACAGGTACCGATTGTTCACTTGGGTAGTAATATTTCATAAAAACTAAAAAGGACATTATGTATAATAATATTTGTATAAAGCACACAATTTTAAATAACACAAATGACGAACATCTTTGCAAAATTTAAATTCTTTATAATCTAATAAAACAATTCTAGTTCAGAAATAAAATAATTTGAAATGTAAATTAAGTAAGTATTTCCAACAAATGATGCACAGTGTATATATTTAAAACCCGTGATTGTGTGTTTCCACTTTTACCTGTACCTATAAATATTACTTTTTTTAAACGAAAAAAAAATAGCGACTAATTTATTTAAAGTCGTATATTTTCAATAAAAGTAATAGTTTGTTTACAACAATGTTAAATTTAACAATATAGTGATGATTTTCGACTACTGAATATAACAAAACTTTATTCGTAATAATTCAAAAATTAAAACCATATTTACATTTATACATATGAATAGTGTCAGATTTTTGAGGTGTTTCCAAAAAAATAAATAATAAATTTAAATGTTTCAAATCTCTAAATATTTCTGAAATGACAAATAAAATGAATGAATGAATTCGCAAATATAAATTAAAGTTTGGGATACTATCCAATCGAAAATAATAAAAATAGCCCCCACACATACATAACATATACACTCCAATAAACGTTTACAGTTTTGATCTAAATATATCTCAAAACAATATTTTGTTTGATAAAAACTTTAAAAGTTTAGAATTTAATTACAATCGTTGAAAATTGTTTAAAATAGTTGGATAATTCGTTTTATATTACATTTATAAATTGTGATTTTTAAAAAATTGCAATTAAAACCTAAAAGTAAATGCCTATAAATATATATATTTAATATTAAAAACTTTAAAATTTTGAAATTCAAATTCCAACTAATTTCAAATTTTTCATAAACACCATAATTAATTTTATTTTATGTTTAGGATTTTAACATATTTTTACATATAATTTATGAAAAATCGTCAACTTTTGAAATTAAATTGTTATAAAATTATATATTCATTGAAATTTTCAATTATGACAAAGCTGAATAATCTCTGTATCGTGTGATATGTCGTAATCTAAAACAATATAAAATAACTATTGGTTCAACAATATACAAAGTAGGTACTAAAATCAATTTTTTAAGTTCTAATATTATTTTTTGCATTTTAACTCGAGCAAGATGTTAAAATGGTTATTTGGAGCTTAAGTATTTTTGTCTCATTATCATTATTATTGTCAACACAACTATTTCTTAGTCATTACACATTACATATTATTATTTATTACTTTTCTAATTTTATCTTGAATAAACAACATTAGTAACATTACTGTTGCGAAACATGGTACCTATCCATGATAAGTGGTATACTTCCGGTATACAAATAAGATAATATTATTATATAAATAATAAAACATATTTATAATAAAATAAAAACACTCTACTTTGCTCAAGGTTGGTAATTGGTGCAATTGTATAAAATTATGTTTAATATAGTTAATATTATAAATTAATATTAATAAAGTAAAGCCTATTATAAAGCTCTGCGGTTTATTTATTTATTTAAACTCGACTGGTAAAACAAGTAAATTCACTAGTTACTTGTTAATTGTTTATATTATAATAAAATTCTGAAAATATATTTATTAAATAAATGTAATTTTAAATTTTAGTGTGAATATTAAATTATTAAATATTAGACAATTAGATTTTAGACAAGTGGTTCTTGGAAAAAAATATATTGAACTTATACCTAGTATAAGGCAGGCGTGTGTTTTGTGTAGATACATCAATAGGTATTAAGTAGATACTAAAAATCGTATGTGAATGGGAAAATTATTGAATTACACATTAAATCCAATACTAATAGTATGTCAATTTGTGCATTAATTAGAATATTAAATTAATTAAATAAACCTAACTATAATTGTGATTATACGGGTCTCACGCTAGATATATCATGAAACTATGAAAGTAAGAAAATAAATCAAATTTATAATATAGAGGTATTTAATATGTATGTACTCCCAAAATATTTTGTCTCCGTCTATTCTACGGAGAATATAGCAAAATCAAAGTTACGTATTACTTAAATTGCAGCAGTTGAATGAATTAAGTCTTTGGTTTTAATTTTAAAGTTACACTTATTACATTTATATTTATTTAAAATATGAAAACAATTAAAACACTATCATAACTTCCTTGTTGGATTACTTTTTACAAAAAGCGTAGGCCACTCTATATATTTGGTTATAAGTATTTAACCTATAAGTTTAATTCAAATGCCACAATTTAAGTAATACGTGACTTTGATTTTGCTTTATTTTCTGTTAAAAAGATAATATTATACCATTGATTATAGAATAGAATAATCAATAATTATACACAATATGCGGGTATAGACTCTGAGAGGAATATTTGCAATGATCTTTCGTGGAGCTTTTTTATAGTAGTTATTTAAAATATGAAATATTTAAAACGCAGTCGTCAGATTATTTAGATCATATTTTACAAAAATCCCACGAGACAACTCCGAAAATGGTCATCTTTTTAAACTTAAGAATGTACAATTATTTTAATTTCAACCTATATACCTTAGAGATAAAATAATAAATTTATATTACAAAAAAGCTTTATTTTACCTACCAGGGAGGAATATAACCCCCATATCACCCCGAGACCAAAAAATAAATAAAATTGCTATTAATAATATTAGTTTGCCACCTGTTTTAGATTTTGCATTACAATGTATACAATTACAAAACATGTTTATTTTCAATTTTTTGGAATTTATTTTTTTCTCTTTATGAAAACTCTTAAAAAAAATTGAACCCCCTTTAAAAATTTTTAAATACGCCATTGTTCACTATTATTGGTTATTTACTTATTTACTATAATATGGTTTTGTACTTTTACATTTTGTAACACACTAGCAATAGCATCTATCAGTTACCTCTCAACAATCCACAATAAACATAATAAGCACATTTAATTATTATACAAGAAAAGTTTTTAAATAAATTAAACACAATAAACATAAAGATAAGATTACAAAAGTAGTTCATTTTACTATTTACCTTTAGTGCGTAATATATTTTTAGCAATAAAGTAGGAAGTATGTACCTATAGAAAGATAATAATACTCCCTAGGAAACTAGTATTATGTATTATCTATAAATAGACTATTAATACGTCTATATAACACTTTTTGTATTTTATTGTAACGATATACATAATGTGTTTTACCCCTTTTTTGTTTTAAGTACCTACTTTTAAAAACCGTGTTCAATATGCTTTATTATATTTTATAAAAATGTATTTTGACAAAAACAGCAATAATAAGTAATTAGGATACTACTAATCACTAACGACTAATTGACTAACAAGACATAAACAAGCATATTAAATTATTTAATACTATTACAATTTATTAATTAACTATTAAATTAACTGCAGCATTAATAAAAAAAATTCAGATTCATTTTTCAAAATTGATTTTATCAAGTCCTTAGATAGCGAAGTGTATTATTGATGTACTCGTAATTAAAGAAGAAAATGAACTATTTAAGGAGGGGTTTAGGGTTTAGCCTCCATATCCAGTTCTGTGTAATATTAAGACTAATAGTATAGAAATCATTACAACGGTTAAAAATCATAACTCTAGCAAGTATAATAATAAGAGTTACGTAATATCACGATTTTAATCTTCAAATATAATATTATAATATTTTTAATACAATCGTGTGCAAAAAATTAGTGTTACGATAGATGACGAATACTCCAAATCATACACGAACATCGTCTGTCTGCACGAAAAATACTTTCGTCACTTGTCTTGAACTTGGTATTCAGACTAAAGGCCCTCTCAAACATTAACACATGTTGCGTGAAATATTTTCAACTTGGTAATGTGCGGGTTCTAGTTACATCACAAATCGTATTGCACATCTGTACAATTTTAGAGTCACTGTTGCAGCACGCAGAATGAATATAATATATATATAAATATAAATATATAATAAGTAAATAATATATTTAATAATAATAAACATAAATCATCGGTTTAGTTAGGTATATTCAATTCATTTCGAGCGTAGATTCGAATTCCCTAAATTCAATTTAAAGTTTTAAAAAATAATTAAAATCGAATAAATATTGTACTTATAATGGCTATAATCTATGTAGCTAAAATATTAATTATAATAAAATGTATTCATTTTAAGAGTAAAATAAAATATATAGAATATAATCATTTTTAAGAATAACGTATTTTTAAACAAATTCAATAATATTATCCAAATTTAATTGTAATATTTATGATGTTATTTTATTTTGAAATTAATCAGTAATTATAAGTTTATTGTACGTAAATTACCCCAAACAAACAATATTATATTATATAATTAATCATTGCTAATTATTATATTATTGTTATTTTGTAAACGTTAATTGTATCTATATTAACATTGATAATAAATACTTAATAATTCATATTATTTATAATCAATTCTATATTAACCCATATAGTCTAAATTAATTTTACACTATAAATTATTATTATTAGCACATCAAATTGACACGTAAATACATATAATTCAAATTCAATAGATTACCTAGACACAACATGTCAACATCAACAAGATAATACTTTAAATTCTAATAAATAAGATAATAATATAATATACAAAATTAGAAAATATCTAATTTGTAACGAATATGTATAATTTATATAATATACTTAAATTTTACTTTAATACGTGTATAATATTGCTCTTTGAGGATAAGCGCATTTTTAAATTAAATATGTTTATTGAAACATGTTTATTTTTAATTTGTTTTCGATATTTTCACTAGCTAATTTACTAGTACCTTGGTGTTATAATTTATATGTATAAAATTAACTTTGATTGCTAAAAATTAAGATTCTATGAAATTTATATTTTTAAATTGTTATAAGATAACTATTATACTTTAATTAATATCTATTATTATATATTGCAATAAAATGAATTATCAATACTTTGTATTTTTGTATTGATTCTACGAATTATTAAAATTGTATGTCGGCGTCTGAAAAAAGTAAATTACAGTTTATTAACTTTTTAAATTTTTAGTAGAAATTAAATTCCTATGTACTATATACCTACCAGAAGTACTGTAGACTACTAGCTACTATAAAATCGTTTTTATTGTAAACATGTCTCCAGGGTTAGTCAACATTTAGGTGTTAGTCAATTTATCTTATTTTTATTTTACCAATAAAACATAATTTTTTTTTCCGGATAAGGTTATAAGAATGAAGAATGAAGATTTCACCTTTTCACATTTTTCGTATAAGTAGGTATTATTATTGAAAATGTTAATAATTGTAAGAATGTGTATCCTAATTCCTATGTTCTCATCTCTTTATCAAATGCACGTATTACAAAATACCAACAATTTAAGGTACACATTTTTATGTAGGTAATACATTATAGGTACATAATATAAAAATTAAAAAAAAGTATTACTTCCAAATGACACATAATAGTAACAAGTATAGTATTTGTACTTCAAAAATTACAAATACTTTTTTAGAGATGGAATTTTTACTCAATTTATTTTTACGTTACAATATTGTTATAATATATTATTTATAATAAAATTATAAGTCATAATAGTCCGAGTAATAATCAATATAATATAATATGATGTAAAATAATTTTTTTTTTAATATCTCGTATCTACTATACCTACCTATTGCCTAAGAAATATCTAAATATATATTGAAATATAACTGCCGAATGCGTTTAAATGGAAATGAAAATATTAAAAGAGTACGGTTTAATTTAAATATGTTTTTGTGACCGCTTAGTATTTCGTATTTCATATTTGGGAACAATTATATACAATTTTGGCAGGAGACCTTCGAGATGAACCTTCAATCCAACGCGATACTAATAATTAATAATACGCCGCATAGGTATATACTCTACAGCCTCGGGGCATTAAAGTCTTGCTACTCCTATAATACACACGAGTCATCAACCTTGTCACAGAGTAACGCAATTACTAGTGTTTGGAATTCGCGAGGGAATTCTGGTTGGTGCAGGACGGCTATATGATTTCCAGGGGACAAACTTATTCGCATTCCAACGCACGCACACATGCACACATAATACGACGACTATACAGATACGCCTAAACACCTAATCACCCTCAATACGCGCGAATTCAACCCCGACAAATTTGTTCGTCGTCGAACGTTTAATTTAACTTATTTATCTAACGTACTCGTAATTATTATGACTTACCGTTTTCTAAGCCGTCATAATTGTACGGTAATAATATTGATAAAACGATAATCCA
>CM023358.1:12007559-12173902 GCA_013282895.1 Eriosoma lanigerum
ACTGACACATTGTTAACTTGTTTGTCAAAAGATAATTTACAAAACGGATATGACATTCCCACCAAAATGTAGGTACTTCTCTTAAAATTTGTTACCTAATAGATGTTTATAGTTTAATTGCAGCTTAAACATCATAATTAAACAATTTAAATTCTGAATTGATGTAATTATTATACTATAATATTTGCATTGGCGTATTTACGGGGGGGGGAGGGGGGGTTGAATAAGTTTAAACCCCCTTCATGATAAAAAAAAATTGCTATTTATAATATTATTTTGACATATGTTTTAGATTTTGTATTACCTATAATGTATATAGAACATATTTAATTTGATTATTTTTTAAATTAATTTTTTATATTATAAAGCAAGGAGGGGGTTAAGTTCATGAAAGCTTCCAAAAAAAAAACTCTGAATCCTCCCTTAATAAATTGCTAAATACGCCTCTGGTACCACGTTAGGTAGATAAATATAGAACCATATGAAAATATATGAAATATATTTATAAATATATGAAAAATAATAAAATAAAATATATGAAAATATGAGACTATAAAGTATATAAGCATTGATTATAGAATAAACTTATTCTATAATCAATGATATGAGTATAATATGACGTATTGACATTTTCATAATTTTAAACTATACGGTGAACAGTGTGAACATTATAATGGACTGTACACTGTATACTATACGATTTATAAATTATATAATATTACTATATTACCAAATATAAGTCATATAACTACAAATACTTACTCTAATTATTAGTAATTTATATTGGTAAATCGTAAATAAAATATAATATTATAATTAATATCCTCTTCCATTACATATTTACACTAGGTACATCTGCTCTTTAAAGTTTAAACATATAATGTATGTGCAGACAAATGAGACATTACATCTCAAAATTATTTTTAATATTATAGATATTTATTTTAAAAGTAAATTATGTAACTATGTTAGGCTGTAATAAATATTATAGGTAGTCTAAATGGAGATTATTATAGTTTATGAGATAAATTTATTACTTAAACAGCTTCAACGTTGTTATAATGTAAAATTGATAAACTTTAATAAATGTTGCAACAGATAAATACAAAATAATATACCTAATAATATAATATAATTTCTTTTTCTTTTTCGTCGTATTGAAACTATATATTGTTGATTTTATCGTTGACTACAAAAATGGTATAGTTGTGTGATCAATGAACATTGTTTACATGTTAATATTTGTTTGACAACAGTTGTTAGATATATAATGTAGGTATAAATATAAATTACTGTAACTATTAATATATCATTAAGTTATCTAGTATTCTTATATTCTTAATTATTAATATGCTGTAATATTATTATTTATATTAGGTATCGTTAATTTATTTATATAATTAAATAACATTAATTTTGTCATATATAAATATATAATATATATTTGACTATTGAGATATGGTATAAAAATGTTAGATTCTGAGGAAAGATTTTACAATGATATATGATCTTTTTTTGTTTGAAGACACTTATTTGAATAAAAATAATGGTCCGAAACTCCGAATACCACACAGAGGTGTATTTATGGGAGGTGGTTGAACGGGTTTAAACCCCCATGACAAAAAAAAAAAAAAAAACAAAATATTTTATCACCTGTTTTAGATTTTTCATTATAATGTATACAGATACAGAACATATTTATTTTTAATTTTTATGCAATTATTTTTTTTTATATTATCAAACGGTGAGGAAAGGGCGTTCAGTTTCATGAAAGCTTAAAAAATCTGAACCCCCTTTAAAAAATGTTAAATACGCCTCTGATAACACAAGTAGACTATGCTATCGGTAGAGAATTGAATCTACTTGGTATACTTTATTTAACTAATTTTTCAACATTTTTAAAGGTTTTTCTTTGGGATAAGAAAAATTGCAAAACTCACGGAAACCATTGTTTTTATAATATATCATTTTTTTTATATACTTATTAAAATTATAATATAAATTTATAATATTTTTTTTTTTTTTTAATTTTTTTATATTATTAAAACATTGCGGAAACTATAATTTAAAATATCTCGTACATACATATTTCATAATAATTAATGCAATTTAGTCATTTAGAACGTTATAGGGTCTTCATTGGACAACATTTTGGAACTTTTACATTAATTTTATGTCCAAACATAGAACTTTGTAATTTTTCTCAATAATCTTCAATATAATTTGCAATTTTTGTATGTTAATATATATAGCATAAAGCTTATGATTTAAAATATACTAAACTGAAAATTTGAAAAAAGAAAGTTCCATTTTTTATTTAAATTTTTTTATAATCAAATTAATTACCTTATAGACATTCTTAGATTGATAAACAATTTGTCATTGTCCTTTCTTAAATCAATATAAAATTAATTTAATAATCCTAAAATAGAACGATCAGACAATAGTGGATGTATGAAGTACCAAAACTTTTGATTTTTCGTCTGTCCTCGTTCGTACATTTGTACAGATATATACTGTACAATATACATAGGAACCATCTTCATAGATGTAGCTATAGTTTTTTTAGTAATTAGGGCTTAAACCTAATATACATATAATGTTAGATAGTAGATACTGTAATAGCGATATCGATGAATTTTATCAGGTTTTAGCTTTATATTATTATTTCGTGATTAATAATTTTTCAATGTCGTATATTGCATGACGAACTGCGACTGATGCAATCTGTCTGATTTAATTTGTCATCTATGCCCTATATAGTCCACACCAAAATAAATAAATTGTAGTAAATGTAACTCATATACAGTAATAAGTGTAATTTATAATTCAATTTTAGATTTATGTAAATTAAATGAACTAATTGAAAACAAATTGTTAGATTTGTTTACAAATAAAAAAATAAAAAGTGGTAAGTTCAATTGTGGATATTCCTCCTTTGTCCCTTCAGTCCTCGTAGAAATTAGTGGTTTATTATACTTAAGATTTGAATGCAATGATATTACATTAGAAATACGATTCTGAACGAAACTCAATATATTACAATATACTATACCTACTAATAATTCAATCCAAAATTTTACCATGTGTGTAATTTATTAATGTAAATATTTTAAAAAATTTCAAGAAGTTAAACCGTTAAACCCAAATTTGCAGGTAATATTAAACATTTTTGGAAAAAATTCCAGAGCTTAGAAAATTAATGAAAACCGTAATTTTGTCGATATTCCGCCATTTTTTGGTAGTTTTTCATCTCCCAAGGAAAATATTTTGAGAAATTGGAAAAATGATCCAAATAAAGTACCAACTAGACGAAATTTGTTACCGAAAGCACATCAAATTTGCAAGGCTAGACATTAACGAGTTAAAAAGTTATGTTAAGTTAATATAATTTTAACTTTTAATATCTGAATATTTGTTAACTTAATTTTCATTTAACTTTTTTATTACGTATTAATTAAATAACGAGTTAATTTTCTTAAAACTCAAGTTTAGTTAATATATTTTTATATACATTTTAAGTTCAATAATTTAATACTAAAAATTTTTTTTCTCAAAAATTTGATTTGTTTTGTATTTTGTGTGCCACTATATATTCAGGCAATTCAACAAAACAAGTTTATTTTTCATGTTAAACACTAATAATAATATTTTAAATTTCTGTTATTGAGTTATTGATTGTTGTTGTGTTATCAGTGCCGCAATAACCGGGTGTGTTGCGTGTGTCAAACACACGGGCCCAGGGCACCAACATATAATTGGGGGCCCAATGATAAAAACTGAAAAATATGTAGAAAGAAAATAAAACGATTTTGTTATAATAATTAATAATGATTGAACAATAGAATTGTTAATAGAATGAATAGATCGATTTTTTGCCAACAAAAAGGCAAGAAAAAATAATTTTTTAAAGTGACCATAATATTATTTTTTATTGACTGTTAATGTTAATGTATAGTGTGTTCAATTTATTTGCAATTTATTTTTATTTGATAATTATTTATATTTAAATGAATAAAAAAGGTTACAAATTTTTACATTTATTTATTTGTAAATACATACCTCTATGTATTTTAATTATGTTAACCTTATTATGTAATACATAATATGCATGAGTAAAAATTCAAAATTCTAAAGGATGTTTCCAAGCTTGTAAAAATTAATTTTCAATAGTTAATATTTCAATTTTTAAGAGGAGGAGGGCATTAATTTTATTTACACAATGGCCCAAATTGGTGTAGTTGCGGCACTGTAGGTACGTATGAACGGGTGTAAATCTGCAACACGTTCTTCTTAGTCATTGTCTCAAGTTTTCGACCGAAAAATATAATTCAATTCATTTGATACTGTGTAACAAAATTTAAAAATATGAGATCGTGAAATTTTTCTTTCACTGAAAAACAACATATTATTATAATATTATAATAGTGCTCCTATATCAGATAATATAATAAAATTGAGCTAATAGGAAACAAGTATATATTAATTATAAATTTGATATTTTGTTTGTTTTCAATGTTCAAACCTCAGTATAGTGTGGTCAGTGTTACCGGAAGATATAGCTCTCTTTATTTTTACTACTTGACTTCTTTCAATCCTATAGTAACCTTTACTTATTTTTATATATAATAAATAGTGATAAGTACAAATTTATTGAATGTGTCTTTTTTAAACGCATACTACCTAAGCCTAATTAAATAAAAATAATTTAGATTAAAAATTAAAAAAAAAAAAATAACTTATGTTAATAAGTTTTTTTTTTTCTGAGATTTAACTATTAACATAACTGAGTTTATAAAATATTTCATCAACTGTTAACTGTAAACTTTTTTCATTTTATGTCGATTAACTTAACTTAACTCGGTTAAAAGATTTCATTAACTTGCCCAGCCTTGCAAATTTGTGGTAAAAAAAACTTGGTAAAACCAATACATTCCTCGCGTCGATATAATAATACAGTCTCGTCCAACAGAATAGAATTTGATTGTTTAAACTCTTTGGATATTATTGAGCTAACTATGTTCATATTACATTATAAATATAAATTTTCAAGGCTCTACGATCAAAACTCAATTAGTAGAAATAAAAAAAAGTTTTAATAACGGAAACCGTAAAAAAGCCTATAAAAAAAAATTCTCAATCACGATTTTCAAAACATTTTGTGCCAGTGGGGGGAAACATAGATGAACTGAGTACTTCAATTAATTTTTCAGTACCAGTACCTCTAACTTTGAGAGGTGTAATCTTTATGTTATAATAAGATAAAAAGTAATAACCATGTGAAACCATACTATTATAATTTGATTGATTATATTAATAAATAAATTATAATAAACAAATAATAATTGAATTAATTATTAACAATCAATAGTGGAACTGAAATTAAATATTAGATGTTTTGAACTCATATTAACCGAATTATATTTATATACCATTTATGAAAAATAAAGTATGACTTTTTGTTTTTAAATTGGAAATTTTTGAAAACCAAAAGGAATGATTAAAATATTAATTTACATAATATGTACCTATCATACAAATTATAAAAATTTAGTTATTTTATTAAAAATATTATATTATGTATAATTATATTATCTACTTAAATATATAGCAATGTAGTAATTATATACGTTATATTTAATATTTATTAGTGATGTGATAAACTTTTAGAAATTCGAACCAAAGAGTATTCCGTTCGGTTTAGAAATCAAACTTTTTATTACAAATTTTTGAACTGAACTTTTGTCTCGATAATTTATATTGAGCAATGGATTTTTCAGTTTTTCATTTTTAATAGTTTGGTTTTGTATGGGTTTGGATAATTTTTATTTAATTCTTTAGGGGTTCGATTCAAACTATTGTATATTATATCCATTATAATTAAGAGGACGGAAAACTTTTATTTGTTTTCTCTGTCTATCTAACAGTAAACAAACAAAATTACTGTTAAATAGAACTTAAATTGTGGAAATACAGTTAAATACCCATTATAAAATTCGAAGAATATTAAATAACATTTTAGAGGGTTCCTCGTGAGATTTTTTGTAAAATGTTGTTTATTGTCATGTGACAACAAACTTATACTTAATTAAAATATGAAAAAAAAACCACATAACTTTTTTGTTATAGTTTGTTCAGGTTAAGATTGAACCGCTTTTGCACATGCAGACGGACGAGAAGATCAGTGTCTGACCCTATAGGGGATTGCAATTTGGTCTATTATTAGTTGACAATTATTGACAATAGCAGCTGAACATCGGCATTCGCCGTTGTTGGTGCCACCGAAGTGTATACAGAATGACATACAAACATTGTAATAAATAATAAATACATCTTTTAATATGCGCGATCAATTATTATATTATTGTTTTATAATAATTTGCATATGATTATAATCGAGGATATAATGAAAATATAAAATGTAATACCAATACAAGCGAGCACGAATCAAGACGATCGAGATGTGATAATACAGCTCACTATGTATGAAGTTTCAATTTTGTGGGGGCTGACATCAACGCTCATAGTGACGGCTGTTTAGTGGTGAGGATACACGATACGTTTTGGATATTTGAGTGGTTCAATCTGAACCTGAACAGAGTATAGACAATATTTTACAAGAAACCCATGAGAGAACCTCAAACGTTTTCCACTTTTTAAATTTGGTAATAATAAGTGTTTATTCTGTAAGTTTAACTCAAATACAACTAAAGTTCTACATAATGGTGATTTTGCTATATTTGCTGTTGATAAGATGGACAACAAATTCGTAAAATGGCATCCTCTTAATAAAATTTTTATAATTTCATAAATTTTATTTAGTAACACATAGTCTATAACAAAAACATTTAAACTTTCAAATTTATCATCAAACAATTTTTATTTGTAATTAACTGATCAGATATCAAACAATTACTAGTAATTATCAAGTATGCATTTAGAAACATAATTGCAAAAAAAACCCCAATAAATTTAAGTTTTTGAATAAATTTGGAAAATTTTAATTCGTTCCCATCAAGTATTAACAATATTATTCCTTATTAACTTATGTAAATATATTAAAATATGAATTTGATAAAATAACAATAAAATGAGAACAAGATGGAAATTAAAAGAAAACAAAATCAACTATAATAAATCAATCAATTCAAACACTAAATACATTTCTTAATTTCTGTACAATGTACACTTTCATTCCTTATTATTGCATACAATAGAAGTAATATAATATAACTTATAATAATAGTATTTTCCACTCAACTAACACAGATTAACATTATTGCTGCATTTAACAACATTAACTAATAGACAAAGATAGGAATTGTTTTTTTTATTTATTGTATATGAGTATTATATATATATATATATATTTATATTGTGTTATTAAACTAAATCACAAGTATACAATATGATTTGGTCTTAATATAAAAACTATTAGATCATTTTCATTAGCGCAATGATTTTAGTTAGTCAAGTGGAAAACACCAAATAAAATTTTTAATTCTTAAACCTAAGTGATTATAATGATTATCTGTGGAATAATGGAAGGGAATTTTAGATTGAGCGAGCTCAAAATGCTTGTAGAATGTATCGTTAAAATATTATGTTATCACTGAATTCCCATAGGTCCTGGAGGTGGTGGATCCTAAAAATAAAAATGTTTATACAATTAATGTAACAATAAAAATATTTAATATTTAAAATGTTAAATATTTTAAGTTTAGCTCTTACATCTGAACCACTATTTCCAGATCCACCAGGAGGTAACTTCTTTATAGTCTCTTCTTGTGCACGAGCCTGGTTAGGACGCATAAAGTATAAAGCCAAAGCAACTACAACCCAAATTCCAGTTAATAAGATGAAGTTAGTATCTTCACTGTTGGATGTCAATGGTCCATCTAATCTTTGCACTATACAAATTTAATAATATAATTTTGGAATAATGAATTTTATTTATTATATAATATATATAGTAATTAAATTATTTTGAATAGTAACATAATTTTACATTAAAAATAAGAAACATCCAGTTAATAATAAGTGACAACTGAAAATTATTCTTTAATAAATATTAACAAAAATAATTAATCTGCAATTATATTGATGATTAATTTAAATAAAATAGCAAACTACAGGTAGTTTATACATAAATATATTAATTGTCTGTATACTAAACCATTAAATAAAAAAATAGCACTAAGTAACTTGTAATAAAAAAATATGAATTCAGTAGGTTTTAATAACGATACATAGTTCATTATAATAATACAGTAATTTAAGGTCAATGGTTCTTTCAAAAATGCAATAATTAAATTTACCTGGATCCAAGCAATCAATATCTGTGCATGCTGACTGTGACTGACGTAGCTATAAAAAGTATTTATTATGACTTAAACACAGATAATTTTGAAATTACTTATGCCTATACTTATATAAATATTATAGTACAAAATTGGTGCCAATTAATAAATTTCAATAACTAAATAATGCAAATATTTTTACTTTATAATATGTTATCGATTATGATAAAATGATTAAGTTCCAAAGTTAAATTAAAATATGAAAATAGATTTTAATGCATGTCTTTTTTTAAGTACATATTATACCCAAAACTGGAAAATTGATATTTTAAAAATTAAAAAAAAAAAATTAATTTAAATATTAATTTAGTGAAAGTATAATAAAGCAAAATGTATAAATAAATAATAAACATAATTTGTATGAACAATATATATAAATTTAATTTAAACAATATAAATTTAATTTATATCGGTATAAAAATAGAAATTGAATAATTAAATTTAAAAAAAGAATTGTTTATTTTATTTTAAAACATAAATTATAATTTTATTTTATATAATGCATAAACCGTAGGTAGGTATATTGTATAATATATTAATTAATTTGTTTGTATTTTATGATATATATTGTAAAATCAAATAATCAAACTTCAAAATTATTTCTTGATCATTAATAGAAATATTTTTGTAATATAACAATAATAAGAAATAATTTTTAATATCAATATGGTTATAATTTCCAGATATATCCACATATGAGGGATGACAGAAATATATTATTCTGGTTAATTTTTTTTTTTTTTGATATTTGATTATAAATGTCAATAGTTTTGTATTTAATTTGATATATTTTAGTATTTTGTATAAGCTTAGATAAATTATTAATCTTATAGCTGAGACTAGGTGACCTTAATTATAAATATAGTTATTAACTTTCTAAGACATTTGAATTAAGTAGGCACTAAAGGTGTTATAAATATTGACCTGTCTCAATAAATGTTCTTAAAATTGATGCGTATATATTTATTTAAGTAATTATAACATAAAAAAATTTTTTTTAAACATATTAACTGTTATGTTCAATTACTAAGTTGTCATATTGAAATTGATAATAAAGAGAAAACTGTATATGTGGCATATAGACATATTGCTATTATACAAACAATATACGTATATATTGGTTAAATAAAATAATATTATAAATTAGTTAATTTATTATACGCCAAATTGAGAATAATATAGTAAAAACTCAGTAAAAATTGAATTTAAAGTATTAAAAGAAAATTAAAAATATTTGACTATCTATTAAATACATTGCAGGTATATTTGCTACATATTTATAATATGTGATAACAAAAATTATATTTTGGTTCAATTCTTATAAAAATGTACAAACACATTATATCACTTGTAATTTAACCATTCATAATTTATTAAGCATTGTGTATTGCTATATCAAAATAGTAATAAATGTTTAATATTATTATCATTAAAACCATACAAATATTATTCTATCACGTTCTTAGTTTCTTACCAGCGAGAGTAAACGTTGCATGGACAGCTCATGATTCCAAAAACATTCACAAGGGTCGTTTTCACTCATGATAAATGTGACGGACTTGAAAAATAATACAATCTACAAAAACAAACAAATGTTAATTACACTTTTTAACAATCATAATTTCGATGCAATTCCACTGAAACTGTAATTTATTGACAACGTTAATTCGTTACCGTGATATACACTAATGCCTACTTTCAAAAATGTTTACCTATTATTTAATATTATCGCCAAAGTGATTCTTAATCGTATAGTTTTTAATAATGTCGTGACTGAAATCTGAACCTAATTATAATAATACAGAGACAATATTATTGTTGAACAAAAATATTAGAAAACAATTATATCGTATTAAAAAGACGATTATAAACAGTAAAATGAGAAAAACAAATTCCTTTATTCTTATACTTATAAGAGCAAAATAATAATATTTGACTGAAATAATGATATTTGTTACCACTTGCCAGTTGTAACAAAGATAACGATCATAATATTATCTTATACTGCACAATCAGCTGATATAATATTGTTATAATAGTTTACAACTCGACTACTATTACTGCTACTACTACCACAAAGTAAACAAATACGTGTACATTGTTAACTCGCCCAATAATATTCTACTATCGAATATTGATACTACCATTTACCCGGTCCTGCGACGATACCAACTGAAACGTATGATTATTTCAAGGTTTGATGGGGAGGCAACAATAAATGTATACAATAAAATATATAAAATACAAATTTGACTATAATTTACTTTACCTCTTAAATTTATTTGTATGGACAATTCAAAATTTTTTATAAATACAATTAAATATTAATATAAATAATTCATGTTACAACTTAAATAACTAGTATCTATCTAGATTTTTCGGTTAAACAGTTAAGTGCTGTTGGAAATATATTTGACACTTGATAAAATTGTTTTTTGATCTATTAAGTGACTTTTTTTTACTAACGAAATTTGGTCTATAAATGAGATAAATGATTGATAACTGACATTCAAAAAATATGTCACATTTCCGTAATTAGATATGTGTGTTTATATTTAATTCCTAGAAACCTCATTAGAATCCGTTTCCGTTATCGTTATGTATATTGTGTTTGATGTTTACATAATTTTCGCCAGATCATCACAACGGTTTAATTATGATTTATAGATTTTGTAAAAATAAATTGCTACTTTACTGGTTGCTATTTACAACTTATTAGTTAGTAATTACTACTTAGTAATAGGTTACCTAGCTACTAGATACTTACAAATTTACAAGAATATTTCGTGTAAAATAGGTACGAATATTTATTATGAACGGATAACTGCTGTACCTAATTCAAATTTGTATAAATTCTGAATAACATTACGAGTATTGACCTATATTAAACTAAAACCGCTTAGAAACAATTTTATTAGCTACTTTTTTTTTATTTGGTAGGTTATAAATCATCTATTGGTTTATTTAATAAACAAATATATTTTATGATTTATGTTTGCTATTTGTTATTCAAATAATAACTTGTGTATAGTAAATTGTTTGAACATTTTCATTAAAACATTTTATAATGTTGTTCCTAAAATAGGATAACAATATAATATTATGTTAATAACATTAATTTATAGTATACAAGTACCTACTATAGCGTAAATAGTACAGTAGGTTGTACCTATATCATATTTAGGTAAAATCCTAACTTAATCTATCATTTATTGCGCTATACCTAATTATTTTTATATGTTTACAAATTGTTCTATGGACACCTACATAACTACATGACTACATTTATCAAAATATTATTATTAATAAATAATCCATAGCCAAAAATATTTTTTATGTACTTATGAATCATATAGGGTTTACATATAACCTAACGTCGTAACCACTTTGTGGTCGGAGGATGGCCAATACTTATCTTATGGACTTGGTCATAAATTTATCCGAATGTGAAATCTCCAAAATGAAATAATTAGTTATATACTTATATGTATAGTTGTTTCCTTTGCACTACCTACCTACCTACCTACCATTAGTTTTTTTGTCATAACAAATTACAAGATTTTAATATAGGTATGTATATTAGAACGAATAGGTATGGAAAAAGAAACTGACCTAATTTGGAATTTGAATTCGTATACTGCACTATTCGTACACTGAGAACTAGTGCCGATAGTTTTTATTTATTATTATAAAAAGATTTAACTAAATAAATTAGTAAATTACTTGTAAATAAATAGGTACCTATTAGGTAAATCTCTGATATTCTCTTAATCCATTGCACCTATGTGCATTTTATTCACTTATCTAGTTTTCAAGAACAAATAAACTATCACAATATTTTAATTTAAACGAATCAGTAATAAAGATAATTATGTAAAATTTGAGACCCCAAAGAAAAAAATGTTCTAAGCATTTACATTATAATTTGATTCAAATATAGAAAAATATTTTATACCAAGAACTTTTAGGAATTCCTTCATGGGGCCATAGTGGTTAAATATATTTACGACTTACCTTAATCTAGATCTTCTATACATATATTAATATGAATATGAATATTTACTTTTCATAATGTAAATAAAGGTTTATATTTGTGACGTGGTGTTTTTAATGTGGTCTGGATAACTCAAAGTCAGTGGTAAGATTGTTATTTTACCAATATACATCATTATATGTTTTAAATAAAAGGTCCGTGATCGTGAGATTGGATACGGAATACTCTCAAAAAAAAAGCTCAAAACACGTTCTCATTATTCATTAAGAGGATTTTTGTTTAATAATCCGAGATTAAATATAATCCAGTCAACTACAAAACTCAAATATAGTACATTATAATATTAAGTATACTATTTATAGCTATTAAGTATTACTTATTGTACTTTTGTGCTACGTATACTAAAATGCTAGATCATTATAATAGTATACTACAATTATTTACAGTATATCGAAAGTCGGTAGGTATATAATAGGAATATACACATTAAATAAAAGATAATTAAGGTAATATACATTAAATGGCTATGTCGATCAAATATCTATAATATAATATATATATTATGGGTATATTATATTATATTATTATAAACGTAATGGCAACGCACCGTAATATTTTTTAACCCATTATACGAATGTATTTTGTTTGTTCTACCATAGGTATTTTAAAATATAATTATTAAAACAATTTATACATTCGCACAATTTATTATTGTTAAGTGTAAAATAAAAATCTTATCTTCGTAAGTATATTGTTATTTCTAATATATTATTATGTAGGCAATTATTTTACCTTTCTGAAACTATAATGCTAACAATTTTGTTTTAATAATAATTAAAACTGTAAAATTTCTAAGTATAATACCATAGGGTTTTAGATTACATGATTTAAGTTAGGTATTTGCAAACGTGAGGGGTGAACATTTTTTTTTAAACATTTTCTCGTAAGTATCTAAATATTATGTAGGTACATAATATTATTCAATTGTTGAAAATTATTATTTTAGTACATTATAGTTTTGTATAATTTAATAATTTGATGAACGTACAAATTAAATATAAGTTTAACTAGGCATATAAAATAAATAAAAAGCATGATATCAAATATATTAGTTTATAGAATTATTAATTAAACTATTTTGCGACACTATTGCCTCTATGAACTGTCTAGAGCCGTTAGTTGATACCCGTTTATACATTTTACATTTTCTTTTCGTAATTTATTATAAAATAAACATATATTTGCAGATAGGTACTATTCCATTTTCAATATATCAAAACAAAAAGATATAGCGAATACCAAAGATATAAATATATTATTCTTAAAATAAATGTTATGATGACTATAACATATTTATGTATAAGTACTAAAGTACATATAATCAAGTATAAGTGTACACGAAATTATTGAACATTGTGTAATACCATGCGTAATGTAAATAATAATAAATAATTTATAGTTTTTCATGTTTTATGCGTGAGAATAAAAATCTCAAAAATATTCGTATATTACCTTAAAATTGAGAAACCTGTCTTTAATTCAAACTCGCTTGAACGTGTCTCGGAAAATATCTGAAAACTGAATAATATTCTGGCGACTGTTGTCGTACCTACGTAGGTATATTACTAAAGTTTATTAAAAAAAAAAAAATAATAATAATAATAATAATTTGTATACGTGTAATTCAAATAGACAATGTAGTAAAACAGCTTAGCTGCGTAAAATATTGTTGAAATTGCACGCAAGCGCTGAAGATGATTTGATGATTTGCACGGTCTCGATTGGTCGATGTGACGCGAAAGTGCACACTATGGTATTTTACTATTTTGCCAGTTCACGCGCCTTATTTAATCTTCACATACATACGACGTCCAAATCTACACGGGTGTGCTGATGTTTCGGGGACGGGTATCCAACAAGCCGAAAGGCACCAGGTATATATGACAACAATATTTCTTGTTAACAGTACAATAAAGACAATTAATACAGTGGTTATTGGTGACGTTACGATTTAAATGTTTTCATATTTACTTAGGTAAGTAAAAAATATTTTGTTAGTTAACACACACACAACTGAGGATAAAAAAAAATTAAAAAATAAACTATGCTTTTTTATTTTCCAAAAATGTATCTACGTGCATATATATATATATATATATAAATTTGTAAAAAGGAAATAGTATATACCTGTATATATTTTTTTATAAATTTCATAATAAACCTTTGTTTAAATAGGCCTATTTAATTTATTGTTTATATTAAAGAGGAATAGTTTAATATTTTTTTTGATATAATTCTATAATATTTTTTATAGACAAACAGTAGTGTTCCCTTAGGTCATTGGGTATACTTCATGTACGGTGTATACTCTCAAGCTTTTATTAAAAAATCGTGGGTATATTTAAAAAAATTAAGAAATTCGCATAAAGAAAAGAAACGTTTATATATTTGTTAGAATTTTTGAAATTACAAATCAAATTCTATACTTTTACATTTATATAGGTAACAGTTATTATGTGTAATGTATTTATAATTTTTGGTGACATGTACGCTGTATCTGAAAATTACGATTGTCTATTATAATAGTTGACATTGACATAAATGGAAGTCAGTGGGTAACTAGAAGATAGAACATATTATAAAAAATATACATTTTTATATTTTTAATTTAATTTCTTATTACTAAATAACCAGAGCGGGTTCCTCCCCAGTTGTATTTGTATATTATGACACTTATGCACTCGTTGACTTAGTATACTCTCATAGAAATGAATGGAAACATATTTGTAGACAAATCAATATAGATTATAATATGTTTGTATTTACTAATTAAGTACAAAAACTTTAAAGACATGCATGAATTGAAATTATAATAACTCATAATATTACAAATAATTTTAAAAGTCAATGATCTATACATAAAATAAAGTAGGTACAAGTTTCACGTAATCAGCCAAAATTTGTTTTTGAAACAAAATAATTTTAAATATCTATATAAAATTAATACCTTATTAAATACTAAGTAGTTATAACTTACATATAAGTTAAAAGGAATATATTGTACAATGTACATACATATATATTATATATTATATTACTAAATTATTCATTTTAAAGAGATATAAAAAATAAAAAAATAAATCAATAATAATTTCAATAGGAATTTGATATTTTACATATTATGTAATATCTGATACGTTTTTATGGAAAAAAGGTAACGGGTGCTCCTAAATTAAAAAAATATATACATATAAAATATATTGTATATTTATATAGACTTAATTTTAAAACCTTAAGAAATTATTAAAAAGATATTAAAATTGACCACACTAAATTACTAGATACTAACAATATTCAAAAAGATAGAAAAAGATTTAACTTTGTGTTGTAAAAAATAAATATAAATTTATGTTGTAAATATTAAAATGAATAAAATAAAATAAAATATTAAAAGATAGTTTTGCAAAGTTGTTATTTTTTAGTTTTTTACTTAGCCATCTATCAAGTTTAGGTACAAGCACATTAAAACACACAAACCTGGTTTAAGCGATCATTTTATGATGAATTTAGTATATAAATATGAGTTGTTTATTATAAACATCTATTATAATAATTGTATAAAAAAACAGCTTTTGGTTTTATGTGCTCCCCCTTAGAATATTTTTGGATCCACCCCTGTGTAGTACTGCAGTATGCACTATTTAATTATAACGTAGGTATTTATTTTATTTTGCTCTTCGTTTATGTAACTATTCCATAATATGCCATGACCGTTTAATTAAAATATTTATAAGTTTCAAAATACCTTCATAAATAGGCAATCACAAAATATATACGGACATATTTAACAATATTAAATGAGTACATGCATGTATCGTGTCTGTTAGATTATTTGTGTAATTTAATTATAGATGCGCGATAAATTGACGTGCTGTGTATGGAACATTATCCACCGTTTTCATTAAACTTCTCTCTCGGAAGACGGAAATTATATCAATTGGTAATATGTTAAACTAATGATATTTTCGATTAAAATAATAAGAAATAAATAATTTTATAAGCGTTCAGATAAAAATTAATACTTTAAATATTTTAAAATTATATTATAGATAGGTATGTAAGTAAATTTTTATATAATAATAAGGACATGATATAATTTTATTTTTTATGTTTGATAAAATAATATTATTTATACGTATATATATTTTTTATTCAAATTTTATATAAGAAATATAAATTTTACTATAATTTTTAATCATATTTAAAAAATACATATTATTTTCACAAGCGTTTAAGTTTAAAATTTGACATACCAATATTTATTATTTTATTTTCTAGAAAATATGACGACCTCTAAAAACAAATTTACAATATCTTTTTTATGAATGTAAAACATTAATTAAAATTAATATTAATTAATATAGGTACCAATTTATTATTATTTATGTATTATTATAATGAATCGATTACTATTAGATACTAAATTGTTAAACCTAATAATTAGTAATGATTTAAATTCAGTGTATGGAGAATCAGATATTTTGAATAATCAATTTTAATTCAAATATTTATAAGTAATCATATACAACTAAAAATGTAAAATCATTTTAACATTTCATCAATCAATAATATATTTGTAGCTGTTATTTATTAAATAGTTTTAAATACCTAATCAAATCTATATTTTTTCTTTCCATCAAAGTTTTGTTGTTAACTCTTGAGCAATTGACTATAAATAATGCAGTTTTAAATAAACCATTAATATTATAGATGAGATCATTTTCGCAGGACTCAATTTCCACTAAAATGATTTACTATTACCAATTTCAATTTTATTTAAATCTACTTTTTTTGAAATATGTTAATGTTAATATTTTATTTTGAAAATATTCCGTTACCTATATTTAAATTAAAGAATATTTTTAATTAAATAATATTGTATATTAATTTGATATTTGTGTTATGAATTGTAACGCAGCATTAAATACTTTTGTGGTTTTTGATATAAATATATATATATATTTATAATATTTCCATATTATACCTATCATGTGTGTACCAGCCACACAATGAATCAATAAATAATAATATTATACCTACGTTTTTTGACAAAGGAATAATACCATATCATAACGGTATTTTTCATTTTATCAATCCAATAATTCTATACTATAGAACACGAATTTTGGATTTACTGAAGTAAAAATATGCTTAAAAATAAGTTATAAAGACATTTTTTAATATATAAATATTTGAACATTTTTTTTTCAGTTTCCTGGATTTATAAAAACATACTATACCTAGGATAACAATAATAATAATAATAATAATAATTATTATTATTATTATAATATTTATTTATCATAACTTTGACAATTGATAAATTTTACATTTGCATTCGTATAATGTATATTGTGTATTTGTGTGTGTTATAATAAAACGTTGATTTTTTTTTTCATTCAATGACATTTTTATAGTCGGTCGCTCTCATCTCACATGTGCCATATTATTTTATTAATTGTACCTCTCAATAAAGCGTATAAGGTCAGTACTACTACTTAATGATTTAAAAACAAACGTATTCACACATACAATAGGCTTTATGTTTCCCTACTTTGGTTGTAGGCATTGTTATTTGATAATCTGATTGTTGATTAATATTAAACATGACGTGCATCACATTCAGTGTTTTATAATAATATGTCGACGACAGTTCAATCTGTCATATATATATATATATATGTATCTACTTCGTGTATTATATACTCAAATAATAATCGACAAAAATTTTAAATAATATGAATAAAATATTAATTTGTACAATAATATATTATATCGTGTGCTGCAGTTTAGATGTTTGGTTTTGTTGGTACGCGATGATTAAATTAAAATCAAAACAAAGAATTATTGTGTTTAATGTCAATATTATACATAATACAATATTAATAATTAATAAATTGCGGTTTTCGCGAATTTTTGTCGTATATAGGAGAGCGGGCGGATAGTTCCAGTGGTACTGTCCCCGGGGTGACTATAAACGATGGCTATGGACGACGAGGACGTCGGTGGCGGAAGTGATACGCCGCCGGCGATCGCGGTGGAACGGCGTCGGCGACCGGGCAGAGAACAGTGGTCGAATAAAACGGACTTCCTGATGTCGGTCATAGGATTTGCCGTGGACTTGGCCAACGTGTGGAGGTTTCCGTATTTGTGCTATAAAAACGGTGGAGGTAAGTTCTGCTATTACGCTAACATCAAACAATATATTACAATGTACTACTGCGTCTTAATAATATGCATTATAATTGGTTTGTATTTTGAATTGTTTGAATAGAAAGTTCGAAGGAGCTATAACTATGTGACCAAACAGTAAACATTTGCCTCGCAAATTTGTGACCACTAAGTTAATAAGTGGATATTTTTAGTTACAATGTCAAAGTATAACGAGTAGTCAGTACAGACATAATACTTCAATGATTATATAAATATATAGATCACATTTTTATTTTTTAGTGGTTTTTAATTTCATAATACATACTTTGTAACTATTATAATAACTGTACGTCTGTCCCTACCTATTAGAACTTTTAAATTAAATATATTAATGGATCTCTTAATTAATTAATGATTACTTCTTTTTTAAGTAGATGATTAATGAAAAATACCAGTTTAATTTTTTTTTTAAAAAGTTTCAAATTATATAGGATACTAATGAAGTTCACTATTAATATGTATCATATGAGTGCACATAAAATACATTTTAATAGAGAAATAATTAATTATGTCCTTGTACTCTGGTAGAATTTAATTTATGAGTATTAATAAAAATATGAAAATACAATTAATCTTACTTTTGATTATATGACTATATAAGATATTATCTTATATTTTGTACTTATTTGTGTTTACTTATATAGTTATATAGTATTAAATAAGTATCTATATAAAATAGTATATTAATTTTTAATGTTATATATGAGTAATATTAAAACTTAATGTTAATTGATTTAATTAATTTTTTAAAACACAAATGTAATATTTTAAATTGAAATATTTCAAATGAAATGAAGTTGTGAATAAAACTTTAATTCATTAAAATTATAAATGCTATTTGTTAAATTATATAATATATTAAAATAGATTAATATATTAATATTAATAGATTCAAGGTTATTTTCAATATATTATATTTTTATATTCATCTCAGATAATTAGTAAACTTCAATTTTGTTGTTCTGAGTTACTTTAAAATACACTTACTTATGCGAGTTTATATATAATTTAAATTTGTAGGTAATGATGACGAAAAGTAAAATTATAATAGATGTTTAATTCATCAATAAATGCTATATGAAATATTTCACTTGTTAAAATGAAATAATAAAAGTTAAACGGAAATCCTTTTTTGCGGATTGAGTGAAAAGAGGCTCTTTATCGTAAGCTTCTTTTCATGGCCCTTGTCACGGTTAAGTATAAATCAAATAAATGGAGGTGGGGAAGAAAAAACCTAACCGTTTAAGATATAATAAAAATAAAAAGTATATCAGGAGGACAAGTGCACCGGAACTGATGACAATTTTCTTGCTCGATCGCCTTTCCCAGCGCGTATTTCAATGACGGACGCATTCAGTAAAATGGGTTTTAAAATGTTAAAATGTATTTACAAGTATTTTATTAGTATTAAAAATAAAATATAGAAATGATTGAAAATTTTAGAATAAAAACCCAATCGTTTTAATAGATAACAAGAAGGTAAATTGTTCCATTGCCACAATTTTAAGAAAAAAATTTGATTTTGATTAGTACAGTAAATTTTATATACATATTTCAAAAAAAAAAAATATATATAATTTATCGAAGAAGACATGTTCAAAGTTAATATTATGAATTTTAAGTACATTTAAATTTGCACTTCATATTGTTAATACTCGTACAATTAGGAAAGTTATTTATTGTTTTTGAGACAAATATATGATTTATTATTTATGACTCATTGATTAGTTCTCTGCATTTCTATAGGGACACTACAGGAGTGTCTGGAGTACCTACATAATTTTTCAATTAGTCCTTCTACAAAGAATCACTTTATTATAATCATTATTAAAACTAAAAACAGTATTAGTTAATGAACTAATAATAATGAGTATTAGGTTTAACTTATCCTTTCTCTCTAGGATAAATAATTTAATTTAAAATAATTGACTGATAAACTGTAATAATTAATGAGTGCTACGTTACTCATCAGGAGTGTTAAGACAGATGGTATTTAATATTAATTTATTGACATCACTGTTCTTTTTATTCATATTTCATATATAGGTGTAAATAGAATAGTAAATATAGGTACTAATATTATTTAATACGTAAAACAATAAATTGAAGTCTGAAATACTTGTTCAAGCGAACATTATTGATTTTATTTGTGTTCATATTAAATATAAAAATAACGATATGCATTGTTACACTATAGATTTATTAAAAATATGCAAAGTTTTATCACGTCATTACGAAATGATTTTTATCATATTCGAATTACATTTTTTTTTTAAATTTAACTGTAGTGTTACTGTTAAATTTTTTGTTCAACATTTTATATGAAATACTTATTTTTGTGTTTGTGCACAAAATCATGTATTTACGACGTTTAAGTTATATTTACAGTTTTGTGTATTGTTGTACGTTTTAAAAGTTTTATCAGAGTAATTCTGCATGACGTACTTAATATTGTTAATTTATATTATATTGTCAACTAAATTCGTTTTCTATTCATTCTATTCAGTCGTTTTATTTTAATAATATCCCATACTTAGTCTGTATATCATAATATATAGACTACCTGTATAGCATTCTATAAAGTTTTAATAATATATATAATGCTGGATATGTCCCTACTAGTATTTTCATTGATTAAAGCTGAGCCGTCATCCATCGTATAAGAGAGTTACGAAGCACATTTTTATTTTTCAGATGAATACATGTTAATTAGACGTTACATCATTTTTATTTAAAAAAATAATAATAACTCGATGGTGAATATGCCAAGGCATTTTGAAACAATAGACGCCATGAGTAATACATGTGACAAAAATGATTTATGAACACTGGTACATAACATATCCATAATGTGCTCGTCGGACCATGACTTTCAGTCCACCTTGTACATTTCGCTTACACCCGAATTACTAAAAGATAATGTGTACGTATGCGTGATTTTATCATGATCACGGATATGATAAAATAATGTTATATCATAAGTACATTATAATGCTATTGATTTTAACAATACTATTAATATTTTGAAATATGGATAAGTGTACACTAGGTAATATTAGGTTAATTTATTGCGTTTTGAAGGAAGAAGATAGCAAACAACTGGGGCACAAATTAATGCACTATTTCAGGGAGTTTCGAGGTTTTCATATAAAATAAGACGAGAAAAATTAATTTTGGAATATGAGTAGTATATGTAAAAAACTTCCAGTCCACGATTCGTATAGATCGGGGTCCGTAGACGATCAAAGGAGCTTCCTACGGAAATGAGAAAATTTTGTTAGCGACCGGAAATAATGTTCGAACACACGGAAATGGTTCATTACCGATAAAACGTATACAGGTTATATAGGTATACATATCTTTAGGCATATCAAGAATCAAAAGGTGTAAACGTAAATCATCATTTGTAAATTATTCAGCATTAACAGCATTAATTTGTGCTAGGGGTACTCAGGTAGTTTAAATTTTTTCTTATAAAAAAAATTAAAATTTTACGGTATAGTTTACATGGGTATACATAAAAATATATATATTAATGTATTGTAAATTATTTTTAAGAATATATATATATACGACTAATGATTATATATAATATAATAATTCAAATAATATATAATTCTGAGCAAAGCAAAGATATATTGGTTTTAAAATTTTTTTTTTTTTTTGTGTCTGAAAACATTAGAAAAGTAGAAACAATAATCTGATTATTACAAATAAAGTATAGTTTTTGTAGAAAATTGCATCTACTTGGTACCTATTTTATTTTTCGATTTTCTCAAAAGTTTTTCCTTGGGAGAAGAATAACAACCAAAAAATGATGGAAATCGGCAAAATTACGATTTCCATTAATTTGATTATAAATATTTTGGGATAACTAATTATGTTTTGATTGTAGGGTCTTGAAAACATTTTTTGAGTAATCTTATAGGTAATTTACACATGTGGTAAAATATTGGAATGGATTATCAATATAATATATTGTATATATCTGACTGAGTTTCGTTTAGAATCGTATTTACTAATTTAATATCATTACAATACTAATTTCTCCGAGGACCAAAGGGACGAAGGAGAAACGTCTAGAATTGATCTTCCTGCTTTTTAAAATTATATATTAAAAAAATATACATATAGTTTTCATATGTAGGTATAGCCTAAAAGAAATAATGAATAAGTACCTATATTGGTCTATAATAATATTAATATTATTATAGTATATTTTAGTATAATACATTATACATATTTATATATATAGTATGTATTAACCTGTGAAAATTTCAATTTTAATTATGAAGTAATGGAAGATGAACACGTTTGTATCTTTATCATGTAAAATAAAATAATATTCTACATTTTATATTGGTTTTGTCACTCTGAAAAAATATCGATTGTTCATATTATATTCAACAATTATTGTTCATGTACATTAAACTTAAGTGATTTCACTCCCTTTACAATCATACCCTATGCGGTGAGCGCTTATATTCAATATGATAAACCTCTTACTTGGAATATAATTTTGTATTATAGAGGATCAAATTCTAACAGATAATACTTCTTTGCGAACGGTAATAGTCTTGGAAAAATTAATTTGAACAATCTGTTTTAGGCCTATAAACAAATTTATTTAGAGTATTTATTATTTGATTAGTTTAAATGTCTTTGTCATTGTATAATATATGTAAATATATATATATATATAGTTTATTTATTTCATATTAACTTTAAACTAATATTTTAAATGAATTATATTTCTTTAGATAAATACATAAATATAATTTACTCGTATAATATAAAAAGGAAAAATTAAACTATCATAGTGATTATTATTTTAGTTATATATTTTTTATTATTACTGTATAACATTGTCGTATCTACCTATGTTATATTGTATAATTGGTTAATTGACTTTGTAAATTAAACTGGAACGATGATATCATATAGTGTTAATAGTTATTAATTTTAATGTAATATTCAAAAGCTCTTTGTCATCATCCATTTATTGTTACTGATTTACCTTTAATTAAACCAAAGTCTCCTTTACTTCTATCACTCATTTTACACCTAAAATGTCTTTTATGAATTATAATAATGTATGCCTATATTAAATTTCAAACCACTTTCCCGTATATAATCAAAGAGAAATATGTCCCCTTTAAAGTTTTCGTATTGGATTTAGCTAAATTATCTATAAAATATTGAATTATATGATTTTATATTGTTACTAAAGCATAAGGAATGAAACAATATTTTAATTTAATAGCGTAATAATTGTCCATATTAATAATTAAGTTATGAAAAGTAAAGTAAAAAAAAATGTGCTATGGTTTAACACACTTTGGCAACTCAAAATATATCGTTTTTAATAAATTATTCATTATTTAAATAGAAAACTATTATTGTAATTGGTTTTAAATATTGTTTTAAAAATTTATTGAGTAGTTTATATATAATTAATTTTGACATATAAATAAATAAATTGTAACAATCAATCAATTACTTATAATACAATATTAATAAAAATCGTTATTAGCTAATCTGAAGAGTTGATAAATAAATTTGGGAGCAAATATATTAAATTGTTACACTTTTGCGATTTTATCGTATAATAAGTATTCATTAAAATTTGTACAAATAGGCAAAAGAAATATAATGTACTCATATTATTATATATAAAAAATCACCATTATTATTTTTTTGTAAGCATGTAATACTCGTATATTACCTCGTAATTTACCTAACTGAATTCTTTACACATATTATTATAGTTTATACCTTATATATTTTTCAACACATGTATGTAGTAATATTGCCTATTCAATACGCCTTCCAATGGAAATTTATACGACCAAAAGTTAATTAAATAAAATTGTTAAACATTTGTAATTCATATTTTTATAGGAGCATTTTTAATACCATATTGCACGATGTTATTGGTTGGAGGAATTCCTTTATTCTATATGGAGTTAGCTCTTGGACAATTTTATCAAACTGGAGCAATAACATGCTGGGGTAGACTAGTTCCATTGTTCAAAGGCAAATAATATTTTGTATTTTATCTACGAATTATATAAGTTTAATTTATAATTCTCAACATTCCAATTTGTATTTTACTAATTTAGGCATAGGTTATTCCGTCGTTTTAATTGCATTTTATGTGGACTTTTACTATAACGTGATCATAGCGTGGGCATTACGGTTTTTCTTGGCTTCATTTACGGACATTTTACCGTGGACTACCTGTGACAACGACTGGAATACGGTTTTTTGCCAACCGGTAATTATTTTTTATAATTTAAATATATCAAATAAATAGTGTATACTTTTAAATATAAATGAAATACAAATATTGATCCATTCAAAGGTGCATTTTAAATTAACATTTGTATTTAATTACTATATTAATTTAGTTCTTAGTAATTTTTATTAATGTATTAATTTTTAATTTTTATTTTTTTTAATACTATAGTTAACTATATGGTCAAATGATTCAGGTTTGAATTCAATAGACAATGTTACATTATTAGCAAACGATACTCGTTTAGCATCTGCTTCTTCAGAATATTGGTTGTAAGCGTATTAGTTTGTAATAAATCATAGATAATATTATATATAACTATATAAATATTAGAAAATACACTATAATAGGCATACATATTTTTTATTTATTTTTTTTTATATAACAAACGAACTCTTTTTTTAGACGTAGAGTACTTGAATTAAATCACAGTGAAGGAATTCATGATTTGGGTTACATCAAATGGGACATGGCAGGATGTTTATTTTTGGTTTACCTAATATGTTATTTTAGTTTATGGAAAGGGATATCTACATCAGGAAAAGTTAGAATCTTATTTAATTTTGCGTATATATAAGGAATTTAAATAATTTTTACAAATATTTTATCCTTAGGTCGTTTGGTTTACTGCATTGTTTCCGTATGTAGTGTTAATTTTTTTACTTGCCAGAGGACTCACTTTACCAGGTTCAGCACAAGGGATTCGTTATTATTTATATCCTAACTTTTCGATGATCGCCAAACCCGAGGTAAAATTATTTATTTATAATCTTTACGCTTCTAAAAAAACAAAGTGATATTTAGTAGAGTTAAATCTGATAAAAAAAATTACGATTATATAACACTTTGAAATGCATATTATAGATATGACATTTTAGTCTGAATAAATAATAAATAAAATATATGTTTAAAGTCTAAATTTTAAACATTTAAATTAAAAAAATTAATATTTTATAACATCATTATCATGATAATCAGTATGGTATTTATTAATTGTACATTTTTTTCTGTGTATATTATTATTTGTTTTTTGATAATTAACGAGATAATACTTAAACTTTTTTTTTTTTTGTATATTATATTCCGTTTACCTTTACTGGTTTATTGATGTAGGTAAACAAAAAAAAAACTCCACATCAAAAGAATATCACACATAATAAATATTATTCACCACATATTTTTTATTTCTGAAATTATACGGATGTTTACGTATTCCACCGACATTGCGACGGATAAAGCAGTGTCCATTATATGTACACCCATTGAGGAAATGGAATTGTCGTGTCAAAATGAGATTTCATTTTCTTGTTGAATTTTATATTGACCACTAAGTCTAAGTATATGATATACAATGTTTATATACAAGGTGTTCAGAATTTCGTGTACCAGAAATAGTGGAACATACATACATTTTCTATATCATTTCCGTTATTTTCATAACAAAAGTCTGATCATCCTGTGTAGCAAAAACTTACGACCAAATACTTCTGAATTATTTTATAACGAACAACTGACATCAGATACTAATATTATAATATATATGTTGGTATTGTATGTATATATGGGCATATGATAATATTATATTATCCTGAATACCTATATGCTTGCACGTGCTTTATATACATAAATAATACCAATCTTCAACTATAGTCTATAATATATCATATTTAAACAATAAAAAAAACCCAAATATGTTTTCGTATCTTTTGAGTTATGAGTCTTATATTTTATATAGAAAAATAAAACAATTCTAGTTTATTATACTATAATTATTTCATTTATCTATTTATTTGTTTATATATTTTTTTTTTTAATATATAATAAATTGAAATTATTATTGCATAATTATTAGTTAATATAAAAATGTATAAAACATTTTTTTGATGTTTCTTTTGTGGGGCGCCCATGCATGTATAGGTACCTAACGAAGTATATAACACTCATATATGTAGTTAATTTTCTTTAACATAGTTTAGATTAAGTTACGACCAATGGTAGTTTTTAGAAATTTTATGAGAGGTTGCAAATTTTAGTAGTATGTGATAATGTAATGATAATAATAAATATTTATATTAACTTATATACTTTTAATTATATTTTTACTCCTCGTAAGACTGAATATATGAATATACTGAATTACGTTTAATATATACACGAGATATTCGTAAAATCATTTAATTTTATACATTGATATATATATATATATATATATATATATATCACTTTACAAAATGAATTTTTTTCAATTTTAGACTGCAATTTATAAACACTAATGGTATATTTCAGTTGTATAATTCAATAATCTTTTATTTTTTTTGTATGTTTTTTATTTTAGGTTTGGGTAGATGCAGCTACACAAGTATTTTTTTCACTTGGTCCTGGATTTGGAGTATTATTGGCCTATGCTTCATACAACAAGTATCATAACAACGTTTTGAGGTATCTTGAAATGTTACCTTTAAGACTTTAATGCTATAATAATTGCTTAATTATATACTGTTTTTTTAAAACTTTAATATGTTTATTATAATAGCTACAACAAATTAAACAATAAATGCTTAAGTTTTTTTTCTTAATTGTATATTATACAGTGAAGATTATAATTGTAAATTAGTTTGTTGTTTTAAATTGTAATTTGTATAGCTATAAGTTATCTACTCATTTAATAAATAATTAAATTGTGAATAATGAATATATAATGATATGTTATGATTATATCCGTTTAGGGATGCATATTTGGCAATTATGTGCAATTCGATTACGAGCTTTTTATCCGGTTTCGTTATTTTCACTGTTTTGGGCTATATGTCACACGTTTCTGGTCGGCAAATTCAACACGTGGCTACCGAGGGACCGGGTTTGGTGTTCATTGTATACCCGGCAGCAATAGCTGCTATGCCTGGATCTGTGTTTTGGGCTTTGATATTCTTCATGATGTTACTTAACTTAGGCCTCGACAGTTCGGTATTGCAAATCATTTTTATTAATGATTATATACTATTATGATAATAAATATTAAATTTATTTTTGTTATATATTCAGCAAATTTTAGTAACATAATATATTGTTAACAAAATAGGTAACTATAAACTTGTAATTTATTTCAGTTTGGCGGATCAGAGGCGATTATAACTGCGATGAGCGACGAATTTCCACTGATCAGACGTAATCGAGAAATTTTTGTGGCATTGTTGTTTCTTCTTTATTTCGTTGTTGGCCTCGCATCATGCGCCCAAGGAGGATTTTACTTCTTTAATTTACTTGATCGATATGCTGCCGGGTACTCTATGCTCATCGCTGTACTGTTCGAGACTATCGCTGTGTCGTGGATATATGGTATGCGTATTATTTGCTTTATTTATCAAACTGTTACGATGTACCTACGATTGTAGTTTCTTCCCGTAAAAAAAAAATCCTTATTCGTGGGAAAAGTAACGTTTATTCGAAAATATAGCTATTTATATATATATACATATTTGATAGTTATATAAACTTAGTAGTCTTTGGGATGTACTTTAATCGGAACGTTGATAAATCCGTTCATTGTTTGTTCTAACGCCATAGTCGTATATACATATATATAATTATATATACGTATAGCGGGTCATTTTATGAGTTACACAATGAAGCGATAACGGATGGACAGTTTTCCAATTGGATTACATCTTATTGTCTATTAAGAGACGAATTGACGGAACTTACACAAGCACAATTCAACAATTGTAATACCTATTTCAATGAATTCTCTGATGCATTCTTTGAACCATTACTATCAAACAAAGGATCAATAAAGTCATATACTTACCTACCTGTTTTTACACGCGCGTGCACACATTATTTCAATAATTAAATATAAAAACTAATAGAATTTTACTATTTTACTGTAATAAAATCTTACCGAATACCATTGGCACCAGGTTTTGAAAATGATATGGGGGGCTGAACCTACCAATAGTTTAAAATTATATTTTCTTTTCAATATATACTTGGCACCAATGGTGATACACATTTTATTTGTTTCGAATAATTAATTTAAACTTAAGTCTCTTATATTATATAAGTATTATACTTATTACCTGAATATCTGATCAAAATATTATTCAATTGTTTATCAATATTATAAACAACAAAATTTCCACTCCACATTCCTATATATCACTGCAGCAGTTGTAATGTTTATTTTCTAACTATAATTATGAATATATATTAATTAGGTGTCGATCGATTTTGTGACGATATTAAGGACATGATGGGCCATATGCCTGGTGTTTACTGGAGATTCTGTTGGCGTTTTGCTGCACCTTTGTTCTTAGTTGTAAGTATTATTAAAGTCATATTTTATTGTAAAGACAAAATAATAATTACCTAACCGGAATTGTATTTTGTTTTTTCGCCAATCGAAGTTCATTATAGTTTATGGACTGTTGGGTTATGAACCTTTGACTTATGAAGGATATGTGTATCCAGCTTGGGCCAATGTGCTCGGATGGATAATTGCAGGCAGTAGCGTTGCAATGATTCCGGCAGTAGCACTTTATCAATATTTTAATACGTCAGGAACGCCTCTACAAGTACTTTACTTTTGCCTAACATCTAAACATCTTACAACAATAATTATCGTTTATTATTATTTTATTAATTAATTAATATATTTAAAATAATATATTATTGTTCCATCAATTATTGTTTTTAAAATTTCGAATTTTGTTATTATCTACTTTTTTTCTGGAAAGGGGAGAGAGCTTATAATTTTAAAAATAATAACTGTCAATATTGCCATTTCAGAAATTAAAAACTCTAACTACACCATGGCGGGACGAGCACGATGACGATCCGATTTCTATAAACGGACTGCACATCCTCACCGATCCAGCACAAGTGAGACTGACCAGTCCTATTGCATCGGTTGATGTCTAAAATTAAAACTTTAAAAGAAACGTCTAGTGACTAGTGTTGAAATCCAATTATACACTTACCTAAATGATTTATCGATCTGGTGCGCTATAAACGAAGCTTATAATTAATTGTTTTAATTTAAATAATTGCATTAAATAATTTTAATCGGCTTGATATATTTAAGTGTAAACATTAAATAAGTATATTAGTGTATTCGTGTGTGTGAAAATCAATTCGTTATTAATCCTTCCGAAAGAAGGATGAAATTAAGTTTAAAATAATTATAACTAAGTATTATATTACCTACTCGAGTAAATAGTAATAATTTTAGTATTTTATTCGATTGACGAACGTACATATTTATGATATTTATTCGTTATTATATTTTAAGAACAATTATTTAAACCACGTTGTGAAGTTCGTTTTCATATTTATATTATTTATGATCAATAAAAAAGATCTCAAAATATTACAGTTGAAATCAATGATAAATGGAAAAAAACGTAATTCGGTAATATTTGTATTTAGTAATATTTATTTAGTAATATAATATTATAGAAGTAAAAGTAATCGATTTATTAATTAAGTAATCAATAATCAATGACATTGTAAGTTGTTTAGTATCAAAGCAATACCAAAAAATAATTAGTTATATTGATTAATATAGAAAAATAAATTAGCAAAGTATTGGCAAGAATTCTTATACAATAATATAACATAATATTTATATAAATTATATTATACGCGTGGTTTTTAAAATATTTAATTGCATAATTAAATTAACTTTGCAATCTGTTAAATTCTTAGAATTGTTTTCGACATTTTCATAGGCTATTTTGTAGGGGAGTAAAAGTCTTACAAATTACAATAATATTACATTTATAATTGTGTGATAATATTATATACTTAAAGAATTTCCGTACCTAATAAACATTAGTTAGAATAATTCAAACCTAAAACATATAGTACTGAAACAAACATAAATTAATGTATGTAAGTTGGTGTTAGGTACCAACTATTTTTAATAACTATGCTGCTATTGTATTTGCGATAAACAGTAAGTACCTACCTATTTAGTTATGGACGTACATACCTATAATTATTATTTTATTAAGTACCTACCTATAAGTAATAGATATTAAAAGTTTAGCAATAATAAAACATAAATTATAATATAATATAGTTTATGATAAATATTCAACGACAATTGTATTGATTTATTTGGAATTGTAAACCAGATACTTGTTTCGCAAAGAGATAAGTGTTTATTGGATGCTTAAACATAAACGATCAGATTATAATAACATATTAAACATCATTTTTATTAGCAATATTCAATATAAATTTTTTAGTACGCTGTAAAAGTACAATATTAATTAATTAGATTAGCTTTTTTTTAATCTAACTACATAAACAAAAATTTTGTTGGTACTTTGGTACCTTATATAGTAAGTACATACGTAGCTTGTATAATATTACTATCTAATTAAAAGCAACAAATATTTGAATTTACTTTTTCAGCAGTTTCGTCATGTTTGACCATTTTAATACCTAGTTCATAACATAAATTTATAATTATTATACTTAAATGAATGGGTTGGAATTGGGGCCAAAAATTCAAAACAGTTCGGCTGATAAATTGATTTTTATTTGCAAGTGTATTAGTAGATAGTTACGTTTTAAATATAATTAAATCTGTTTAATAAATATTTCTAGAAAATATCTTAATATGCTATATTATATTATAATCTGTATTAAAATTTTAGTATATATTCTTAATGACTTAGGTATAACTTACGAGTTACAAGTTAAATTATTAAAACTAGGTATTGGTGTGGTAGAAAAAACTAGGTAGGTACATATTTCAATGTGTTTAAGATTTTGGCTGACATTATAACAATTTATCTAGATTTGTAGGTGTATTAAATGGAAATATAGAAATATTTCAATATTATTACAATTTAATGATATTTAAAAATATCTAGTCAGTGTGTTTAGTGTTTTTATATTAAAATATATGTTTAAGGTATGAAATATTATAATGTGTTTATTTATAAACTATTTTATATACTTTATAAAACAGTCTGAATCAACAAAATGTCAATGACAATATAACAAATGTGTATATATATATAATAATGTGAAATTAATATCTTTATGTATCTTTAAAATATATATATATATAAAAATATAACATATACTTACTTTATAATTTTAAGTAATCTGATTATATTAATTGAGTTATAACAATTATTATTATTAGATATTTTTTGAATCTTTAATCAAAAGGTAATGACAAAAATGAATTTATATTTAGTATTATGCCCATTTTAATCATAACATGCTTTCGTAGAACAAATTGTATTAGATGAATTATCTTACAACATTATAATAAAATGTATACTATAACCTTAGCAATATTTCGTTATAAATTTATAATGTTATAATTATAATACCACAAATATAATAAACATTTCGTGTTGAAATTATTGTAGTATTCATTATCTATAGTCATCTTCTTCGGCTTATTTCCAAAGTCCCAACTATATGGGGTTTGCCACCCTATTCCTACACCTCTATAGATCTCGATCTTCTACGTCTTGTCTAGTCACATCAATTATCATTATATAACCCTGTATTTAATCTATTCACCTCTTTTTCACTCTTCCTCACCCCTTCTTGCTGTCTACATTAATTTCATAAAAACTCACTAGCTCCTCATAAAATGTCCAAACCATCTCACTATCTCAACATATTCTTTCTCATTTTCCCCACAATTAATGGAACTCCTGCCCTTTCCTTTATGTATTCATTTCTTATTTTATCCTTAATACTACCATATAATACCCTGTACCCAACTTTTAATATTATTGGCATTCTCTTGTCACAAAATATTCAACGCTTCCCTCAACTTCATACATTCATAATTTATCCTATTTTTCATGACCTTTTCAAAACTACCATTTTTTTTAAAATATGGTTTTTATTAATATCCCTTGATTTGTTGTAAAAAACCCTGATAATATTGATTGATAATTGAGAAACTTATTAAAACTAGGACCCAATTCGGTTTTTTTTTTGGAAAATTTAAACAACTTTTAAAAAGTTCCTTAGGCTAAATTTAATTTAAAAATTAATATTTTATAAATTAAATCAACCCATTAAATGGTAATAAATTCTAAAAATTTCGTTAATAAATAAAAATGGAAAAATAGTTTTTCGTCTCCTGAAAAAAATCAAAATTTGAAATTTGGCCTTTGTTCTAATAAGCGTCTCGATTAATTAAAATTATGTACAAATATAAAATCGATATATTATTTCAAATGGCGCGCTAAAATATAAATTGTTATCAATAATTTTGTTTCACCAATCTCTGTATGTATATTTCGTGTGCAGAATGTCCCTACTGTTTAAATAGTGATGCGTTATCACTTAATCTAAACTGTGATATTAATAATAAATATTTTTAAGTTTTTAGGAATTTCCCATTTTTTTCTTCTATTGACTATTATTAGGAAATATTTATTTTAATAAATTATATTGTTATATTATTAAATAATATTATGAGGATAAATACATTTTGAAAATATTAAAATAATACTATATTCACTATGTAGCCATGTAGGTGTTTTTTAATTAAATTTTTTAAATAATTGAAATTTATTTATTTTAGGAACAATGAGAAATAATAGGTACATAATATACTATTACAATATTATATGATATCGGATATCAAAGAACCCCTAAGGTGGATGATATTGATATCATTGTGGACCCCTAATTTATTATTAAATAAAAAACAATTTACTCATATTTAATCATTGGACAATAAAATCTACAAACAAATTTTTTTTAATAGTTATAATCCAGTAGTTACCTATTTAATAAATGAATGTAAATTTTATTTTTAATTTTAAACTTTTTTTAAATAATTGTAAATACTATCACTTCATTGTACCTCAAATTGTATCTAAATGAAATGAAGGGCTCAGCATTAAATCAAATTTTTCATTCAACAATAATTTACAATCTTTGAATTATACAAATCTGTTAAGAACCCAAGACCGTGTTCCATTAGCCATTTCCTTTGAAGAGGCTCTCATCAGATCGATTTGATTCTTGGGTGAAACTGAAAGTAAGAACACAGTATATTATGTTAGACACAAAATATAATTATCAAATGACAAAAAAAAAAAAAAATTAATTACAAAATAATATGACAATAATAACTAATGAAACACTAAATTTAATATTACAAATAATTTTAGAAATATAATAATTACTATTATTATATTAATTTTATAATAATGTTTGTTTATTAAAATGTATGTATAATTAAATATAATATGATGAATAATAAAAATATATCAAATAAGAGAATTTTGCTAAGTGTAAAATAAAAATGTCTTGATATTACTCAATAATAAAAACATCAAAATAAAGATAAAAATATTGTCAATATACAATCAAATCATTGAATTTTTATGTTATTGTTACATTGAAATTAACCATTTTTTCACAAACACATTCACTTAAAATACATTTAAACTTTTCCAAACTTAAATCGTCTTTTGTACAATTTTCATCTATTGCCGTGTGCACATTGTACAACCAAACTCGACGCTTCTCAGGAAACCTAAGCACTTCATATAAATATTTTTGGTATTCCTCGTCATTTTTTAGTTCAATATACACCTTTTTCAGTCCTTTGTAAACATACAATAATCCAGTGTATTGGCAACCATAGGTACTTTCGTCTGGAAAAAAATAATTATTTACTTATCTTATTATTAAAATTTAATAGATTTATTTATTATAATTTACATACAAATTTTGATAGCTTTTAAATACAGTTTTTCTGCTTCATGAAATTTTTTTAACTGATATGCATATAAACTAGCTAAATGTCCTAATGATAGTGCAACTTCTGCACTGTCTTCACCTAAAATTGATTTTTTTATTTCAATTGCTTTTAAATGCATTTCTTCAGATTTCTGTAAAATATTAAGGACTAATAATAATAATATTATTAAAAATATATTATTCTTTTTTATTACAGTGTATTTTTCTTGACTCTGATAAAGTCTACCAAGATTACAGTATGCTTTGGCTGTAAGTAAGGCTCTTTCTCCAACTGCTTTTAAAGAAACTTCTAAAGATTTCAAATGAAATACCTCTGCTTCTCTTAACATGTTTCTTTTCATTTTTTCCAATAATTGTTTTCTTCCATTTATATCCAGACCTAAGTATTTTAGTTTTCAAAATTATTACGAACATCATCAGAATATTTATCTATTAAATTACACACCTTGCACACTATCAAACATATGTATATCGATACCTCTGTCCATTATTATGTCTAATGCTTTTTCTTCGAGTATTAATCCTTTTATCCGTCCAGCATTTACTAACAGCATATTATCATCGGGTAAACCAATTTGTTTCATAATAAATATACCTTGTGAGATGCTAAGCCTAAAATAGATAATATAATTACCATAAAAGAAGAAAATTTAATTTGATTTGATAAATAATATTTTTACATGGCTTCATTGTAATCAACTGTTGAATAATCACAAACATATCGAGCATATGCATAATCAACAAAAACTATGGCTGTTGATAAATTGTAATAACCAAATAAATTTCGTCTTGAGTCCAGGGCAATCTAAAATTAATTAATTAATTAACTTTAATTATATAAAAATGTGAAATAAAAAAATATTCTCAAAATTAAACAAATCTTACATAGTAACTGTTAATAGTATCTTTGGCTAAATCTGCTTTCAATGAATAGCATGCTTCATTCAATAATATCTCGACATGAATACTCTGATCAATTTCTTTTTTATATGTATGTAATTGATTAATCAATTTTTTTGCTGTGGACAATTTATTTAAAACAGAACAAATTTTAATTGTATGGTTTAAGACTAATAGTTTTTTAATTTGACTACTATGATCGTCAAGTTCATTAACTGCTTTAACTGCCCATAACCAAGCCTAAATAATAATATTTTTTATAAATAAAAAATAATAATACAAATTAAAATATATTGCACAACAATAAACAAACTTCATTATATTCCATTAATACAAAGTAGTATTGTGAAAGAGCAACATATGCATTTGCTATACATAACTTTCTTCCATCAATATTTTCAAGAATTGTAATAGTATTTAACATATATTGTAAAACTACTTTAGCTTCTTCAAAATTATTATAATTTGAAACTGCCATTAACCACCTAAAGAAAATAATTTCTTGTAAAATCAACTATAATTTGTAGTTTAATAGTTTTTAATCAAAAATTTTCTTTAACTTGGCTAAACATTGGATAATTTTGGTTAATTTTGAAATTTGATCAAGACACTTCCATTCTTCAGTTATTACAGTATAGGTATGTGATAGAACAAGAGCACTTTCAAGATACCAACCAGCATCGCCAAGAAAAATTCCTAAAAATGTTTAGTTAAAATCATGTCAATTAAAACATAATAACAATTTCACATACCTAATATAAGACTTTTATTTATATAATGAAGAATTGTGTCATCCGTATTATTTTCTTGTGTTTTACTTTTAATCCAATCTTCAGCCATTTTTTTGGGAAATCCAAAACCTTCAATTTGTGTACAAATCTGAAAAATACATTTTTAAATATAACTTACTATTAAATCCAAATTGTAAAATATATTATTGATATATTATGTACTCATTACTCATTGTATGATAGTATACCTGAAATATAGTAAATAGTTTACATCGATTTGAAGCAACCTCCACTAATTTGAAAAAAACATCTAAAGTAAAATGTCTGCTAAAATTGCAATTATCAACAAATTTAATCTGAAAATCAATTTAAATAATAATAATAGTAGTAGTTGTAGTTAAAATTTTGTCTTAAAATAGTAAATAATCTACAATTTTTATTTACAAATAATTTTAAATAATATTAGTATTAGTACATCTTTTTTATCCATTCTAGTGACATGTTATGCTACCTGCTGACACCAATTACATTTTAAGGGTTCAAAAATAACGTTTTAGTCATTGATTAATTATACATTATTGCATAATTAATCAATGTTTTAGTTAACATAAAAAGTTTGGGAATTTTTGGGAAATTGTGGCCGACTTCTTCCAGAATCAATACTCTATATTTATTAAAAACAACTATAATAAAGTAAATTTTATAAAATATAATATTTTGTATTTGTGTTATTTAATTTTAATATTGTTTTGAAAAATGATAAAATATTTAAATATGTAATGTATAATAATTAAAATTGTTCTTAAGAAGATGCTCTTATCCATATATATCTCAATGTATAGCCATTTCTGTCTATTCAAAGGAAAACATAACAAAATCATAGCCTCATAGAACTTAAATTGTAACATTACAGTTAAACATATATATTAATTATTTATTATCAAATTTAAAGGGTGTATCATTTATAAGTATCGTGAACTTTTTGTAAAATGTCATCTAACCATAAAATTTATTGACAGATGAAATTGTATAAATAATCAACGAGAAATATTCTAAAATGTTCCATTCTTTAATATTGGTAAAAAACTAATAACTGTAAGCTTAATGTCATAATTTAAGTTGTATATGACTGCGAATTTGCTATATTTCTTAATGGGAACAAAAAATAGGGGTAAAATGTCCACTTAAATAGATATAACTATACTTGCTATTTCTATAGTTAACCTACTATACAATATAATATAGAGGCACTTTCTACCAAAATAAAACTTTAATTACAGTGTAAAGATATAATTTCCAAGCTACGATTAGTAGTTGCGACTGGCCGCAATAGACTGCTTTAATGATAATCTCAGAATGTGGTATCCTAAATACGATTGATGTGTGCGTATCAAAGACAGTTGTTGTGACTCGCGATTGTACTGCTCTGGAAGCAGTCTATTGTGCACATCATATTGCAATTAAATTCTGTACTGTAGATTTTTATCAATTTATTATTTATTTAATTATTATTCATAATTTCATTATATTTATCAAAGACATTTATTATATATGATTAACAATAATATAGTACTTATACTTATATACTATATTTTTCATTTTTCATTACATCTATTGAATTATACGACAAACCTACTATATCAAGTATGTATATTTAAAATATACCGATTATAATGTATAAAATTACTTTTTTGGTGGCCGACGATGAAATTCTTATAGAATTTTATTTGATAGTTCTAATGCTAAACATAAAGAACTATAAAGTTCCTCTTCTTCTTCTTCTTCCAATAAAAGTTTAATTATTTTTATTTATAATAATTTGTTTCATATTGATAGTGTAGATTAATATTATGAAAAATATTTTTAAAAAAATGCATGTCATATAACTTTGATTGAAACTTCGAACTGATTTAAGAAATGTTATAATGCCAGCCGTTATGACCAATCATTGCGGCCAGTGGCAGCTTGGAAACCGTAACTTAAAAATTAAATGGTTAATAGTTTCAATGTCATTAATTAACTAATTTTAATTTAAAATATTACATAAAAATTAAAATGTATCAAATTAAAAATAATCCCAAATTTATAGGTACTACTATTTTTTGTATCAGATACAGTTTTATTTAAATTACTTAATTCTTATAGTTAATATCATAATATTATTTAATTAATAGCACACTTTTTGTGTTAAGGTCACTGAGAACACTATGTTTATTTCGAGTAATTTTTTTATTAGTGTATATTATTTTTTCATGAAAAATGTTTGTGGTATTTTGCAGCCGAAATGATAAATCGACAATCTCAAATAACTGTTATTTGAAACGGGCAAAGTATGTAGCGACCTTACAGGTATAGATTAAATTGAAATGATCTATAAAACATTTAAATGCCTATGCTTAAGTACTATTTTATCAAGAGTAATTTCATCCAAGTTAAAGTTTTGAAACTGAATATATTTATTACCTTCTAAAGATAGGTATATATTATTAGTTTTTATTTTTACATTTGTAAAATTTGCTATTTAGTTCAGCTTTTTTATAATGTAAACTAAGTTAATAAGTAGGGTTTAACATATTAGATATTTTTAAAATGTTTTTGATTTAATTTATGTCAATCTTAGTATTAGTAATTAGTAAAATGTTACATTTAAATACTAATAAGTAATATAATTGTTACTTGTTGAGTTTTTGCAAATGCTTCAAGAGCTTTATTACTTATCTCCCTGTATGATACTATTGGTGGTTGATCTGTATTCTCTAATGAAATTTGCACAATTTTACGGCCTTGATAAATTGAAGATAATTCGATATCAGGGAGTTTACGATTATATACAAATTTTAATTTTTCATCATTTACTTGTAAAATCTATAAAACATTTGTATATATATTAATTTATATTTATTATAATACCTGATAGAATATGTCTAACCTTCCATATAACTTCAAAACATATTGTTGTTGGATACCATTTCAATAAATGTTCCAGTGTATCCCCATTCATAAAGTTACTTAAATTGTTTAATGATAAATTGTAAAGTGATTCAACACAATGGATAGACTTACTCATAATGACCTAAAATATACAAATTGCATTACAATATTAAGTATTTGATGTTTTAGTAGTTTATTACAAAGTGTTAATTATATGATATTTATTATTTATATTACCGGGTCTTTAAAAATATTGTATGAAATTTAGCTTCACAATAACTTCATTGTTTAAATTACCAATTATCTACTTTGATATTAAACACAATAATAAGTTTAACTGTATAAGTCAAAGTACTTCCATTTAGTAATAATATTTAACTTTTTTATGATTATGATAATATTATTAGTATAACTTACAGTTTATACTGTTTATAACTCATGAGAAAGTAGATTTGTCATGTGGACACTGGAGACTGGACAACTGAAGTACTGGAGGTCTAAAGACTGGATAGTGGTTCAGTGGTTGTTATAGTATTGTCACTTAACGTTAACAGTGTTATCATAGAAAAGAATGGATACTGATAAAAATTTACATAGATAGTATTGATACCACAAACTATATGAAAATGTATCGGAATATTGAAAATATATGTCATATGTTTATAGTCTGTGTTGATACTATACAATATTGGTCTATGGAAAAAATCCTATAATTTCATGTCCATTTTTCCATAATTTCATGCATAATTAGTTTATTTATTTATTTTAAATAAACCGACAAAAGGTATAGGTATACTAAACAGGGGCGCCATTTCAGTATTTTTATAGGGAGAGCGAAAATTGAAGCAGGCCAAGTTTTACGCCGATCAGGCCAATTTTGTTTGAAATTATATACATAATTATGTTAGTAACTGACAACTTGCAATGCATTTTTTAGGAACGTACAATATTTTTTAATTATACCTAATTTTATTAAACATACCTATATCATTATTCACTGCTCAACAAACCATAATGACACAAAATACAAACGACAAAATTGTACAAATATACAAATTTACAATAAGTCCGTCGACAATGTTATTATAGATTATATAGGTGGCGTATGGCGTTTGAATATTATGTATCGGCGCGATAAAATACGTAAAAAAAAGGGAGCCGTGGCCCTCCCTGCTCCCAACCAAATGGCGCCCCTGAATTACTAAACATAAAAATAAACATAATCAATTATAAAAAAATAATAATCAAAAGTCCATTAAATATAGTTCCAAAAAAAAAAAAAAAATGTAATATAGTATAATTACAAATTAAATTAAATTTATACTTACTTAAAACTAAAAACTTAAAGACTTAAACTAGATGCTACAAGCTACAAATCAAAATATACTATATTAAAATTTTACAACAGATTTTATATGTATTATATAAAAATAACATTTATATTTACAAAAATTCAAGGACTACTAATAATTAAATACAATTTTCTTACGCGCAGTTGTTAAAATATTGGCAGAACAGTTAAAAAGAACACTATAAATATATATATATAAAACGCAGTTATCATCTTTATAAAAAATAATTGTTATTCTTATAATGTAATTTTTTTACAGCAAACGAGTATAATATTCTTTATAGGTATCTGAAGAGTTTTAACAGGGGTACATGTAGGTGCTATTATTATTTTAATGATTAAATTTTTAATCATTACTTTTACTATGTAAACAAAATATATACCTTTATATTTTTCTAAATATTTGTTGTGTATGAGTACCTACGTAAATTGTATACTTTAATAACATATATAGTAATTTGATTATTTTTGTATTGTTTATAAATAACCTAACTGTATAATTTTGTATTACATATATTTTGTTCAATAGTCTAGTTTTATCAGAGGAATAAATATGTTAAGCTTTAAGCATTATAATTATGTAATAATTGTTTTTATTACCTAATTGCACACTTTTAACCCATTGATAATAGTTAAAAAATTTGTTATTGTTTCTGTTTGAATACTGTAATAAATAATGAAATTATATTATGAGCATCATTGCATCAAGCATCGAGATAATAGTTACTTATTTTGATTGTCGAATATTGTTTATTAAAAAAAAATGTATGATTTCATAACAAACTATAATTAATCATGTGATTAGTCATAATTTTGTCTGGCTCATAAACTCAAATTATTGACTATTATGTAAGACCATTGTTTGATAACATAATAATAGTGTTATTTTGCTATGCATTGTCTATTATTAAACATTAAATTTAAATTGTATAAATATATGTTAATATATTATAAATACTTAAGTAAATAATTTTCCAAAAAAATCATTGTTATGTGTTCAATGGAATAATGTTTTTCACTTAAAATTCGATAAAAATTAATTATAATAGTCTTGTTAAATATCATTAAATAATAAATACAAAATATTTAAGGAATAAATTAATATAGTTATGTTCAATTTTAACAATTAAACTATAAAAAGCGGGAAGGTCAATTTTGAACTTCGTCTCTTCGGTCCTCGAAGAATTTAGTGATTTATTATAATTTATAATTGCATTAGAAAATACAATTTTGAGCTCAATATATTATATCGACAATCCATTCCAAAACTTTACCACGTGTGTAAATTACCTATGTAAATACTCAAAAAAAATTTCAAGTCCCTATAGTCTATACGATCAAAACTCAATGAGTTATCATGAAATAAAAAATTTAAAAAAACAAAAACGGCATTTTTGTCGATTTTCCGCCATTTTTTGATAGTTTTTCTTCTCCTAAAGAAAAACTTTTGAGAAATTCGAAAAATGAGCTAAATAAAGTACCAACTAGATACAATTCGCTTCCGAAAATATACCATATTCGTGGTAATCGGACTATTATTTCTACCTACCTGAAAAAATGTTTTCAGACTATTAAAATCAAATAAAATATAATATTTAATTCTACTAAAGATTAGAGCATTTAGAAAAAAAAAAAACACTTACTAACAACAAACAGTGTGGAGCTAGACACAAGGAAATACTTTCTGAAAATATACGTATGGAGTGCAACACTATAGGGATGTGAAACCTGGACAGTAAGCGCAACTGAGAAGAAAAATTTAGAAGCTTTTGAAATGTGGTGTAACCGGAAAATGCTTAAGATTATATGGAGTGATAGAATAACAAATTAAAAGGTTTTTGGAAGATTTGAAAAATAAAAAAGACAAATTTGGAAAATTATAACTAAAAGAAGGGATAATATGATAGGGCATACACTACGCTAAGATAGTTTGCTGAAGCTGATTATTGAAGGATATGTAGATGGTAAAACTGGAAGAGGAAGACAAAAAATGGAATACATTTCACAGATTATAAATGACATGGACGTAGGTAGTTATCATGATTTAAAGGAGCTGAGTTTTAATAGAGAAACTTGGAGAGCTGCGGCCAACCAATTATGAGATTGAAGACAAAAAAAACGAAAGATATAAATTTAAAAGCTTATAAAAAAAAAAAAAAAAAATGTAAATTACGATTTTCAAAATATTTTGTAAATAAATAAAGTAGTATATGATTAAGCTTGTATAAAATTTGCAAACCATTAAACCCAAAATTGCAGGTAATACTATTTAGTCAGTAAATATACCTATCTGTTCCAAAATTTTATTATGTATGAAGTCTACCTATTAGAATATACAAAAAAATTACCTGCGTCAAAATTACATTAGTTATAAAAAAAAATTAGTCATAAAAAATTTAAAAACAAATTCGTTATAATTACGATTTCCATTAAACTTAAAGTTGCGTGTAATATTAAACATTTTTTGAAAAAAAATTAAAGCTCTATATTTAGCCAGTAAATCAATCAATCCATTCATCAAATTTTACCACACATGTACATAATATATTAGTACTAGTTTAAATCGTTTCAAAAAAATTTTCTATAATGTAGAACACTTATCTTGACATTCAAAACAAGTTTCAAGTCCCTACGATCAAAACTCAATTAGTTATCACGAAATTAAAAAATAAAAAATAATGAAACCGATATTTTGCCGATTTTCCGCCATTTTTTGTAGTTTTTTCCCTCCCACGAAAATTTTTTTGAAAAATTCGAAAAAATGAGCTTAATAAAGTACCAAGAGGACAAGATTTGCTACCGAAAGCATATAACCCACTGTGATAATCGGACCATTATTTCTACCCGAACAATGGTTTTCATATATCAGAAAAAAGCCTATAACATTGCTGATTTTCCGCTTTTCAAGGAAAAACTTTTGGGAAATTAAAAAAATGAACTAAATAAAGTACCAACTAGATTAAATTCGCTATAGAGAGGGTACCCTATTTGTGATAATCGGACCATTATTTCTACCCGAAAAAATGTTTTCATACATAAAAAAAAAAATCATACATCTACATCTACATCTTTGTAGAAACAATACATTCCTCGCTCTGCTCAGAATTCTAAAATGGAATTTTTTATAACTAGTATTTTTATCATAGCTTTAATTATAAGAATAGCATGATACTTTATTTAAGAAATGCTTTAATAGAAATCGTTTTAATAATTTTAATTTTTATATAAATCCGATCGACAAAGAAATTTTAGATAACTATAACAAATAAGTAGATAGTTTGAAGAAGTCTAGAAAGAAAAATGAAGTTTTAAAGAAACAATATAAATGTATAAATTAAGTGATGAAAAAAAAGGAGAACTAATAAAGAAGTAAGTGGACATTATAATTAATATTTAAAATTACATTTATATTATATTCGTACCTAGTAGTAATAATAATAGGTAGGTATTCTCATATTCGTGATTAGTTTATTCTTTCTATCGATATTTTTCATGTGCTAAAGACTCTAAATTAAAATAGAAGTAATAAATAACCAAAAACGCATAACTCTAGCAAGTTAATACACCATTAGGTTCGCAAAAATGACTATAAATTATGCTAGAAAATAATATAACTCAGGGTGAGATTATATTTTCTATATTTCTATTATGACTGGTATAGAGTTAGTTATAAATTTATACGAATTTGATGTTATATTATACATATTAGCATTGATTATATATAATTACAATAATGTGTATATAGGTAATGAGTATATAGGTATGTAATCAATGATATTATATGTAATATTTTTAAATCATACTTATCGTAATTATAACTCTCACTATCTGTATTATGGAATTCCTCGTTTTCTATATTTATACTATAATGGGATATTATAAAAAACAATGCACGAATGCATTGTGAATAAGGGTTTACAATTTTAAAATTTGTTGAAAAATAGATTGATGTGTTGTACGTAGAGATGGCAACGATATATCATAAATACCGAAATTTTTTGTCGATATATCGAAGATTTTATATTATTTTATATCATCATTGACCTCGATATATTACATCAATATATTATAATATCGAAACTTTGAAACTTTTTTTTTTATATCCATTTTATTATTATTTTATAAATTGTATATATTGATATATAAATAATAAGCTACCTATTTTGTTACTTATTAGTTATTATGTTTATTTTGTAATATCATTATATCAAATAATAATTTTCGAATACATTTGGCTAAAAGATTTCTAATATCTGTATACCACTAGAAAGATTAATAATTTGTATCCAATATATAAGATAATAATATTAGAACGTAGATAAAACGATATAATAATTGTTGATATATTGTAGTTTATATACTACGATATATCGCTAGTCATCTATTGCCATCCCTAGTTGATATTTCATTTAAAAAATTACACGCATCATTTCTTGATATTGTAATAATGACTTATATTGCCAAGTATAAATGATTCAAATATCTGATATTATATAATACCATATAATATACGATATATCAGAGGCAGAAATAGTGGGAGGGGAAGACGGGGATTTGTTCCCGGGCGTAACATTTTTTGAGGCGCAATTTTAAAAGACAACAAACTTAATTTATTATTTTATAATACTTTTGGATTCCAAAAATTAAAAATGATACGTGTAGCGTGATGTGCACTCTGTAATGTACTGGTTATAATATTGTACATATTGATAAGTCTAATATAGGTAATATTATTTCACCAATTACCTAACTCTGTCTACATAATATACAATTATTCAACTATTGAAACTATTTTTTTATTAATTTTTTTTTTTATTATTATTATGCTGCGCTAACTGTGCCATTGGCAACTATTGGTAATAATGGAAACTGTTATACTATAGTATATATTTTTCCCTTTATTTTTCATTTTTTTTTAAGTATTGAAATAAATGAATTTTTTAAAGAATAATTAAATACATTTATTAAAATAAAAAATGTTATAGTACTACGATATACAAACATTATATCTGTGTATAACATATTAATATATTATTATAATTAGTAAATCAATATGAACTACATTCTTATAATACGATTTAATCATTATTGATATTACAGTAAATTTATACCCATTATTAAATTTATTTAAGAGAATATAAACTATGCTCTAGTGTTGAGTTTTTTAAAAATATTTTTATCTTCAAACTAATTTTATATGCGCATTTGCAAAAAAAAAACAAGATATTTAATTAGGTATTAATAATTGTTTTAAAAATAAATACATTTTAAAAAATTGAAAGATCACAGTTTACATCCTCTAAAAGTTTGATAATAAATAAATTTACTCTTATATCAATTATAAATAAAATGTGGTAAGAGTATGTAGATTTAATTTGTTTTGCATATATATGTAACACACAGATAATAAACGAGCTTATAATATAGACAGTCCTCTCGTCTATACTAAGTCTTAAGAAAGCTAATAGTATTATACTATAACAGGTAAAAGTAAAATGGTAAGTATGTTGAAAAATATAATATTAATTAATTTTAATACACAATATATTTCGATAATACATGTTTGTCAAATATAATTTAAATATAAATATAAAAAATATAAACGTATAAATATCGTATAAATTATAAATTGCCATTACAATAGGTCAATAGGGTATATAATAAATAATATGGGTAGGAATCATTAATATAAGAATTTAACTGGTTTGAATTAAACAATATTATTTTAAATAAAATTTAAAACACAATTTCTTGTGTATATGTAAATAATAAATATGTAAGTAGGTACAAACAAAAGTATAAAAAATATATAATTTAAACATTTACGAAACGTAGGGGAATAATAATAATTAACTAAACTCTCCGTAAAATGCGGTGATTGAATTCAACTTCCCATTGATAATGTTCTGCTGAATTTCTACTTTTCCAAAATCATTTGCTAACGATACACACTGAAAAATAAATGATAGAAATAATGTTAGTTTGATGATAAATTCTTATACAAAAAATGAAAAACAAAGAACAATAAACAATATTGATGTATATAAATATCTCTCACCTCATATATATTTGTGGTCCTGGGAATGTGCAATGCAATATTAGGTGCAATGGTTTTCGCCATGTTGAAAATTCTAAAACCACTGTCGTTGCACAAAGATTTTAGGCTATACACATCACTTGACAAATATTCTGGACCACCCCACGGAGGGGACGTGACGATAACATCGGGTTTGAAATTTCTCAATTTTTTACTCATGGTAAAAAAATTACCAACGATGAATTTGATTTTATGTGCCACGCCATAGATCTCAGCGTTATGTCTTGCCAAATATATTTTATGAGGATCGATATCCATAGCAATCACTAAACAAATATATAGTATTTTAAATAGAATTTGTAATATTATTTTAATTAAAATAATGAAATAATACATAACGATTTATACCTGATTTACATATTTTTGCTAATTGAATTATGTTCCCTCCTGCGCCGCAAAAAGGGTCTAAAGCCACAGTGTATTTATTGCACCGTTTTGCTATATGATAACTTAATATTTCCGGACAAACAGAGTAAAAGCTTTCTGTTAAAAACATAATCGAACAGTTATAAATAACTATATGAAAGTTAAAAAAAATAATTATTATTTAAGTGGTGTATATGCCTTCATCCAACTGAATTCCCTGGTCAAATTTTGAAAACAATATATATCTCATGAACCAATATTTATTGTGAATGGGTCTTTTTGTAGGATCCTCATTCAAATTAGAACATTTTTTTCCCGTATCAGTTGGATTTACAGTTTGTCTCTGTTGTCTAGTTGTATTAAGTTGTTTAGTTTGTTTCGTCTTATTGTACGCTTGTTGCTGATAGTTATTCTAATGTATATTATAATAGTGTTAAAAAACCATCAAATTAGTATTATTCTATTCATTATACAAATAGAATGATTTATTATTTTATTCGTTAAATGGACCGCCCATATTTTCTACTTATTTTCAAACTTATTATTAAAATTATTTTTAACGATAGTTAATACTACATGCGTAATGTAATATTTTTTAATTATTTCTGTTTGAATAATGATTAAAATGCTTAAGCCTAATGATAATATATTTGGTTGTCTTAAATAATATACATTAATAGAATTGTTCAACAAGTTCAAATAAACGTTAAAATGTTTATAGTTTAAAACATTCAGTTTATTTAATATATATGTACTTAATTATAATAGGTATTCTTAAAAATGGTAATTAGGTATTAGCCATTAGGTATACGTACTTGTTTTTTATCAACAATAATACGCTTTTCTGTGAGCGAAATCGGTTTTTGATAATTTTTGTTTTGACTTTGATTGCTAGTGATGTTAGGGTTAATATACTTTATCCCTGATAGCTGTATTCTATTTGCTCTTCCAAAAACTAAGCCAAGATCCTTGAGAAATAAAGTCTTATCCTCTTTATCGTACGAATTTCTGTAACACATTTATAAAAACATAAATAAATAAATTATATCAATTAATACTATTTTTTTATTTTACTTATAATATTATAAATATTAAACATTAACAAAATGGATATATATTAAATACTTGGTGCCATTATTAAATTAAAGTATATATATATACGTATATAAAATTAATCTTTGTTTTTGATTAATTCTATACAATATTCTTAGTCAATAATATAATAATAATTTTTTTTATTAAGTTTAAACACTTACAGCAAATCAGTTGAGGGATTTTTTGAATTACTCATATTAGTTTTTTTAATGAATAATGGAGCATTTGTACATCTACAATAATAAAATTAGAATAATAAAAATGTACGTATATTTTTAAATATACAATTAGATATTTAAATAAATACCTATACAGTATATTTATATTTAACATTTTTTAAATGCTAAAATTATTTTTAAAAAATTATTTCTTCGAATAGTACTTTTCGAGAATGCATAGTGAAATTTAATTTTTATATATTTAATAAGTGTAATAACTTAAACTGATAAAACAACATAATAAACCATCTTAGATGTATTTTTAATTTTTCTCAATTTATTTATTTTTTTTAATCATGTTTTTTAATAAATATAGGGGCAGACTGGGAAACGGAAAATTCGGCACAAAATTTTGAATATTTAGTCTAGTTATATGAGATTCATAATTAGTTTTTTTTTTTTAATTGATCACATGGACGTAATATTTAAAAATATTTTGCTATTTTTAGTTTTTTTATGTGTAATTATTAAAAAAGTGGGAAGGTCGATTGTGGAAATTCCTCCTTCGACCCATCGGTCCACAGAAAAATTAGTGGTTTTTTATACTTAAGAATACAATGATATTGCATTAGAAATAGGATTCTTATTTTTAATAAAATAAATTTAAATAACGTATATCGTAATTTTGCCGATTTTCGATAGTTTTAACTTTTAATGCTTATAAAAAAAAAATTAACAGTCACGATTTTTAAAATATTTGGTAAAAATATTAAGTAGCATATGATTAGGCTTCGATAAAATTTTCAAACTGATTAATCCGAAATTGCAGAAAATATTTAAGATTTTTATCAAAAAATCAACTAATTCATTCCAAAATTTTACTACACTTGTAAATTACCAATATCAGTACTCATTAAAATGTTCAAGTTGTTATGATCAAAAATTAATTAGCTATTACGAAATAAAGAATTACAAATTACGGAAATTTCTTCTCCTAAAGAAAAACTTTTGAGAAATTTGAAAAATGAGTTTTATAAAGTACCAATATGTTACGATTTGGTACCGAAAATATACTCTATTTGTAGTAATCGGACAATTATTTCTACCCAAAAAATGTTTTCAAACATAAAAAAAAATTTTTGTAGAAACAATACATTCCTCGCTTCGCTCAGAATCTAAAAAGTACGTATTTATATAAACTGGCTAAAACCTTCTTACTAAAAAAACCCTAGTTACGTCTATTATTAAACACTTTGTTTGATGTTTATTTATTTATTTATTTTTTTAACTTAGTAACAATTATTATTAAAAACAATAATAACTATTTTCATATAAAATAATAAAAAAAATTCCCGCCCAAGCGGGAATCGTCCACAATACATTCATATTTCTATAACAGTCTTGTACTCTTGTGTGAGATTAACGGGTCAACGGATTTGAGTTTGAGACATACCGAAATTTAGTTGAAATATTGCAGCAAAACGGCTCGATCCTAAGATCGATCTAGATCATAGAGATCTAGTACTTATATATAATTAGTATAACCGCATCATACTGCACCACCACCGTAAATATGAAACCGAATCGTACTTATATAATTGTAAATTTATTTAACCCTTTTAGCAATGATATTATTTTCACTTATTTTCTTGCTCCTGCATTGGACATAATGGGAGTGTGGTCTCCCCGGGTGGTGAGTGGGCGGAAGAAGTCTAAACCGTTTTCAAAAACGATTTATTACAAAAACCCAAAACGTCGGCTATTTTATGTTCGTTAAACTTTCTATACAAACTATACGCATAATATAAATAGTTTAAGTAAGCCCACGAATTATTGGTCTGGGAACGCCAGCAACGGTGCTTACTTTTGGTTAGCTACGAAAGTCGAAAACTTTGCCATTGTCTTGGTTTTGATCAAGCCGGCGGGACCGCGAACAAAGTGTTCGAATTGTACTCTGGCTAGGTCGGACGATCGAAACGTCGCAAACGATGCGTGATAAGCCATCATCGTGTTCCGTTTGTAAAATCGCGTTTAGATTGTTTGTCGATTTTTGTCGAGTTGAAGCAGTTGTGATTGTTTTTTGGTGCGTTAAGTGCTTCAAGTGCGTTCGGGTCGAATGAAACTGTAAAACAGTCGACGAATTTAATGTCGCGATTGCTTTTATAGACTTTTGATTGTTTATCCGAGATCCGACGACCGTTGCGTAGTAACGGCGGTCGGTCGCGTGCTGTTATTTGGTCCATTACCACGACAACACGACCGATTAATAGCCAATTATTATTTCATCATTTTATATTTCCGATATGATATGTGTATAATTATTATAATAAATAAAAATATTTATTACAATTAAAATTTTTTTACTATGGAAAATTCTTCACGTAGGTTGTAATATTTCTCCATGGCCATCGGTAATTAATAATTATCGGTATATTCAAGCATTGATCAACAGGAGGGTGGCGATCGCCATTAATAATATACAAATTATAAATTATATTTTTATATTATTTTGTAGAACTCTATGCAGTAATAGGGTAAAAAGTTTAATAGTATATTTGCACACTGCAAATTAGACGTTACTGCAGGTTTCGTTGCATGATCGTATGCTGCTTTTGAATCCAAGTTGAATGAAGGAAGACATTTTGGTGGTAGGAGCAGCAAGATATCGTTTATTCGTTTCTAACCGTCAATATCTAATATAAACAAAATATTATGTTTATTAAGCTGATTTAAAGCTATCAAAATTTTCAATACAATCAATAACTTTGACGCGAACAGTTATCGATATAATTCTACACCTACGTGTTTCTGTGTATAACAAGAAATGATACTAAATTGTAAAAAATTAATTTGATTGACTCTTGATTATAATTATTTCCTTTTTGATATATTTTCAAATTATATATTATTTGTTTGTATACGACTAAAAACAAACGGAAAAATACTAAATAAACAGGTTTCTTTAATAGGTATGGACTATTTTAATTTGTCCCATCTTTTAATCTTGTTCATTTTTAGATTCTGAGCAAAGCGAAGAACGTATCGGTTTTACAAAAATGTTTTTTTTTTGTGTCTGAAAACATTTTTACGGGTAGAAATAATGGTCGGATTATGATAAATAGGTTATGCTTTCAGTTGCAAATTGTATCTTCTTAGTACTTTATTTAGTTCATTTTTTGAATTTCTCTGAAGTTTTTCTTTAGGTAAAGAAAAACTACCAAAAAATTACCGAAAATCGTCAAAATTACGATTTCTATTACTTTGATTTCATATATTATTTCGTAATAACTAATTGACTAAAATATTTTGTGAGTATTCACATAAGTGTATATGAGAAAAAATGTTGGAACGGATTAATAAAATAAATCATTAATTTCTCCAAAGATCGAACAAGGGACGATAAAGGAAAGTCTAGAATCAATCTTCCCGCTTTTTTAATTAACGTTAGTCGTTAATAAACCGTTACGAAATTTGTTCAATAAATCCTGCGTTAGTTCTATGTTTCTAACATCGCTGGTTCAATTATACAATGTTTATGACTTATAATTTAAAATCTATTTAGTTATTTAAGATTAATATCAATTCATTTTAAAAGTTTATCTTTTACTATATTTCATAAAATATGTTCTATTATAAAAAAAATTGTTTTCCCTTTGTAATTGCCGTTTGGCTTGGCCAAGCTAGGCCTAGCTATTCCAGTTTTTATTATTCCATAACTTGAATTTTACCTTAGAAAATCTTTAACTACTAAAATATAATCAATATTTTATATTATCTCACTAATAACTTACTGTTTTTCATATAATTGCTCTGTTCTCTTGAAAAATTCTATATACCTTCCCAATGGCGTATTCAGGGATTTTTTTTTTAGGGGGTGTCCTGACAATATTCTTTCCTTTGAAATTATAATTATAATTTGATCATAAAATCATTTTAAGTTTCACATTTATATTGTTTTTTATTTATTATTTTTTTTATCGCCATTAATATATCTCGTTTTACACTTTTATGATTTTAGATGAGTCACATATTCTTACAAAAAAAATTGGGTGGGGGCGTGTTTTAACCCATAGAACATCCCCCTAAATATGCCATTAACCCTTCCCTAAATTAATGGTCACAGAGAATATAATTTTTTTGTGGCAACATAGTATTTTCATTGCAAATCACAACTGTCAACTATTATAATCACTTAACATAATTACATTGTAAATGTTTCAAATATTAAAAAGATCATCTTTCTAAAGACTAACCTAATTTTAACAATAAAAAACATATTAAACAATTATAACTTATAACTTATCTGCACCTATATTATATTATAATATACAGTGTGTAAACGATAATTAAATACACTTAATATCTTTAAGTAGAACATTAATAATTGAATTTCGTTTTTTGGATGGTTGTTATATTTTAATAATACATATTTAAAAGGTCTTTAATTATTTTAATGTTAATTAGTTACGCGCATACGCAATACACCTTTTTTTTAATAGTAATCCCAAATTTTGACTATTAGTAATTTTTTTCATATACATACTTTGGTAGTTAAATCAACTTTCTAAGTGCATAATTAGCTGAGTTATAGCAATTTATATTTATTCATTTTTTATTGAAAATGTATGATATTTTTTCTATTTGATGGTTAATTTAGAATGTCAAAGGAAGGTTTAACATTTAAAACATTTATTTTATGTTTTACTAGTTTATTATAATTAATATTATATTTTTATGTTTATCAGAGATTTAATTATTATTTACGTATTTAAATTAGTAAAATATTAAAATTGCATTTACCTAATAAATTTATTTGATTTCATTCCAAATCCTAATATTTATCCAAGTTAAATTATAAAAAAAATTGATATTTCAGAGTTGTATGCTTATGTCGAAATACAATAGTAAATTATATTATAATTAATAAAAGTTTAGTAATAACAAACTAGTATAACATAAAATAAATATTTAGCCTAATATAATATAAAATTTAAATAAACATGTTTATATATAAACGTATATTAGTTAATAACCCCTGAAGTCAAAGCTGGTTTTTTGATTATAAAAAAAAAAAAAAAAGAATATAAGTATTTAGGCCGTCAGTTACTATTTAGCCCAATTGCCTTGATCACTATTTAAAATAATATTTCTTTTACTTCCTAATTTATTTGTATTATTAGTACATTTAATATTTTTTGATAATTTTATTGTTTAGAATTGTTTATAAGAATTCTTTTACTTTTAATAAACCAATAATATAAGTACATAGAACAGCCTAGAAAATAAAAAAATTAGGACTTTTTACATAATTTACATAATAACAAAATAACAATTTTATAGAAAAAATGATGTAATTTATTTAATTATTCATTTTTTCATATAGTTATTATATTCAATAAGTGATACAAATTTTAATAATTTTTCAAGGTTTAGGTTCTTCCTGTTCAACGTCAATGACTGTTCTAAAGTCATCTAATGTCAACTCTGGTAGATCGTCTGACAAATAAATCTCTATTATGTTGCAGATTCCATCTCCTAATTAAAATAATTAATGGATAAAAATAATTTTAGCAAAAAAATATAACAACTAACAACTTACCAGTATCTATGGAGATTCTGATTAGCTTACGTGAACCATCGTCATCTTCTTGTGGCGCCATTATGCCTAGAAATAAAAACAATAATTATTTTCAAGAATAACCGGATTAACAGAAATATACTTATGGGCTATTTATAATTTTGCGATACCCAGACAACAATTATAAATACCCACTCTGATGCAACGGAAAGCGGGGTTTAGGTACCGTACTCACACTAATACTCATTTACAACTAACATATAAATCACATTATGATAGTATGATCAGTAAGTTATTAGTTAATTACTATCAAGGCTCGTGTTTTTCTGGAAAATATTTTAGATATAATAATTTTTTTTAAAAAAATAATGACGAATAGGAAATTTGTATAAATATGCTTATGGCCCTAAAAGCCATAATCCTGATCTGTTCCAAATACCTTAATACCTTTAAACTTTTGTAAACAAAACAATTCAATTGTTTTATCGCTAACTAAAGTTCAATTATGAGATAAAAATTTAATCATTATGGATATTTACAATTTAAAAAATAAGTTATATAAAATTTTATCACGCTGGTTTCTAATATATAGGTATCTGGATGTATATAACAGTAAGCGAATTTTTTCGTTGGATTTCACTAGGTAATTATTATTTATTTATTTATTGTTATTATAATATATGTATACAAAATATAATGCATAATAATATAAATAATATTATAAATAGAACGAATAAGAATGAAAATTGATAATTAAAACAAAATCTATGTTTGACTTTGCGTTTGTCGATAAAACTGTTGGGGTGGAGGAACTTGTAAACGGGCGGCTTTACGTCTTCGTCTGTATCATTGATTTCGACCTAATTTTGAGTCGCCAATACGTTAATATTATATTATAATAAGGTTTATATACTAATGTAGGGTCGTGAAGAAGTGTAAAAATAATTTTTTTGGGGACGTCACAAGGATAAGGATAAATATCTCTGACCAATATAAATATATCATGTCGCCCGTTCACTGTATTCTACAGTCGGTGCAAAGTAAGTTTATTTTATATTTTTTTCCCATTAATGATATTATCAACTTTATATTTACTATACTCAGTTACACTCAGTTACAGTTTATAATACATATTATTATTAAAATGAATACGAACATAAATATTGCCTGCGAACAAACCTGTTTTTTACTCAAAAACATGCTTTACCAGAAAAACTCATACATCGTATAAAATTCGAATTTTAATAAAAAAAATGCAAGTTAGAAATGAGACATATTTCTATAGGCAGCATTGGACTAAGATTTTCAAAAGTCATATACGAAATGATAATAATCAAAGTTTAAATATGATAACATTCAAATTTTTTTAAACTAATTTTTTATACAATATTAAGATGTTAATTAACTAATTTCCGATTATAATTTAATTGTATGAAAATTTGTATATACGAATATGTAAATACAATTATTTTAATATGCATATTCCTGTGTGAAGAAATGAGAATATTCCTATGGTACTTCATGCCTCTATCATAAGAGGCGAATAAATTAAGTTTGGGTCTGGTTGACACGCGATCTCACATACGTCAAAAAAGTATGATTGGTTCGAAATTCAGCATGGGCAATTTGTCCTATCTTTGATATACGCGGTAACAAAAGGTTATAAGATTTAATAGTTGGTATTGTAAGACCAGCAATGTTATATGGTTCGGAGTGTTGGGCAATGAACAATAAAATTAAACAGAAGATAAGTAGAATATAGATAAGAAAAATAGATGTGTAAATAAGAAAAAACCCGAATGGTGGACCAAAATTCGTCAGCTATCTATTAGCTTACGACAAATACGGTCATACTATCTATGCAACATTGAGTTTGGTCAATCAACCGACACACTATAAACTATGACCATTAAGTTATCAAATAACACAAGTATTATAGAATAAAGGTTGTAATATTTCGTCTGATTATTATATTATAGTTAATTATAAAATATTACTTTATCTGTACTATAGAATATATAAAGAAACACACCATTGAAAAATATTAAAAATAAAAAGGAAAATCTTTAAAAATGTTAAAGAGAGATTATGATTAATTCTCTCTAAACTTTAAAATTTGAAAATCACAGAATATGTTTATTTTAATAGTGAATTTTTCTTTATTTTTAAGTCATTTTTGCATTTGAATTAGAGCATTTTTAATACTTTTTTATAGAGCGTTAAAATCCCAACCCTATATATGTTTATAACTATAAGTTACAGCAGGCGCTGTAGTTATAGTTAAAAATTAAGTCTACAGAATTTACTGTGGGGTTTATGAGAAATATAATATAAAAAGTATTAAAATTTAAATGTAATAACATCATATTATATCTGCATATGACAGCCCCTGTACTCAGATTGAGCAAATGTGGCAGCCACCCCTTACCCATATTTTTTTTTCTTTGAATTTTTGTAATTTATATCACACTAGAAAAATACATAAAAGTACAATGTAAAATCATCGCATAGATTTGAAATATTTGATATTGTTAGTTGCTACAGAGTTTCTTCAACAAAATCCAGTATAATGGTACAAAAATGAATATTACCAAAAAAGAAAAACAATTTCTTATAAATAATGCAACAGAGCGAGTAAATTATATTAATTTAATATAAGAGAAAAGGGTTACAAATGGTTGGAAAACGAAACAAATGACAATTGTAAAGAGTACAAGGTCGTAAGTAAAATGGTACCTACGACGAGATACTTTTTTGTTATCGTATTCGAGTAAGTCAATATAATAAAATCTTACCAAATACAAATAACCGTTTACAGACGTTTTTTCCCCCTAGAATTATCTTCTTTTTTCATTATATTAATGTGTTTATTATGCAGTGGGCGATCACGACACTGCATTCCAACAGACCAACCCCAACCCTACGTTAATGTGCCACACCCTCCCCGCCACACACCTGCTGGTATTAAACCGCATTTTGTTCGACTGACAACACGCCGAGTCGCCGTTGAAAATAATATAATATTTCGTTTTATGACACGTCGTTATATCTAAAACATTCTTTAACTAATGCGTCTTATTCGTAAATTCCAAAATGCACATAACCTAACATGCGTAACATTCATGGGCATAGTAAGGAGGAGACAAATAATAAGTTGGCAATGGAGACTATTGTCCCTCAAAAAATGCTTAAGTCCCCTCTCCCATTATTTATTTAAATGTATTAACAAATATCTAAATTAATAAGTATACGAAGAATCAATAAAACTCAAGTCCTCCTAATTCGTTGGGTCATGCTACGCCTATGGTAACATTTAATCCATGGATACATACATCGTTTAATAAAAAACCATTAAGTAAATAAGGCTTTAAAAAATGAAAAAAATGTACTATTTTACTACATAGTATTATGATTAGAAAAAAAAATTAAACCATTGTCATTGACAGTATTTTTAACCCCCCTAAATTGAGACCTTATAGAATACCAAAACCGATGACTGCGACAACCGGAACTAGTCTTAACAACATTATGTACTAAGTACCTGTTTTTTTAATCATTATGAATTTGAGACACATAATATAATATAATAAACAATATCAACTATTCTTGTAGATTGCGTCTTAAATAATAAATATTAAAGTATTACAATAATATACGATAGGAGGTTATGATAAAAAAATACGTTGAAATTACAATAAAAACAATGACCGGTTCGATTCTACATAATAGTATGAATAATCTTCATAATGACTTTAACATACCACTTTATAAAAACACGAATAATTCAAATGTCCGTATTAATAATTACAACTCAGTTTTAAATTATTTTATTTTAATAATGATAATTGTAAAAGTCTGTATTTTTCGCTTTAAAATATGAAGTACGAGTAATTTACCAATGTATTATTCCTATATTTCTATACAATAATTTCAGTTTCTCAAAAAATGTTCGCCCGATTCCAAACGTATGTACTTAATTTACTCTTTCCTAATTTCTATAAATTTTTAATGAATTTACATTATTGTTGAACGTTAATTTCAACATTTTAGAAATTATTGTATTGAAGTCTTAAGTCGAGTTTGGTTCGATACCATATAATTTTAGCATAATACAAAAACAATACTTAAAATTATACATAAATATTAAACATATTTATAATTACTTATTGAATTAGAACCGACTGACAAACAAAATAATGTAGTGGATTTAGTGGCTTGTCCAATGTCGTTGAATGTTGAATATTGGTTTTGGTCGCTGATGTATACGTCTGAACAACAAAAAACTTTAAAACTCAATAAATTGAGACTAACTGGATTTCGTAGTCAGTAGGAAAAAAGATGGTCTAACCCCCACCAATCATCCCCCGCTGACACCATTTACGTATACTTAAATATTTGGTATGTACCTACTACACTCCAAAAACCGGTTCGACTATAACATAATATGGCCGGCACATGTGCAGGTAGTTGATAAATTTTATTGTAATCTTGTCCATTATGTGAACAAACATTCCTCAGATTAAATGAAGGGTCGATATTGTGTTTTATTGAAACACCCAAAAAGGTCACTGTAGACGATTTATACCGGACCGTAGGTACTTACAATTCACGTCCCATAAATCTTCGGTCGTAAAACTCGTATATAATATACTGTATATAATGTGTATTACTCGTAATTCCTAACATCGTAATATATTGAAATGATCAATTTACAATGCTAGCCAAGTGTATTTTATACTAGTGTATAATATTCATATTTAATATACGGTTAAAAAAATATTATAGTATTATTAAAAATTCGAAATATATTTTTAAATAAAATTGAATAGTGAAATTACCATTAGGTATTATAATTATAATGTACTCGAAGGTATAACTACTATAGTCAATAGTGTACTATAGCGTGCGACTAGTCGGTAAATAAATAATATAATATTTATTTTATTCAATTTTGATTTATATATAGTCAGTGCTCAAATTGGAGGGGTGCGCAGGAGGACAAAGCTCCCCCACTAATTTTATAAATATTTTGCGCACCCCAACTATTTTTTTTTTTATAATGGGACGGGGGACGACATAAACTAATGCCCGCTATACATTTTCTTAAAATATGGATTTAAATTGTTATCAATTTTATAATTTTAAATTTTTTAAAATTACTCCTACAACAGCATGTAGATATTTGAGTATTTGACGTATTGCTATCAAAATAGGAATTTTAATTACACAAAAAAAAATTGATTTTTTTAAGCGATTGAATATAAGTGACAAATTAGAGCCAAATCGTTTTTGTGGCGGGGGGAGGGGTCGGAGGTAAATCCGTATTTTAGAATGCGGTTTTTAAAACGCTAGATTGAGCACCCCTACTAAATTTTTCCCAATTCGATCACTGTATATAGATAAAGTTAAATTACTAATTTTACCACTACTGTATATTATATAGTAGGCGTGGATCCAGTGGAGGGGTTACTTGACTATTTACCTTCAGCGATGCATCCAAAAAATTGTATTTCAATCAAGTTTTTACAAGTAAAATTATAATTATTATTCAGGACCCCATTACCATTACGAAAGAGATTTTATTTTGTTGTCCTATTATTATTTTTGTAATTTAAAATGCGATAAAACAAAATTATAACTCTTGAATGATGAGTAAAATATTTTTATTAATGTAAATGTAAATCACATGTCCCTATGAACCTCCTCAGTATATGTCAATTAATAGATGGATAAAATCTATTATAGCTTATCGCATGTATAATCATTTACACTGGGTCGTTAATTTTGTCTTCCGTTGTTAAAATATTGTATATTCCGTGCCACAAGCCAAAGCCCAGTGTAAAGAAATATTCAGCACCCCTTATGCTCAATTCTTTATCGAATGCATATTTTTACTAGAGTACAAAACACCTCTCTAAAATTAGCGCCACGTGCAATCGCTCAGTTCGATCGTATACATAACCAGTTTTCTCTTTCCCTAAAAAACTCGTAACTCTAAAATAAAAACGATATAGCTTTGTGCTATCCGATCATTTGTTGCCTATAGTTAGTATAACCATAAATTGCTGTTAACGATTTAATTTTTAACTTAATTAACCCTTTATAATATCCTATAATGTCTTATAAGTTGTAATTATATTTTTTAAATGAACAATAATTATATAAAAAAATGATAATAATAATGATTTGCCGATAATTATCTCATTTCGTTTGTAACCGTGTCGGCGACGTAGGTGGCTAACCTAACCTTGTGAGAAACAGAATCGCGCAACTGCAATCAAAGTCCATGATGGAAAGCCTCAGAAACACAATCTGTGTGGTCTTGTTATAACGGTGCATACGACAACGTGAGCCTGGGATACAGCATTTAGACGGATACAACTGGATAATCGGCAACAACGTTAGTTACGCACCGTTCCACTACCCTAACACGTGTACACGGTCAACACCGCATTTACAAAGAGCGTCCCTGCGCAACATCCCTATAGCATTGATTAATTATACATAGATAGTCCAAGTAACTAGAAAAATGGAAATACTAAAATGTTTAGCTTTATGTGTCAATAGATAGCGTTATCGGTTGTAATATCCATTAAATAAGGATATCAAATAATGAAATATTTATTATTGAAAACAGATAGACAGTGAAAAAGTATATGGGTGGGAGTAGGGAAATAGATGACTGTTGTTTGTCAACTAAAACCTGTTTAATTATAAAAAAACTGTGATCAGAAATACGAATAAAATAAACAATTATAAAATGACATGGTTATTGGTTTTTTAGTTTTGTAGCGAAGCGAAGAATGTATTGGTTTTACAATAATGTTTTTTTTTATGTCTGAAAGCACGATTTTGGTAAGAAATAGTGGTCCGATTTTCACGAACAAGGTATATTTTCGATACAAAATTTCATCTACTTCATACTTTATTTGGCTCATTTTTCGAATTACTCAAAACTTTTCTTAGGACAAAGAAACTAAAAAAAAATACACGGAAATTGTAATTTTGACGAAATTGATGTTAGGTTTTTCATAACTAATGAAGTTTTTAACTTGGACTTGAACAATTTTTTTAATATTCTCATTGGTAATTAACATACGTAATAAAATTTTGGAACAGTTAGGTTTTTTCAGACTAAATATAGACCTTTAAAATGTATCCAAAAATGTTTAATATTACCTGAAATTTTGTATTTAACGGTTTGAAAATTGTATAGAAGCATGGACGTAGACAAGGGATGGATATGAGGGATGAATCCTCCCCATGACTGTTTGATGACTATAATTGCAAATTGTAATAATAAGCGTGTTTTCGCGAAAGATACGGAAAGAAAAATGTTTACAGACTGTTTACCAATACGCATTAGTTTAGATAACAAATTTATGCATCGTCAAAACTGATATACAAATTTAAATCCTAATCACTTAAAAATATCTATTTTATTTCATGACATTACGACAGTACGAGTATACAATACTATGTATTTTGTATTATCATTTTTATAATAAGAGGTAACAGAAATACAAAACTGTTGGTGAAGGTGTTTAGTGATAAAAGCAAACATTTTAGTAAACAGTTTATTGTTTCATCAAAAACAATCGTCAAAATAATAATTAGATCATTTCGGTACCTTAGCGAAAACACGCTAATTAAATTGATAAATGATAATTATAATGATAATAATTATCACTTAGTGATCTGTGGAAAATACAAAACACATCTGCGCTACCATTTCACTATATAAAGCGTTAACACATTGTGTATTAACTTGGACTAGCTATGTATAATTAATCAAGGCTTATAGTGTGCCTGTCGAAAAATACGTGCCGTACCCGGTGGCCAGAGGTGGATAGGACTGTTTGTTGTGGAACGTAGTGACCAACGAATAAAAAAACGCACTAACATCGCAATATAAAATTTAAGTATATTAAGAAAATAATATGAATAGTTTAGTAGTTAAGTCAGTAGTTAAATAATTAAAATATGTATATTAAGTTAAAACTAAAAGAATGTAAAAACACAGTTTATATATGAGGACGCAAACTATTAATTGTAAGTATAAATGATTTTTAAAATAAAATAAAACGAACAAAAAATAAGGTTTCTGAAATTCACACGTCGGTTCTCGATAAACGAAAGCGAGCCGGCGGCAATCGCGGTGGCTCATCGATTAACGCCACCGTCGATACGTACCGATTTAACCGGTATTACATATATTTTGGGTGGACCCGTTATGATAAGCGAATTGAAAGTCGATAGAGTGAATGGAAGGGTCCATCAATGAAAGGGTCCAACAATAAATAGACGATCACTTCGCTTGCGTTCCTTTTATTCACCTTCTTGCTAATATATTTATTAACATCTAATACAATTTATAATTTTTTATTAACAAAAACACAAATAAATTTACTTGTAATTAATAAATTAATTTTTTTAAATATTTTACTTGGCATTAACGCTTTTTTTAATATCATCTTTGCAACAACAACAAATTGCATCTAGATGGTTTTTTATTTAGGTAATTTTTCGAATTTCTTAAAACTTTTTCCTTGAAAAACTACCAAAAACAAAAATCATTTTTCATTTTTTATGATACTAATGCAATTTTGAATGCAGGTACTTGAAATTGTTTGAGTATTTTCATAGGTAGTTTACACACGTGGTAAACTTTTGGAACGGATTATCAGTATAATACTATAACATATTGTATTATATTTAGTTTCGCTCAGAATCGTATTTTCGAATGCAATGTCATTGCATTCAAATTTAACATGTTGCACGGGTCTGACAGTTAAACAAAAAACTCACAGCACCGATGTTAAATTAAATTCAAATTTATTTAAGCTATTTGCATGTACAATAAATAAAAATTGAACACTACAATTATTCTCGCTTTAACTCTATGGACGCTATGAACGAACTAGCACTTCGCCAGTCGGTCGTTCGTAGTCCCGATCTTTACATATTATCTTATTAATTAATAATATACATATTTATATCGTTTCGATATACGGTCGCGGCTAATGATTAGTAAATCCGATTACATAATCGCAATTACCGTAGTATTATAAATATGTATATTTCGCTCCCGTTTGACCGCGCGCCGATGGAGACGACCACGATAGAGCGCTTCGCTTAATTATCCTATATGGTATTTTCGTCCGCGTTATTACCGCAAGCCGGGATAGACAGTTGATTATTTTCCTGATGTATACCTGATGGAATATACGATTCGAAATATTCAAACACGGGCCGTGTCAAATCTTAATTATAATAAATCAGTAAACAGAGTACAGACGATGGAAACGAATTGGAAAATTTGACGCTGCGTGTTAATCATTTCTAGATTATAAAGAATTCACGACGTTCTCGACAATTTTTTTATTCATTATCACTTCAAAACTAAGGTTTACGTTATTACCATTTAAACCATATATTTATTATACTATGAAAATGCATTATTTATTTTGTAATTAAACTAAAAGTAATTAACCAAAATGAATGAATAATCTTTTTGTATTTTTTTTCTTGTGAATTTATTTATCCGAAGTGGTTTGCACAACAAATCGGTTTTAATTTTCGATTTACGTAGCGAAGCGACGAATGCCAAACACACACAGTACGCAGTAGATTTGGCGGGAATTTAAAATCGACCAATAGAACGCGTCCCGATTTCACAATCATAACCAGTGGTCGAAGTGCCGGGCTGTGCGTATCCCTTAATACCCTACCGCCGATAACGAACTATGGTGAACATCCGAGTGACTACACCTTCATTTATTCTATTATGTACGTATTTAATATAATGATTCAATAATTATTTTTATGTGGTATTAATATATTTTAACTATACTATCCATAATAATATAATAGGATATTACACTAATATTATTATAAGTACATTTGTGTATGACCTTCGACTTAAGCATAAAAATTAATGGTAGTGAACTTCGTAATTTAACCTGTCAAGTATAAGTATAGAAAAATAGTGTCTTGATATTCACGCAAGTGAACAAAACTTATACTCATAGTTAAATCGATTTATTATCTCCACATACTCTAGAGACAATATAAATATTCTACAAATTCGATAGTAAAATATATGTAAATATATAGTTACATCATCGTATACTAGTTCACATATAATATGAATACTATTCGCTTTTACGGTAATAGCCGCCATATGGTTCACACCAAAGTCGGGGTTATGCCGTTTATAAGGGAGAGATCGGTGTTGTTTCAACCCTAAATTTAATATTCTTAATGTATTATAATTACTTTTTTTATTAATATTAAATTATTGTTACTTAATAAGTTATCTGATATTCTGATGTAATATAGGGTTGCCATCAGTACCTACTTGAATTGGAAAAATAAAAGAAGGGAGACTGTAATAGACTTAAATAAAGCAGCATCACTTGCAATGATTGCATTCAACCTAACCCGCGGGCATCTCGAAAAGTTAGAAGAGGTAAGCAAAAAATGTTTTGAAAAATAATAAGTACTCTCCCCACGCCATGCCTTAAATTTCGCCAGGAAAATATATTGGAAATAATCGAAAAATACATGTCGGTTTTGCCAGGATCGATTTTCACCTATAAGTCAGGAATTTAAATTTTAGTTGTTAAAATAACGATTTTCAACTTTATGAAGAAGTTATTTTTATAAATCTGTATAAATACAAAATTATTGATTGATTATCTTTAGATTATTCAAGCTAATGTCTTAAATTTATTATTGTGTAGGTATATTATAATGGTTTTTATTGTCTTGCTGATTCGAATAAACAATTACTATATTTTGTAATACCTATACATTAGTATAACATGTATAGTCATAGATTCCTACACTCATAGTCATGGACGTAACTAGGGGAGAGGATTTAGCTCTATCTAAGCCATGTTTAACCCTCCCTAAAATATTTTGCAGTTTTTAATTATTATATGTATGGTGTATGGTTATTCAAAATAGTATGTATATTAGCTTAAAGCCCTTATTACTAAAAAACCCTAGTTACATCTATGCTCATATTTCATACATGTTAACTAGTTCTTTCTACTTCTGTATATTTTATGTTGTATAACCTTGTGTTTGTTATTATTTTTCTTATTCTTTATAATGTCTCCAACACGGTGTGATAAAAAGTTATGTAGATTTACATTTCTGTAAATTGTACATTATAAAAAAAATTAATTGAACAGTTTTATTGTATAATTTTAAGCCTTTAAAGCGCATGTGCATAGTGCTTTGGTCTTTGGTGGTTCATGAGAAGCTACCTATGAACTACAGCAAGTTCCATCTATTCACTGCCCTACAGTGAATGCAAATTTTTATGATATTTTTAAAAAAATTTCAAAAGTCATAGTAAAAGAACTAAAATTAAAGGTTAAATAGTAGAATTTGGAAAAAAATTTTTTTAATTTTTATGATAAACACAATGTTCAAGTCACATTGAAGCACAGGAATTCGAGCTAAATAAAGTACCAAGTAGATGTAATTATGTACGAAAGGATACCCTATTTGTGGTAATCGGACCATAATTTCTACCCAATAAAATGCTTTTATACATCAATAATAAAAAAACATCATTATAAAACCAATACATTCTTTGCTTTGCTCAAAATCTAAAATAAATGCTTATAATATATTATATTGTATACATTATTTAACTTGGAAAAAATTCAAATTAAAAAAAAAACAGACTTTTTATGAATGACAAAATGACAGCATTATAATTTATAAAATATTATACACCTTTTGTACTGTGGTCCTGTCCTGAACTGTGTGTAGTATTGTTTTGCAACCTGTGACAAAATGATGAATTGTTGAATACATATTAAATTAATAAATATATAAATTTGTTCTTTAAATAATTATTATCTTGCACCTAGTAGAACCACCATGTGGGCGCGCATGTCAAGGCTTTATTTAAGGAGGCATTAATGGGAACAATTGCCCCGGGCGACTAAATATTTAATTTTTTGGGGAGCAGCTGCTGGATATTTGACATTTTGATCTATAGGATTATATATTACTCAATACTAATCACATAATTTTTTATTAAATGCATACTCCATTTATAGTAATCGGACCATTATTGATTTTCGAAAAAGTGCTTCATACTTTTAAAAACATAAAACATCATTTATGATTTACAAAATATTTTATAACTGTAGTAGTATAAATAGATATGGTTCTACTTCTATAAAAAGAATAAAAAAATATTAAAAAAGAAGTTCATAACATTGTAAAACATTATAAGCAGTGCTTGAATTAGAGACGCAAATTATTTTTTATCTTTTAAAAATGTTTAAGCGTACCCCTTTTTTTCCACAAATAGAATACCTTTTCCATACCAAATTTTATCTAGTTGGTACTTTATTTAGCTCATTTATTGAATTTCCAAAAAGTTTTTCCTCGAGAGGCGGAAAATCGACAAAATTACGGTTTCCGTTATTTTTAATTTATTATTTTTTTATTACTAATTGAGTTTTGATCGTAGGGACTTGAAATTTTTTTTTGAGTACTAACATAGGTAATATTTACAGTTAGTAAAATTTTGGAACGAATTGGTTGACTTTTTGGCTATATATAAAATTTAAAACTTTCTCCAAAAATATTTAATATTTCCTGCCATTTTTGGTTTATTGATTTAAATATTTTATCAAAGTCTAATCATATACTACTTAATCTTTTAACAAAATATTTTGAAAATTGTGACAGACAATTTTTACCATGAAATGATAATTCCTTGATTATTGATCGTAGGGATTTGAAATTTATTTTACATATTTCCATATGTAATTGTCATTCGTGGTAAAATTTGGAATGGATTATCAATAAAATATATTGAGATTCGCTCAGAATCGTATTTTCTAATGCCATATCATTGCAATCAAATCTTAATAATTATAACTACTAATTTCTTGAGGACCGATGGGACGAAGGAGGAACGTTCACAATCGACCTTTCCACTTTTCTTAATTCGGATTTCATGTTATTTTTTTTATGATGCAAATTGTGCACGCCATTACAGTAACAATCGTTACAATTTCAAAAACTGTTTTGATAAATATAAATCAGAAGTTAAAACGTTGCGTTAGAAACGTCTTTATTTATAGTAACATGTATGAATAACTCATTTTGATCAGTTCCATAATAAATAAAAGAAAAAATACTTTTTTTATAAATATCTCACTTTATACTTATACAACAATGAGACTCAACGGAAATTGAAAGGGGAAAAATTATTTACACAAAGTGTTTTTTTTTAAGTACAAACAATTGTTACATTTGTATAATGTATACAGTTTGAATGTGATTAAAATGTTTTGATAGTTATCATCTAACCTAGATATTAGATTATATCTATGAAATCATTCGCATTACATATAATATTCAACTAGAACCATTGTTTGATCCTAAAAAAACAATTTTTTATAAATAATTTTTCCGAAGTTAATTTACTAGTTGATTGGACTATAAACATCGATTACATTACGCGTATTATGACATCACCCACCAGGCTTTAATATACACTTTATTAGATAATATTTTATAATATATCATAATTTGTATTTAAAATACATCTTCTCACAAATGTTTTTAAATTTTAAGATTTTAAAGCTTTAATTGTATAAGTATAAATATTTGTTTAAAATGATGTTTTGTTTTTATTTATGTAATAAATATAATTATTATTGATTAATTTGAAAATGTAGTGCAATAGTGGAAATCTTCAAATTTGTTCTAAACAATATTGTGTTATTTTATAGTTAACTGAATATAACTATTTGTAAACTTGTAGTGTTTATTTATATATGATTAGTAACTAATATGTATTTTATATTACATAAATGTGCATTAGACAAATATATTTTATTGTTTTCAATAAAACAATATTTAGAATTCAATGAATCCAATCATCTATTGCACACAGGTACTGGAGCATTATTGGCAATACAAGATATATTGTGGCCCAGTTGCGTATAAAAATTATTTAATGGTTAGAGGGAGGTTAATATAATTTAAATTATTTTGATAAAAAAAAAGTCGTATGTTATTATTATTACATGGAATGGAACGGTTAATCGAGACATTAAATGAAATACGAGATTGTGATTCTGAACTGTCAATTTTAGAGAAAAGAAGATTGGTTAGAAATGATTTATTAGCTGATTGACAACGATCAGCGAGACTTTCAAAGAAAAAGGCTTTAGATTGGTGTGTAATCGTGAGGTAGACAGAATATGTTTAATTTATAAGCAGCATGACAGAGGAATTTTATTGTAAAACCATTGATTATAGAATAGACTATTCTATAATCAATGGTAAAACCAATTCATTCCTCGTTTCGCTCAAAATCTAAAATTATGGGAGTGTAGTGAAATGTTATTATAATTTATGAAGGACTTATTTATTCCAGAAACCGCAGGTAAAATAATAAAATAAATCAAATTAAAATGATTGCATCTATAGAGGTGAAACAGCTAAGATATAGAATCAATATTTTTATATAGTTTAATTTTACGTCAGGTCGTTTTAAGTTGATCCAAGTCTATTCTACTTGGGACCAGAAATATTTATTATATATAATAATGGGGTATTTATTTATTATATATGTAGGTATATATAGAATTTCAAAAACAAGTTTTAAAATTTTGATGACAATGAGAGCACGACAAAATGAAAATACAAAATATTTTCACACCCTGATGTTACAAATGAGAAATAACAAAGCACTTATAAAAATATATTACAAGATAAAACCACACTAATGAAGTTTAAACTAACTACTAGTTAAACATTGGTTTCGAAATATTCATTACAGAATTTTCTTTAGTCAACGAAGAATATTTACAATTTTGTAGAAATGTTATGAATGAATCACATACCTACATAAACACTTGTAAAAATAGTTTTTCGATTTTTTGTGGTTACGTCCTTTTTACAAAACACGGTCGAATTATATATACAACATTATAACTGCCATATTATTTATATAAAAAAGCTATTTCATTTTCAACTATAGGTATATCAGTAGGATGATTTGGTATATTCTGGCACCGCACCCCGCATACCACATACCGCACCACGCATCCTAAGCGGCATAGTTCCTTTCACTTTTATAACGACTACGTAACCTATGTTTATTTTATCCCCTTCCATTTTTTCTTATCTCACCATTAATTTTTTTTTCGGTGTACATATACACATATTATCATCGAACACATATCATATCTTTATTCGATCGATCGCACAACTTATGAGTACTGTATCCCCTCCACTATTTATCACCCTACCGGTCAAACGTTAACATTAATTTATTTATGCAAAAATAATAATTTTCTGGTTAAGAATCGAACTGGATATACCTATGCGTTCATATTTTTTCTCTATTCTATAATCAATGGGTAGTGTTCTAAAAGTGACGGTAACGGGTAAACTGAGGCGAATTATCACAACATTTTATTGATAGGTTATCATTATCTAAGGAAAACCCATAGATAATAAATACATAAATACATAAATATTTATTATCTATGGGAAAACCACAGGTTATGTACAATAGATAATACACAAAATAATATTATGGATGAAAAAAATAAACATAAAAGAAAAGAAAAATACTTTGAAAATTCGCTTTAGTTTACTGTCCCTTTTGGATCATCATTAGTATTTAGCATTGATTATAGAATAGAATAGTCTATTCTATAATCAATGCTTTATTATCTATGTATACATCCCAACCCGTATACCGTAACAAAATAAATCTATATTTATAAAGAGAGACTAAAGATAAAAATGTAATAAAATAATATTACTATAATAATCATGTGATATTATTATACGGGATCAAATGCATAAATAATATCTAAATATGTCTCATACTAAAAAATATTAAAATATGGCGATATTAAAAAAACGTCAACACGGAACAAAATTAATAATTGTAGTCAATTGTTGTGTTTTGGATGCCTATTTTATGCATAGATAATAAAAAAATATATATAATCAATAAATAATAATAATTACTTTATTATTTATGATTCTATGACCCTTAGTAAATGCCGCGACAGAGATTTTAACCTCAATAATTTAATTCAATCTATCATATAACTATATGACTGTTATCAATGTCATATTTTGTTTTTACCACAATTTAATCACACAATCCAATAGGTTTATTGTAGTTTTTTACTCAGTGCCTGTGTCTAAATCTATTTTGTGTTTTAATTTTCTTATCTTATAACAATAATTGACATCTCCACTATTAAAGTTAATAATAATTAATTAATAATAACCGTTATGTTTTCGGTGCGATTTGATTTATTTATTTTCAAGTTTATCAATTGATAAAATGATGCCAGAAATTACTTCTACCGTTAATTTTTAGTCATTGTAGAAGAACAAACATTTGTATAGTTTCAACCAACGGTTTTATTATTAGCAATAAGTGTCATGGGAGCGTGCTGTAGTTGGTGCAAGGAAGATGACACCTACACTGTAAGTAAGAATTTATGTTGAACTGGTTTTAAACTTTATTCGAATTTTGTTTTTAAATTAACAACAGGGTGTTGATCAAGAACGAACTCATTTGCTGGTCGACCCTGTTTGTAATAATACAAGTATTCAACGCATTGGTATACCAGAAGATTATCATTATGGGTCATTACCTAAAGAATCTGAAGAGCAAGCAGGACTGAATCGTATATTAGAAGAGATATCATCGTAAGTTTCTCAAATATAACTCGAGATTTTATAGGTTTAATTATATAATAGTGTTAGCAACCAGGGCCGAATTATGCTTATAATTTAAGGGGGGCTGTATACCCTTAGTGAGGCCCATATACCCAAAACAATATTATTTTTAAATTTAGATTTAGTAGTTTGTATTACTAGTTATGTAAGTTAATAAGTATAATTGTTTTTTCAAACAACTGATTACATTACTTAATCAAAAATTATATAAATTATAAAATACAAAAAAGAGGGAATGTCAATTTAGGATGTTTCTCCTTCATCTTTTTGGTTCTTGGAGAAATTAGTGGTTGATTATAATCATTAAAAAATGATTGAATGCAATGATATTGTATTAAAAAAATTGATTCTAAGCGAATCTCAATATATTATACTGACAATCCAATTAGAAAAAAAAAATAATAATCCTATAAAAATAACATCTAGAACAAACTCATTCGTGTACAACCAATAATGATCAACAATAATTTACAATTGCGATTAACGATAAACGATTTACGACATTTACGTATTTTAAAAATAAAATTAGATTAAATACACACTTTGTTGTTGTAGTTAAGTTAATAGCCAAGAGCAATGATGATACTAAATACCTACGTTTCATAATTTAACCTAAAATACATGATTAAAAAAAAAAACATTAATTTTTTTAAAGAATTTTCAATATGTATAAAAATATATGAAAATTAACAAAATATGCACTTTTTTTCTAAAGTTAAAGAAATGTGCAAAATATGAATTTTTAATTTTCATTTCTAAACGAACTTGTATAGAATGGATTTCTAGATTGGTCTGCTATAAATCAAAAGCATATAAACAAATATGTAATTCCTACAACTTCTGAACCCTACTGATAATCCATTCCAAAATTTTACCACGATTGTAAATTACAAAAATAAATTTCATATCCCTACGATCATAATTCAAGGAATTATTATTTCATGATAAAAATTGTCAATTACAATTTTAAAATATTTTGTAAATATATTAAATAGTATATGAGTAGGTTTCTATAAACATTTCAAACCGTTAAACCAAAAATTGCAGGTAATATTAATTTTCTTTGGAAAAAAGTTCAAAGCTCTATATTTAGCCAAATAATCATCTAATCCATTCCAAAATTTTACCACACTTGTATATTACCAAAGTTAGTACATAAAAAAATTTTTAAGTCCCTACGATCAAAAATTAATTAGTTATCACGAAATAAAGAATTAAAAATTACTGAAATCGTAATTTTGACATTTTTTTAGTAGTTTTTCTTCTAAGGAAAAATTTGAGAAATTTGAAAATTAAACTTAATAAAGTATCAAGATGAAATGATTTGCTAACGAAAATATACCCTATTTGTGGTAATCGGACCATTATTTCTATCCAAAAAAATGTTTTCATACATAAAAAAAAAATCACCTTTGTAGAAACTCACTGCGCTCAGAATCTAAAAATTATATTATTTTAATTTAAATATACATTAAGGTTTAATCAAGATTTAAAATTTATTTTTCGTGATTTTTCTTTTGCAAATTTGTTTATAACTTTATCAAACGAGATATTTTTTATCAAGTCACACCTTACACTAGATGGAAAGCATTGATAGAGGTGTCAGTCTTGATTCACCATACAACAATATTTATTGAATGAAATTATTAACGAAAAAAGTATTGACTATAAATTTATCTCTACCTTTTAATTTATCTTGATCTGTAGTACCTTCTGATTAGTACTCATATGTTTGAATAATTTTACATTTGTTTTTTATTTCATCAAACCATTCATTATACTAACTTAGCAATTGTGAATATAAGTACTATAATGGAAACTGAAAGACTAAAAACGTCTATATGATTATCAAAATATATGTCAGTAAAAATATTATATTAAATAAAAAAGTAATTGTGGCTCCTTTTAACCTGTGGCCTGGGGCTACAGCCCCCCTTAGATCCAGCCCTTTATAACACAAAATTAACAGGTATTTAACGTTTTTTCGTATTTCGTGAAGTTAAATAACAAATTAAAAAAAAAATAATGATAAGAACTGATATATTAGTTAATTAAAGAGAAAATAATATATCGAAAACAGTTTTCGACACCTAATTCACTATCGTTGCATACTGTCAAACTGTGCTATCGAATGAGTAATCGAAAACGATTTGAGAATAGTGTTTTTGTTATCAATCGAAAACGGAGATCGTTTTGATATGTTTGAGAATAGGCCCCCTGTTAGCAACCAATTTATAAACATTTGGATTAGTTACAAAAAGAATAGTTGGAGAAGTATAGGACAGTTGAATAGTGTTGTAGATTAATCACATGACAAGTGAGAGATTGGTTTCATTCCAGGATCAGTGTTAAATTTTTGAGCTTTTCCGAATGTTTCTAACCATAATTTGTGTAATTAATTTATAAATATATTTATTATTTAATAATTAAACTACTATATAACATGTCTACATTAATTAGTTATATTATAAATTTATTTACATTATTAAAAAGAAAAATTAAATTAATTATATTTTAATAGGAGCTTGAAATTACAAAAAAAATGTTGTGGATTTGTTTCTTATTTTATTTTAATTAATTAATCCATAAGTACTTGAATAAAAATAAGTACCTCTTTTTTTATTAGTTTTATATTATAATATTTTAATAGTATAATACTACACATTTAATATAAAGCTTAATTCAACTTTATTTTCTAATAAAACTATGTACATAATTTATTAAATTTCAGTATAATTTAATATTTATATGAGAAAGACTTATTTATATTAAAATTTCTGTACAAATATAATACTGTGATTTAATTTAATTTTTAATTTTAAAAAATGAATGCTTCATGTTCAATTTTACGTATTTTTCATTTTTAACAAAGTACTTATCTTGTTATATTTATTTTCTTTTTCCAGAAATGTAATTGATTTTGGTGCACTACACAATTGCATTGATCCACAAGAGGTAATAGAACGTCAATCACTTTATAATGCAAAGCTTCAAATTGTATCCCTTTCATCTGTCGCTAATACTGTTGTCAGTTTGAGACAAAATTCATCATGTTTATTAAAAGATGTTCCTGGTCCTGAGAAAATATTGTCTAGAAACATAGGTTTACCAGAAAACTATCGTAGCATTGTGGTTCGTGTGAATGAAATACAGAGACTGTTAGCTGCTATGAGTGTGGAACACAGGGGTGATTTAGTTGTTAAATTTTGAATTTACCATGTATTTTTTGATAATATATATATTTAAATTTATCATTTATATCATATATAAATATTTATACATTATTATTCTTATTATTATATCATACATAAACATTTGTGTTTACATTTTTTTTTTTTTTAAGATTTTTGAATAGGTGGTACATGGAAAAAATATAACATAAATCCTGTTCCCATAAACAAATGTAAAATAATAATTAAAAATAAGAAAGAAAACGGCTTTTGTCCTAATGAAGGCATAATTGAAGATACAATAACATATCCTGAAATCAATGTACCAGCTGCAACCAAAAGCCATTGTAACCAGTTAATCTGTATGACCCATAGAATTGAAATCGGTATGAATATTGATAATGAGTATCCATATAGACATAGAAGTTCCAAGTAGCTGAGATTAAACTATATAAATAAATTAAATAAAAACATTTGATTAAAAAACAAGTCATTTAAAATTATATGATGTTCAATAATAAATATAACCTAAGTATAAGTGGTAATATTTTTTTGTAACACTTTTTTTTTATTCAATATGATGATAGTAAATTAAATGGATATAAATTGGACAAATAATCAAGGTAATTAATGATAACTTATTTCATTTTATTGGCCAATGTTATAGAGTTTCACTCTTAATTTGAATAAACACATTTTACAAATTTACAATAAAAATATTTTATTTAATAAACTAATAACTAACTTTGTTTTTAAAAACATATTTATTTAACAAAATAATCCTTTTTAAATATTATAAAAATATTTGTAATAACCCTGAATTTTTTTTATTGAAAAAAATATTTAATTTAAAATATATTATATAAACACTTTAAATTTTGTGCCTCCAAAATGTCCATTATAATTTAACAATTTTATTAGGTAATAGACAATGCAAAAGCATATCCACATTTAAATTAGAATGATAAATGGATGTAATAAATAAATATTAATCGCTGATTAATTCACATATCACATTCAATTATTTCGAAATAGATAAAATAAACATTAAGACAATAACTCAGCTAGTGTATTTTATTCTTACAATAGGATGGTGCTAGTGTTAGTGGTTAATCAATGCAGTGTTCAGTAATTATAAGGTGCAATGAGACATGTCTCCAGCTTATCATTATTGTTTACATATTTGTTTGTATGTATCACTACAAAGACTTTATTGTCAAGACAATTTGTTTTTTAGGAAAATATTGAGTTTTTGTAAATTTTATATAAATTATAATTATACGATATATATTTTATCAAAGTAGAGTTGGCAATATTATTTTGGAATTTGTCCCAACTGATTCATCCATACTTTGCCACTTTATTATAGTGGTCTCCAATTAGATGGAACTTATTCAAAATGTCTACCAAGTCACTTTAATATTTATAATAAAAGTAATTTATTTATAATTTTATGAAATATAATTGTCATTTTTACTTGAGGTTCCTTATACTTTACAAAGGCCCATAATATTAGTGGTAACATCCAGGCGTATAAATATATTGCTGTGGCTGCTGAAGATACGGCATGAAAATTATACTTCCAATGGTAGTTGTGTTCAGCGGCTACTTGTATGTAATTAGCAACATTTCCACTGATGGCAATGGAAAATACTAAAGTTAAACATATCCAAAATGGACCATAAACATCAGGTTTTGCCCTTATGTATCGTTGTAAGTAATTGACACCAAAGGTAGGAAATAAAGCGCCTTTAATACGTTCAAGTACATCTTCTGAAGTAACATCAAAATATTTTTGAAAATACTCAACAGTCCAGATTGGGTACTTGGGCAATGGCGCTTCAGTAGGACTTGATAGAGGTGGTGGATTATCATTTTCTAACGTGCGAAAATCCATTACTAAAAAATAATATACTTACTATTTTTCATTAGATACATAAAACTTCAAAACAAAAATATATTACCAACATACTTTTACTCGTTTGTCTTAGGTTAAATGAAATTAGAAAATATATTTTAAAGATCTTCGTCTAATGCATTATAATAATTTAAATTACTTTTAAATTTTAAATCTTCCAAAATACATGATAAACCAAAAAATGTTAAATAATTATGTCTACAGTGTCTGACGTCTGTGTCGTTGATAAGTTATCAATTTGTCTTTTACAACTGTACAATTATAAAATTTTAGTGGTTCTACTTTTACTCTATTAGTCCGTCTCCATATTGATAGTAAATCATAATATTTATTATAGTATCATTTATTCTATTCTGTGGTATCACATTATTAATACTCTATGGCTCTATGCCATAGTCTTAGATCTTTTTATCTTATAAGACCATGCACAATGCCAAGGCGGTGTATAATATATCAGATGTAAAGATTCTCGATCTATGCTCTATGGGTATCGCAATCTGTATAATTATATTAACTATATTCATTATATAATAATATAATAGTTTGTGGGTCTATGATCCATGGTATTATCACAGAATACTATAGGATAAATTTCTCCTATTCTGTAATATTATCATAATCCACATATCACATTAAAGTAACCATTGATACCACAAAAAAAAAATATTAATTTTAGGTTAGTAGGTTATCAATGTCTTCAGTCTTGTACCTTGTTTTAGTTGTTTAATGTTTTTAATTCCTTTTAGGACACGATAACGCTAGGAAGTTGTTTGCTAACTTCTGTTTCATACAAAAAAAACAATAATAAAATTAAAACAGAAATTATAATTAATTGTAATATATTTTATTTGTTTCATTATTTATTTTAAATATATTTATTACAATTTATATTTACAACTGGTAAGCTAATAAAATCGTAATAAATATTATTACATACATTATTTATTTATATTTGTTTTTGTATTGTTTTTATTTAAAATTATTTGATTGATTTCAGAATGCTTCTAATCACTAAAAATGGTTATTGGATTGCAACCTCTGGAATTTTCTGACTGTATTACAGATAGTCCATATTTTCGTCAAAAGTTGCATGATCATGAAAGAGAATTGCAAAAAACCAATCAGCAAATCAAACGTTTGATTAAGGAACTAAAAGATTTATTAAACGCTGCAAAAAGTGAGCCCTATATTAAATTAATAAAAATAATAATTTTTAATTAATACATCTAGGCTCATAATAAAATTATTGTTTATGTTATTTAGACATCTAAGTACTTTATTTTATTAATTCTTGTATTGCCTACATATACATTAATTTATAATTATTTAATCAATAAATTGATTATTTTACTACATACATAATGCATATATACTACTTTTATTAAAAAAAAAGTTAATCAATTAAAAATTCAATGATATGCATGAAAAATAAGTACAGTTATTATTAATTTATAGCAATAGTTAAATATTTAAAAATGCATATCAATATACATAATATTTAACTATTTAACATTTTAAATTATTCAATCAGTATATTATATATATATATATGTGTATGTGTGTGTGTATAATTTAGTTATAAAAACAATTGCATTGTTGTTAAATCTTAATATTAAAAGAAAAAATGGTATCACACTATCATCATCATGATTAGTATGTTTAGTTTTATGTTCCATTTATTTCAATACTATGCATCACTTTAAATTTTTGTGTCAGAAATTTAGGATTTCAGTTATAGTTTTATAATTTGTTCTTCCAAACACAATTTTAATATAAACATAATAATTTAAATTGATTTGTATGCAATATATTTAACATAATATGATGAAAATAAATATTTTAAATGATTACATATCCCTGAGAAAAAAAATTCAAGTCATTAATTAAGTTCACATATAAAATTCACATTTTATATCCATTACTCATTAGTTTGAAAAACAATCTTATCTGCTACCTATTACCTACAATATAATATTATAATGATATAATATAAACTTTAATTTGTTGACTGTAAAATAAAAAATAGAATGTTAGGTTTTAAAACATTTCTAATAAGTTTATAGGATAATAATTTGGGAATTTCCGGAATGATAAAATCTCCAAAATGCAAGGTAACAACTTGTAATATTCCGGATATAAAATCACAGATTATCATATGACTATCATTTTCTATTACATAATAATGTACTTAGTTATGTCTCAAAACATAATATTTCTAATTGTAATATTCAGGACTGTACAATTTTGGAATTTCGGAAAAAACAATGATTTTCAAATACCTATTTATTATATCAATTTTAATTCATTGAGTCCAGTATTTAAATACAAACCATAAGTTATAACACCTTCATTTTTCCCACACCCCTATTTAATACAGATTAAAAAAAAAAAAATATTCCAATTAGAATACCAATAAAGTGTTCATTTATATCATTTGTATCATATTATGTTAGTACGAATATAAAATATAAATATGATGGTTTAGGAACCAATTTTGTTTCCAAAATTTTTACAGTCTAGACTAATAAATTTTGGAACTTTATATTTTTTCTTTATATACTTTTTATTAATATGTCCGGTTAATTATTTTTAGTATAATTATAACCCCCCTTAGTTGGGTTTCTAAAATACAGGACTATATATTACAGTTTGATTAAACATATTTCTGTCCATATGTTTTTATACATAATATATAAATGAAAATGTGTTATTTATTTATTAGTTTACTATTTATCGCTGGTTCACATATTATATTGGTATTAAAGTATCTATGTAGTATATTAACTATAAACATATTTTATAATATGTAAGCTTATAATATAACATAATATCTTTATACAATAGTTATTATATAAATTTACAATACAAATTTGTATATTTTATCTTATCTGGAACTTCAATGCCCCTATACATTTTATAGTTTTATATGACTTTACATCTATATCTATGTGGTAAAGTTGACTGTTGAGCATGTTCACATATTGTTCTTATATTTAATTATTTTGAGAAAATAATAAGTGTAACAGTGTAAGTACATAGTCTTTAGTATGTACCTACTTATATTATTATATTGTTAAAATGCCAAATATGCACTTTACTGTTACTTTGTTGGCATGAAACAGTATAATAGCGTTGACAAAGAATATCAGCATGTAGTACTCATTTAAAATACATAATCAAGTGTGGTATAATGATTGTACAAATCACCTTCATTGTAGGAATTTCATTATTGTTAATCAAAGTTTAATTCTTCTTATGTTAATTACATTTACACTATACAATTATATCATAATTTATAACATGCAGTTTATTTACTTTTTACACATAGGAACCACCTACTTATTAATATTTTTTTCTTAATAGAATATGAATTTTATTTGAGAGTTTATTTTAATTTAATAATATATTAAAATAGGTTAATCTGGATTCCTGTTTTTGCTACAGAACTTAAAATTCAGAAAATTTAGTTTTTTTTTAGGTAGTTAATGTTAAATAAATAATATATAATAATAATCAATAATATTTATTAGCATGTTACTTCAACCAAATATGAAATCATCTGAAATCTGAAGTCTTAAGTTTTTTACCAGGCCTTTTTATAAGCATTTAAAGTTTGAAATTTAAGATATGTGGAAATTGGAGATCTTTAGGAGACCTTCACCACTTAAAACTCTTCCTAATACTTCCTAATATTTATTTTATTTTCAAAAACAATTGTGCATAGTGCATTTATTTATGTTTATTGTTTAGTAATAAAAAAAGTTTAGTAATAAACAATAAATATAACCTAACCTAGTAATAATTTTATTAAATAAATGTAATTTTAAAGTGGTATTTATATTATTTATTTATTTCAATTTATGTCTTTACACATTACTTCGTACTTAAGGGTCTGGACAAAATATATGCAAGTTATGCAATATTCCGGATCCAAGTTTAAAATTACGCCACAGGTCCATGATACAACTAGCTTCGCTCAAAATAGTTTTATTTAATATAATTGTATATCGTTGTTTAAAAATATAAATTACAATTGATAATCAATCCTGTTCAAAAGAATAGAGTCAATGGAAACTACCACCATATTGTCCATATACAGTATATTTTAAAAACATATTTTACTATATGCCTATATATGAGTATTAGTATCTTTTAATTTTTTTTTTTCGTTTTATTGATTATAAATAAAAGTATTTATTATCCATGGTTTATGTGAAACGTATGAATTTAATATACCTAGGTTATATTTCTGCTATTCTGTGCATGCGGTATTAAATAATTTAAAATATTTTTTTAAACATTGTAGTGACCTACTCTCTAAATAGTGTGTTGTTTCCTTTTAATACTGATGACAGTCAACTATCGATAACAGTTTTTCTGGTCTAGTTTATAATTAAAGTAGTTATACACTATGCCATAATTTAAACGATATTTTTGTTTTAATTATTATTGTATTTATGCATAATTTCGTATGCAGTATTGAATGCGAACACTAATAGTTAATTAGACGGACATGAGTGATGAGTGCATGACTGTTGACCATGTGTGGACTTTCCTATTTATTAATATAACATACTCGTCACTGGTATGTATATTATAATATATAATATATATATTATATATTAATCATTTTTTAAAGTTTTTAAAAAATCTTGCAGGTCGTTAATAATGTTTTATAAAGCTTGCTCTTAATTAGTCACACCATTACCATTATTGTTTTTTTATAACCATATCACGGCTATATATATATTGTAGATTCGTTGATAACATGAATCACTATTAGATTTGGTATTTACTATAAACATTAAATATTTAAGCTCTTAGGCCTTAGTAAAGTTGTAGATAAATTTAGACTCTTGGTTCATTAAGAGTGTATAATATTTATTAATTAATACCTATATCCTACCAATAATATTAATTTTCGCAATCTTTATTTTTATCACGTATTATTCGAAAATTGCAAACAGATGAACTTATACAATTCGTGTACATAATGAATATAAATCAGATATTCTGTAACACATAGGCGGAAATCGGGGGGGGGGGGGGCTGGAGGGGGCTTAGCCCCCTCAAATATATATCTTATGAGCATTAAAGAACTCACTTAGCTATTGTTATATTATTTATTTGTTGTTTATTAGCCCCCCCAAAAATTTCGGTGGATTTCCGTCTATGCTGTAACATTTAATAATTCTTATTATTAATATACAATATACAATATAAATCTAAATCTATGTTTATGTTTAAAATCTTGAATTTTGTAGGTTCTTAATGCATTGTGCATTTCATCAATTGTTGACGTTTTAAATATCGATTTTTCTTCTTGTTTGTTCTGTGTATAGTTTAATTAATCATATAGGAATTAAGAGGATGCTATAATTATATCAGCATATTTTGAAATTCTTCTTGTGTTGGATATTCAACGGAAAGTATAGCAAAATTACTGTGACTCTAAACTTAGATTGTGTAGCATAGATTTAAACTTACAGATTAAATACTTACTAAATTCAAAGATTGGAATATTTTCAAGATTCTCTAGTGGGATTTTTAGTAAATACCATCTAACAAAGAAATTATACGTGTTAAAATTTTAAATAATGTGCATTTGGATTAATATATGTTAGATGCCTCAAAATTTCTAGTTGCGGTACAATACGGACACATATTTTCTCAACTATAAAACGTAGAAGGGTTAAAAATACAGAAGAATTAAACTTACATTATAAAATATATTTAATACAATATTATATAGATATTTATTTAACAATTTTAATATCTTACTTTTACATACCTATAACATATTTATTCATAATCTCGCTGCAAGCTTGATATGTTCACTAATAACTGCGGTAACTAGGTTAGTATTTGTTTCTAAGTTTTACTTCACTTTAAATGGACTTTAAATTGTTATTATTTGTTACTAATTAGTCTAGGTTGTAGGAACTTTATAACCTAAAACTAATTAAAAAATATAGGCGAAAATATGTTAAAATGGTATAAAAACATAAAATAATTAAATGTAGTTATTTTTATCATTGTAAGTATTTATTATATTGATTTTGTTACATACAGAGTACATAATATATATATAACTTATATTACCACAGTATATTTTATAAACATACCTAATACCTAATAGTAATTTTTGACATGTAATTTAATTTTTTTAAATAGTTAGTTTTAACAAAATAAAAAAATTAAAGTAGACAAATGCATAAATCTACATTAAATAGCTTATAAATGCTAATAAATAAATATAAAAAAAAATATAAATAATATTTTACCATTTGAGCTATGGCCTAATAAAAATACCCATAGGCTTATAAAATTAATCATAAAAGACGCGGATCTACGGGGTGACAATGTGTGTGATCGCCCCCCCCCCCCTAGAAGTGTCCTACATCACATATACTTTTTATTTTATAATATAAAATTCCCTTAATTCTATTATCTAGATCTGTTTCTAAGCCATAGTATATTATATTAGTATATAGAATATTCAATATACACAGTAGTAGGTACTAACACTTTACAACTATTTCTTATATATTATACACGATTTTATATAAACTTATATACTAGTAAAAAAATACAGTATACCTAACCAATTTAAGGCACTTCTCAAGGGACCCGTTTAAAGTAACAATTCTAGCGGGAAATTGTATTATGCGGCAGCCAACCCCATATAATTTGGATATAAGGTGAAAAAGAAGTTGTGGCGTTTAAATTGACCAATTAGAAATGGCCGATTGTATAGCAATTTATGGTATGTTTAAATGCTATCCGGAGTTATTTACTTATATGTAAATAGTTGTCAGAATCAAGGAATTCGTGACAATGAATGTATTAAGTGGGAACGTCTAAAGGTTTTCTATCTGCAACTGAACGTAATGACAAGTCGTTAATGACTGTTCTATCTTCTACTTCTATATCCAATACGAGAACGTGGTTTCCAATGCGCAATTGATGTGTACATGTCGTAATTTTAGTCGTTGCGGCTTGCGACTGTACTGATCTGGCAGAGCAGTGTTTTGCGTTCACGCATTGCGTAAATTTCGCTTTACTTTTATTTAAATGACCATTTATTAATACTACAAAAAACCTTCATCTAGTCTAGATTTAAAAAATTTGTCATTTGATTTACTTTTCTTATAGAATATTGAATAAGCATTATACATTTTATCATCTTGTTTGTCTTCTTTCCTCTTTTCTCATACATAGAGTATGGCGTGAAGGACTCCCATATTTCCTAGGTGAATTAAAAAAAAAACATCACATGATATAAAAAAAGTTTTGTATTTATAGAAAATATTTTATATAAGGTTTTTTTAGTTATTTTTCATAAATTGTATCATCAAAATGATGGTCTTGAAGAACGACGCACATATTATGGAGTCGTTTTTGAAAGTTTTCGATCACTCTCGCCAGTTTATCGTGTGGAATTCCGAATATTTTTTTACAGATAGCCTCCTTAAGTTCTTCAAGATTTTGAGGAAGATTTTTAAAAACTACAGCTTTGAGATACCCTCATAAAAAAAATTCCAAGAGCCGTATGGGATGTGGCTCCATTCTATTAAAACCAGAAGGCATCAATATTCTCAAATTCTTCCATTTTCGGGAGCCCATACAGCCCATCATTCTCGTGCCATTTTACATGAAATGTTTCATGGTCATCTGATATTTTCAAGAGAAAATGTTGCCTCTTTGCTCCCCTAATTTGAGTCCCTATGACTTTTTATCATGTGTGTACTACAAATCTCAAGTTTGAAACATCGTCCTCGAACTCTTGAAGAACTCAAGGAGGACATTTGTGAAGAAATAGCCGGAATGCTACGCAATATGCTGGCGAGAGTGATGGAAAACTTTCAAGAACGACTAAATAATCATAATTATAATTAACTAACTAAATAAAACTAAATTATAATTTCTTTCGTCGTAGTTTGTTTGGTAAAAAATTAAAAACTGTAAAGTAACAAGAAATGTTTTTACAATACATAGCATAAAATTAACTATTGCTAACCTTCGGCCATAAATAGGAAATACCCAAATAGTCGAAGAAATCGGTAGGTGCGCACAACGTCCAGTCACAGACAATACCTTTAGACGGGGTTTACTGTATTATCATACTTGTATTATAATTTATAAATTTTATGACATAAAAAGGATAATTATTTATCGTTTTATTATCTATTATAATAATTAAATATATAATTATGAACTTCACAATTTCAGTATAATTCTTTAAATATACGACGTACGAGTATTTAGGTATTTTTAATATAATAGTATAGCGTATATGTTCTAAAGAAAACTTAAAATCAATTCCGGTTATTTTTTGTATAATAATTGTAACTATAAAAAGTGGAAAGGTCGATTGTGGACGTTCCTCCTTCGGTCTTCGGAAAAATTAGTGATTTATTATACTTAAGATTTGAATGCAATAATATTGCATTAGAAAATACAATTCTGAGCGAAATTCAATATATTAAAATATGCTATACTGATAATCCATTCCAAAATTTTTACCACGTGTGTAAATTACGTATGTAAATATTTAAAATAAATTTCAATTTCCTATGTTCTAAACTTAATTAGTTATCAAGTAATAAAATTATGAAATCGTAATTTTGCCGATTTTCAAGAACTTATACTTTAAAAGCTTATTAAAAAAAATTGTCAGTCACGATTATCAAAATATTTTGAAAAAATATTAAGTACTTAGTATATGTTAGACTTCGATAAAATTTTCAAACCAATAAACCAAAAATTGCAGGAAGTATTAAACATTTTTGGAAAAAAAAGCCAAAACTCTATACTTAGTCAGAAAATCAACCATTCGTTTCTAAATTTTTTTCTTGTGATGAAGTTCACCTAAGTAATTACTCAAAAAAAAATGTCAAGACACTATGATTAAAACTCGATTAGTTTTTCGGGAATTTTAACTTTAAAAGCCTATAAAAAAAATTGTCAGTCACGATTATCAAAATATTTTGTAAAAAGATTAAGTAGTATATAATTAGACTTTGATAAAAATTCAAAGCGATAAACCAAAAATTGCCGGAATATTAAATATTTTTGGGAAAAAGTTGAAAGTTCTATACTTGGCCAAATAATCAACCAATCCTTTCCAAAATTCTACTACGTATGTAACCTACCTATGTTAATATTCTAAAAGATTTTCAAGTCCCTACGATCAAAACTCAATTAGCTATCACGAAATTAAAAAATTTAAAATAACAGAAACTATAATGTTTCCGATTTTCCGCCATTTTTTGGTAATTTTTCTCCTCCCAAGGAAAAACTTTTGAGAAATTCGAAAAATGAACTAAATAAAGTACCAACTAGACATGATTTGCTACCGAAAGCATACCCTACTTATGGTAATCGGACCATTATTTCTACCCATAAAAGTGTCTTCATACATAAAAAAAAATCATTATACATCTTTATAAAACTAATACATTCTTCGCTTCGCTCAGAATCTAAAAGTTATAAAATGAAATAGGTACTTGTAATATAATATTGTAAATTTTTATGCATTTATGTTCAAGACATTTCTCTCGCTTGATTGAAACTATAGGTATTTGTTTACTTATCTATGGTTTCTCTACATATTATTAATTATGTCATAATTAATTATATTTTAGGTACTGTAGAAAATGTAAATAAATATTTGTATATTTTTATTGTTAAAAAACATTTCATTCATTAATTCTATTTATCTATCATTGGGTAGGTATTTCGGTATTTTTTAATTCGTCTTCGCCTGCAATCCGATATTGAAATATTCGTACATACTTAATTGTAATTTGTAGTATTGTACAATGTACTATGTACACATAATAAATTTATACCTTATAATATAAGCTTAGGTATAATTTAATACAATAAATTATTATGATAATATAATATATTATATAACTATATATATATATATAGCTATATAAGTATTATATAAACTAAAAATACACACTATTTATTACGTGTCTATTTTATACTATACGATAGTATTTAATAATAATTATACATATTACACATAATAAAAACATGTATTAGTTTTCACTCGTCCATGTGCTATCAAATCTGAAATTTTCTTATATAAAATTATATTATAAATTATGAATATATTATGATTATCAATAAAGAATATAGTCATTATGTGTTATATATTATGTATAATGTAGATTTTATCATGACAAAAATGTTGTGTGAAACATTTAAAATTTATTGAATTTGTTAAATATTTTTTTTTCTTTATTATTAAGATCTATCTCGAGCCCAACGTTTAGTATCCAGTTCACTGCAGCAATTTGATTTCGAATGCATTGGTACAACACAGACTGATGACGAGTTAGTTATCACTAGATCGTTGGCCGAATTTGGACGCCTTATATCGTCAATTGAAGACGAAAGAGACAGAATGGTCAGTGTAATCTTAACTATTATACATTTGTATACTCACTGACACATATTGATGTGTTGTTGTGATTTAATATGTATTGACATATTAAATATTTATACAATTATATATATATATATATATAGATTATAAATAGATAGTAGATACTTATTACTGATGTAATATATTATTATATTATGTTATATTAATATACATAAACAACAGTTTATATTTTAATATTTATATATAAACACCACTTTAGAAGTACACTGCATTTTTTATTTAATTGCAATAGATCTAGTTACTAACCTTGTATGCCAGTGAAAGTGTGACGAGGAGCATGACAAATTAACAGATTAATTGACTTCAATGCATGTTTAATAATATAATAAAATGTTACATTTATCATTTTTTTTTTTTTTTTTTAAATCGTATCAATTTTAGTTTCTACTGATATTATTAGTACATTATCAATATATTATATAAACATAATATAATAAATATATATATAATTTATGTCTTAATATTATAAAACCTATGTTATAACATTTAATGATTTACTTTTCTAATTACTTTAATTTATTATTTAACGATTTTAATATTGGTACAAATATTAGTACAAAATCTAAATACAAAAAAAATTGTATCATATCCATAGGCACAATTTGGGGGGGGGGGCTTTAGGGAACTTTGCCCTTCTACATTCTCTGTTCTTTCCTTCCACAAAAACAATAGAACGTACTTGTGGTGTGAAAGGGATTAAATTCCTACGGATTTGTTGAAAATACAATATTAGCCCTATAAATATAAAACTCAAATTACGCCTATGATCATACGGAATATACCATTTATTTTTATACACTATGTATTTATTGATTCCTCTAATAAATAACCACATAATTTTATAATTTTTGCTATACCCTTAGAGCCATGTTAAGGAAAACAAAAGAGTGCAATTATAGTTGTGTATATTAAATTTTCTGATAAAATATTTTTCCTTAAAAATACATTTCTACCAAAATATTTCTTCGTTTAAACACGTCCCCTACTACACATTGTCAGTCTTATGATATCTGTATGCCTTTATACATTCATAGTAGTTTTTTTTAACTAGGTATTACAACAAATTTTATATTTATGTATTTTATATAATATATTGAAAAAATTTAGGTAAGTAATCTAATTTTTCCCAATGTTATTATACCTATAATTAAGTTATAATATATTATATTAGCGCATACCAATTATTAGACAATAATACAAAATCTTTTAAACTTTTCTCTTTTATTTTCTCGCAAAAAAAAATTGTGGCCATCTAAGAGTTGAATCTGGACCTTTGTATGCCGAAACAGGTTATGTATACCAAAGTAGTTAAGTTTTTAGACCAAAATACAAAATAATAGTTTAAATATATACATTGTTTGTAAATTTTCATTTTTCGTGGTTTATAATTCGGAGGTTATTTTTTATATAGAGTTATAAATATATATATATATATATATATTTATCTAAAAAATAATATCTTTAAGACTGAGCTTAATGTAAAACGTGTTTTAGTTTTTTAATGTGTACCTATGTTTATATTATATTTTATTAATTAAACTTTTTTATTATTGTTGTTTCCTTCTATTCAATATTAAATATTGACTATAATCTATAATAATTGGTTATGGTTATCATCAGAATATTAGATATACATATTATAGAATGATTTATTTTTATTTTTTTCAGTTAGCCAGAGCTTACGATCAGTTTATAATTCCTTTGGAAAATTTCAGAAAGGAACACATTGGCGGTGTAAAGGTACACATAGTTTTATATTATAATGTAATATAGTATTATATAATTTTCTATCACATTTAGAAATATTATATTAATATAGTTATTAATTATTATTAGAGTTTTGATGTTAGTCTATAAAATTTTAAAAATGATTTTTAAAAATGATCAAACATCCAATTATTCAATAATTATTAATAAATAAATAAATTATTTATGGTTTTTATTTTTTAAATTTAATATTTAGGTATAGTTTAAATTTAATATAGTTACTATGATTATTACAGGTTACAGTTAATTACAATTTATAACTATTTTATCTTTCTGACTAACATTACTTGTATTAAATTTCTCTAGTATATTCATCATACTATTATTAATAAAGTAATGTATACACTATACAGTATACAGTGTAATTATTTTGTTTTAGCATTGTGCAATTCAATTATTTATTTATTTTTATTTTATATGTATGATATAATAAAATAAATTTATATTAAATTTATGTAACAGATGATGAAAAATGTATGTAAAATCAATTTTGTCATTTTAGTATGCAAAAAAGAGAATAAATTTATAAAAAAAATATATTTTATTATAATATAGAACTATTTGGATATTTAAAATTTTTAAATGCCAATTTAAGAAGTTTACTAGTGATCAACATTTAAAAATCTAATGAAAGACTTTTTTTTTTATGAAAATTTACTTGCTATAACATGAAAATTAAATCATACTTATCTTTTATCTATTATATAAAGTATGCTATTTTCTAGGAAGGAAAAAAAAAATTTGAAAAGCAAACTGCTAAATTTTGTCAGAGCCAAGAGCGTTACTTAAATCTATCAACTAAAAAACAAGATTCAGTACTTCAAGAGGTTTGTTTTTATTATTGAGAAATAATGTATTTCTTTTATGCTTGGGTGGAAAAACAAATTTTTAAAATAGGAACCCTATATTTTAAATCTGATTTTAAGATTTGATTTTACACATAATTAAATATTTATTACCAAAACATGGTTACATACTTTCACAATGTTTTAATACGTAATTATAACAAGAGATTAGAGTTATTTACAAGAAAAAAATTTTATTCATTTTTTATCAGTTTTTTTACTTATTTGTTATATCTGTATACAAATATTTATTAAAGATTAGAATTATATAGGTAAGAAATTAACTAATATTAATTATTGAAAATGATTATTATTGTTTTCAATACATACTTTCAACAGTTTCATTAATTCTTGTTAATTATTTTACACTAGTTGTTCTCTCAGACATGTACAGAGGATAGTTATTTAATTTTTCGAATCCTGAATATTTACTGGAGGATCAATATAAACTACATTTTCAGATACCAAAAAAAAAATCTAATAATGTGTGATAAAAATATATAATCTAATTGTGTAAGCATTCTAAATAAGTCTATAGAATATGTATACAATTAAAGATTTTTTTTATTTCTTGTGAATTAACTATGTATCTTATTGTAGGTACATGAGTTCATGTACACATTTATAATGTATTCATGATAAAAGCTTTATTAACAATATATAAAAGTCTAAACCTTATTAATTCCTACCTATGTATTAATGTATACAGAAAAATTAGATTAATTAGACGAGACTTTGAAAAATCATAATATTTCAACTGTCAATAAATTAAATAATAAATATATACTAATTATTACTTTATTTGAACCTAGTTCATTATCATTCAATACATTTTGAAGATAGAAAAACCTAAATAATTTAAAAAAATAATACTGCTTAAATATTTTTTTTATAAATATCTAAATGTAGTTTATTACAAATTAATGTAATTTAATTTAATTTATAACAAATTAATAAAAAAAACATTTAAAATATAAATGTATTCTACCCACCTATAAAAAGAAGGATAAAGAAATCATTTTTTTTTTCGTTGACCCTATGTTTATTTTATTGGTAAAATAAAACCTGAACTTAATTTAAGAATACTAATCAAATTTTGTTACTTTTATTAATAAACACTATATTATTTCATGTTTTCTATATAATTGTTTTAAACTAACTTTATTATCTAGGCTGACGCAACATTAGAAATGGAGCAACGACATTTTTGTCAAGCTAGTCTTGAGTATGTTTTTTTATTACAAGAAGTTCAAGAAAGAAAGAAATTTGAATTTGTTGAAACTGTGAGTTGTTTTAATAAAATAGTTATCTAATTTTCAGAATAATTCTATTTAAAATTTATAAACAAATTATAATATTTTATGTACTTGTACACTTCTCTTCAGTAGATTAGGCTTTTTTTTATTGAAAATAATAATTCAAATGTTTGTAAAATATATATTCAAAACTGAAAAAATCAATATAAAATTATTTATATGATCTGAAGTGTATATCTAGCCCTAACTGTGTAATTTTTTAATGTTTTATATAAGGTATTATAAAACATTTATTTTTATTTTTTTCATCTATTAATGTATTTTTTTTTTTTTAGATGTTAGGTTTTATGTTCAGTTGGTTAACTTTTTATCATCAGGGACATGAAGTTAATGAAGATTTCAAACCTTATATGCGTGAATTGCAATTTAGAATTCAAAAAGTAAGTTCATACTATTGTAATTAACTTTATATTTGACATAATATATTAACATGTGTGTCTTATGTGTAAAATGCTAATATTAGACTAGAGACAATTTTAATGAGACTCGAGACAAAACAGAATCTCTAATGAAAAAAATGCTGGAAATGAGACAGTCGGTAGGATATTTGTGGACTTTATTGCATATTTTTGTTTTTTTATAACATTAATACAAGCTTATATTTAATTTACCATTTAGAAGTCTTTGGAAACTAACATAAATAATCAGAAAGTTACAAGAGAAGGATATCTATTTCTTCTAGAAAAAAGTAAAAACAGTTCAGTTCAGTAACTCTGATATATTAATTTGTTTTCATTATGTTGTTTAGAGCTTCCTGGATTTAAAAACACAGGTCAAGCAACTAAATGGTTACAAAATAAATCATTGGGAGGTAAGAGAATATTTAAATTACTTTCTTATTAAGTACTGTTTTTACAGTTATAAATTATTTATACTAGATGCACTCAGTACAACTACATGGACTAAACATTATTGTATTTATCGAAGAAAGACTAAAGAGTTTGAAATGATAACATTTAATCAAATGATTGGAAAGTTTGTAAGTTGTTGTCACAATATTTTTCATACTATGAGTTGTTTTTTACAATTGAAATTATTAATTTTATTGATTTGTTGTTTAGAATACTTCAGAAAAAATGATAATTTCATCATGTATTCGCAGAATGTCTGAATCTATTGACAAACGATTTTGTTTTGATCTTACTAGTGATGATAAGTATGTGACTATTTTTTATTTTATAAATTTCTTAAAATTATTGTTATCATTTGGGTTTTATTAATATTTTTATTTTTTACCTAAGGCCTGGAGTAATATATACATTTCAAGCTTTGTCTGAAGAAGATCGTAAGCTATGGATGGATGTAATGGATGGCAAAGAACCTGTAATACCAGTATTTAATAATATTATTATTTATATACTTCTTACTGTGATTTTTATTAATTTTTATTCAGGAATATGGTGTACCGTTAGCATCAACATTAAATAGTAATGATAATAATATATTTTTGGATGATGCTGGTTTTAATTTTGTTAACAAATGTATTCAAACAGTTGAATCACGAGGTATGTGATTATATTATTTATTAATAATGGTTTTTAAACCATGTTTGATAATTTTCTTATATATTAATATTATTCTCAGGTTTAGATGAACAGGGATTGTATAGAGTTGGAGGTGTTAGTTCTAAGATAACTAAACTTTTGACAATGGGTTTAGATCGACGAAAAACAACCAATGGTTTAAATTCATTAAGTTTTCTGGATGACTGCATTGAATGGGAAACTAAAACAATTACAAGTGCTTTAAAGCTATTTTTAAGAAATTTGCCAGAACCTTTAATGACATTTAAATACCATAATGCTTTTATATTAGCTGCTAGTAAGATATATCATATATACATATTTCATATTACTAACATTTTTATTATATATTATTTTAATCATGTATATACATTTTTTAGAACAAGAATTAAGATTGAAACGTATAAATGATGTACATATTCTCCTACATAAAATTCCTAAACAAAATTTCAACATGTTAGAACTGTTGATTAAACACTTATGCAAGTATGATAAATTTTAGACTATTTATAAGAATTTATTTATAAATATAAATACATGTGTTTGATATTTTTGTTTCAGTGTTGAGACCCATAGTGAACAGAATCTTATGACTGTCAGCAACATAGCTGTATGTTTTGGACCAACACTTATGAGACCTGAACGTGAAACTGTTGCAGCTATTATGGATATTAAATTTTGTAATGTTGTAGTTGAAATACTTATTGAAAACTACACCAAAGTAATATTTGAGATAATTAAACAGTTTGAATTTGACTAATAGAGAATTTCACCTAGGTTTTTAAAACTGAACCCGATCCAGAAGTAGAATATGAGCCAACTCCAGGACCACAACAACCTTCTTCATTGCAAAAACTTAAATATTCACCTGCTACCCCAGCAGTTACTCATGTGAGTCACTAATATACAGAATGTCCCAGATTTAATTACTAATTGTAATATCTCTGTGAAAACGAAGATTTTTAAATGCAATTTTTTTCATATATTTATTTGCATTATATTATAATTATTTAAACAATGGACATTTTAGTTTTAAAAAATAATATTTTTATAGTTATGTACAATTTAAAGATAGCCAGTTTAAAGAGTATAATATTTTTATGAAAATGTTGATGTGTTAACCTCCTAATAATCCAAGTTGTCAATTTTAAGGATATTTTAGATTTTGAGCGAAGCGAAGAATGTATTGGTTTTACAAAGATGTTTTTTTTTTTTGATGTATGAAAACACTTTTGGGTAGAAATAATGGTCCAATTACCACAAGTAGGGTATGCTTTCGGTAGCAGATCGTGTGTAGTTGTTACATTATTTAGCTCATTTTTCAAATTTCTCAAAAGTTTTTCCTTGGGAGGGGAATAACTACCAAAAAATGGCAGAAAATCGGCAAAATTATGGTTTTATTAATTAAAATTTTTTAATTTCATAATTACTAATTGAGTTTAGATCATATGTACTTGAAAATTTTTTTGAATATTTACTTAGGTAATATACAAGTGTGGTACAATTTTGGAATGGATCAGTTGATTATTGGGCCAAGTATAGAACTTTGAACTTTTTTCCAACAATATTTAATATTTTCGGCATTTTTGGTTTTCGCTTTGAAAATTTTATCGAAGTCTAATCATATACTACTTAATCTTTTTATAAAATATTTTGAAAATCGTGACTAACAATTTTTTTTATAGGCTTTTATAGTTAACATTTCCGAAAATCAGCAAAATAACGGTTTTATTATTTAAAATTTTTTAATTTCGTGATATCTAATTAGGTTTTGATTGTAGGAATTTGAAATTTTATTTTTAATATTCACATAAGTGTTCTTTATTGGAGAAAACAATTTCGAATCGAATGATTGATTTTCTGACTGTGTATAGAGTTTTGAATTTTTTTCCAAAAATATTTAATATTTCCTTCAATTTTCGGTTTATCGGTTTGAAAATTTTATCAGAGTCTAATCATATACAACTTAATCTTTTTACAAAACATTTCGAAAATCGTGACTGACAATTTTTTTTTATAAGCTTCTAAAATTTGAATATTTTTAGTAAAATTGAATATTATATATATATATATTTATATATTTATTTTGATGTATGAAAACACTTTTTCGGGTAGAAATAATGGTCCGATTACCACAAGTAGAGTATTAACATAGGTAGTATACAAGTGAGGTAAAATTTTGAAATGAATTATTAGTATAGTGTATTGTAATATATTGAGTTTCGCTCAGAATCGTATTTTCTAATGCAATATTATTGCATTCAAATCTTAATTATAATAAACCACTAATTTCTCCGAAGACCGAAGGGACGAAGGAGGAACGTCTAAAATCAACATTCCCACTTTTTTTCATTTAATAAAGAAATTATTTATCTGATGTCATTTTTTGTAACTATTTATTAGTATTTAATATTTTAATATCATGGTATATATTGCTCATGTTTCCATATAATAATATTGAAAAATGATTATATTATATTCCACCTTACAATAGATTAAATAATTACAAAAACAATACATCAGAAATATGATTTTACCCAATAAATGAAAAAAATTCCTAAAAACCACCACCTTGATTAAATTAGAAATTTGGCCAATCGAAATTTTCATAAGAATATTTAAACTATCTTAAAATTTCACATGACTTACTAAAAAGTTATTTTTGCTAAATAGATGTTTAAAACTAACAAAAATTATAGGAGTAATATAATAATCCAATTACTAAATAATAATTATAAAAAACTGCATTTAAAAATCTCCTTTTCAATGGAGATATTATAATTACTAATTAAATCTAGAAACTCTGTATAACTATAACTTTTAATAAGTTTAATTTAATTTTTATTTAGGCAATTATAAAATCATACTATGATGGACCAATGCTGAGTACTAGTTTGCACAATGTAGGTGCAATACCACCTACTATTCCATCACACACTATACCCATAGTAAATTCAAACCGGGTAAATTAGTTAATATTTAATAATATTTAGTTTTTTAATACACAATATTATCTCTTATAGTTTTAAGTTAAATATCTTATATATTGAATATTTTTCTTTGTGTATTGATAATCTTTTTATGATTCAGTAATATTAGAATATCTCCGACAATATGAGACAATTATTTTTAGCCAAAATCGTGCTTTCAGACATTTTCCTACTATAAACATAATTAATTAGTTTCCATAATATTAATAGAATATCAAATTAAATTTTTTTTTTTCTAATGTCTATTACCCTACTCTACTCTCTTCATCTTAAATTTAGAATGTGAAATAAGAGATAATATTTATTGGATTTTGAAAGTGGCAAGTAGTTACTTCCATAAAAATATATTTGTTGAGAATATTCTATTCTAAAATTATATATTTTGATTTGAAAATCAAAAGTTGTTACTACTTTACCAGTTATGAGATGGAATAAAAATTTTAAATATTGAAAAAAATTACTTAATTTTTAATTTTTATAAACATTGAATATATCATGATAAAAAAAAATCACCTTATGTACATATTTTATAATATATATTAGTAACATTTAAAAAAAAACGGGAGTGTCGATTGTAGATGTTAATCCTTCGTCCTCGGAGAAATTAGTGGTTTATTATACTTAAGATTTGAATGCAATAATATTGCATTAGAAAATACGATTCTAAGTGAAACTTAATATATTATAATATGTTATACTGAAAATCCATTCCAAAATTTTGTCACGTGTGTAAATTACGAATGTAAATATTTAAAATAAATTTCGAAAAATGAGCTAAATAAAGAGCCAAATAGATGCAATTTGCTACCGAAAGCATAAAAGCATATCCTACTTATGGTAATCGGACCATTATTTCTACCTGTAAAAGTGTCTTCATACGTATAAAAAAAAAAAAACTTTGTAAAACCAATACATTTCTCGCTTTGCTCAGAATCTAAAATTGATTGTATATAAATATATAATAGTCTGGGATTGAATCTAAAAATATTATATAATATTATACATATAATTTGATCTTCCTAAAAAAAAAAAAATTGTATTGAATTGTTAACATTTGTATTAACTGTGTAATAAATGTATTATTAAATTCTAGTTAAGCCTTACGTCATCTACATCAAGTGCATTATCAGAATCCAATCTTCATAATCTTAATGCATATAGTAAATCTACATCACACACTTCAAGTCCAAATAAAAGTTATTACTACAACATAGACACTCAAAATCCAGCTAACACTAGCTCTAGTAGTTCAAACGAATCAGTTTGTTCAGTGTTTTCATTGGAAAATTCAAAAATGCAACCGTCTAGGGCACCTCAGAAAACCAAAAGAAGTATTAAAATGGGTGTACATTATGCAACAAGTTACAGGCCACAAGATACTGTGTAAGTGTTTTTGAAAAATAATCTGCTTGGGTGCATGCATTGTAAATTATTATCATTAATCACATAACACTATTACATATATACAGGATAGTAGATACAACCTAACCAAATTTTAACTAATAATTATTTTTTTTACAAAACATTTAGTTTTATTATTATTTATAACTTAATTTTTAGTCAAAACTTTACTCCTTATCTGGTATATATGTAAGATATAACTCAATAACATGTACTAAATCACTAACATTCTTTTATTTTATATTTTTGATGGAATAAGTGGTTCACATATGGTGTCATTTGTTGGTGGTCGCATTAGTCCTCCGTCGCACTTAACATTAAGGTTAACAATATTTTGTCTTTTAACAAACATTTGTTGTCCATCAACTGATGGAATATTCAAATATTGAATAGTGTTAACAAAAAAAATTGCTGTGTATTATTATTTGAAACATATTGATAAAATATTACCTATATGTTTGATATTTTAATTAATTACACTAACTACTAATTATTGTTTAAATATAAATTTATAAATAATTTTATTCTAAATTATATAAGTTAAAATTGTTTAACTTTTAATTAAATTATACCTTTCATATTTTGTTCTATAACAAATGTTAAAATTGCATCGCTTTGCTGTAATACTATTTCCATCTATCCAATGGGTAATATAGTAAAATTACAGTTACATATAATTTAAATCATTGCATTTAAATTATACTTATTCAGATATTTATTTTTAAACTTAAAGAGAAAAACATTTTTAATGTTCTTTTATGAACAGTGGCACATTTATAATTTTCATGCTCAGGGAAAATAATTTTTCTTTAATGCTTACCCTTATTATATTATAACATCATAGGCATACCTTGGGTATGAATTTAGGAGTTGCTAGAATTATACTTGTACATAATATATTATAACTAAAATTTTTTTTTACATACATAAGTACTCTAAGAAACACCTACTATCAATGGCATGCACACTTTTTTCACGGGGGATGTCAGTATATTTAAAAAGAGCACAATTTCTAACTCTCCTCAGAAAGACAAATCAGAAGTTTTTTACTAGTGGAAAATAATATTATATTTATGTATACAGTAACTGTATTTTAATACCTATATTATTAGATATTTACAAAATCACTTCATTAAGTTATATAATAAGATTAAAATTAAATTTGTTTTTTAATATATTATGTTCTAAATTGTGATTTTACTATTATTTACACATTAGATAGAAAGCAACAGCAAAATTGTCTTCTTAATACACTAATCCACAGCTTTTTATCTATTTTTTTAATGCTATCAGTTTTATATTATTTGTTCAAAGCTCATATAAACTTTAAAACCATCAAAATATTCAGTGTTTATACAAACTATTGTGGTCATTTTTTTGATTGTAGAAGAGTTCGTACTTTATATGCATGTCTCGGAGAAAATGATGGTGAACTGTCATTTGAGCCAAACCAAATTATTACAAACGGTATTTTTCATGTTTTTTTTTTTTAATTGTTTATTTAATAATTATAGTTATTCTTCATATTTAACTCACAAATTTAAAATAAATATTTATTTGTAGTACGATCTTCGTGTGAACCTGGCTGGCTAGAAGGTACATTAAACGGCAAGACAGGTCTAGTACCAGAAAATTATGTTGAACTTTTGCCGTGATCATTAGATTTTGGATAAATCTATTTAAAAGATTCCTACTTATTAGGACACGTTGAGCACACAGAAAAGTGCATTTTATTTACATTTGTTACTGCTTTTTGTTATGTAATTGGGCCAAAATAATCATTTGTTATTGTGCACATGAAAAAAAAAAAACAGAGTTACCAAAGAAAAAGAAACATGTAAAGTTTTCATAATTCGTCTATTTTATAACTTTCAATATGTTCACATCACTGAAGTTTTACGTGATCTCAATACCATCATGATTTATAATTTGAGTACAAATTTGTTTTTCAATTTTCTGATAATTTAGTTTCCCTAAGTATTTGGCCCATTATTTTATATATATATATTTTTTTTTTTAATTAGATAATCATTCTAATATAATATATATGTATATCTAAGATTAATAATATTTTATTTATATTATTCAATTTATTACTATATGCTATATTGTGACTGAAACACCAATATTTCCAATGTTTTTTAACTAAGTAAGTTCTCGTTTGTAATTCCAAAAATGTTTAATAAATATGTCAATTTAATGATTAGACATGTGTATTTATTTATATATTTTTAAATTGATGTTTGAGAGTTTGACACAACAGTTTTCATTCCTTCTTCAATAACACTAAGACATGACCTCCAACTGAAGAATGAATTCCTCAACATTTGCCAACGTTGTTTGCTGAATGTCCGGTACATTGTGCTTGAAATGTTAACTTTCTTTGCAGCCTGATCCATACGACCACGTACAAATTTTGTTCCAAAAACTAGAAAAATAATACAAATTATAAAATATGAATACTTCTAATAAAAATTAATAAGGTGCTTGCTTCTTACGTTCGAGTAAAAATGGTTCTACTTGTTCAGCATTTAATTGCACTTGTTGTTGTATTGTATCAAATGAAATGATGCTGGAGTCTTCAGCCAAACTCATGATTGTGAGGAGTTTCATCTTGTGTACATTTAATTGATGATCTAATCCTAATAATTATATAGAACATGTATTATATAGAATATATAGACAAGCAAAAATTTATTATTTTTACCTAAAGATTTTATTAAATCCTTGTGGCCTTTGTAGAAATCTAAATAATTAGCAAGATTTCCAGAAACAAATATAACCAAAAGATCATGTAGAGGTGTGTTTTGTAATGATATAACGGGAGCCAAACTCAACAATGGTTCAAATAAGAAAGTTTTTGGGTCAGCAATAGCAGAAGCAATACATCTCTTAGCATCATCTTTGGCCAATTTGCCATCATCAGCTGTATAGTTACGTAGTAGTTCAACCATAACTTCCGCAGCCAATTCACTGAGAAAACATTTTTTTTTTTAAATGACTGATGGAAAAAAAATTAGACTAGGTTACCTATGTTCATTTTCAATCAATGCGGTGTGCAATTGTCTAAGGAGAGATTGTTTTTGCTTTTTAGTATGACTGATCGATAAAAGAGATTTATTTAAACTATCAATTCCTCCATAGACTAGTAAGAGCTGCTTGTTTCTTTTGGCCACATCTATTATATCTGAGTATAATTGAAAACGAGCTGGTAATAATGGGTCAACTGTACCATGCAATAGCCATAAACTGTAAAATAAAAATAAAAATAACAAAAATAAAAATATATAGGTAAATAGTTTCTATTACGTTTTAAGTATAGTATTTCTAAAATGTTCTTCATCATATTTTGTTAATTTCTGGCTAAAAGCCATTACAAGTTTGCTTTCAACGTCTGATGTACCAATTCCAATAATGACTGATACAATCGAACATAAAAAACTTTCAATATCAGTTTCTGTTAAGTCAGTCTTAAGACAAACATCACATTTGGATATAATTTCTAGCATGTCTTCTTCAATGTTTTCTGGTCCTTTTTCTTGTAAACTAGCACCAATGCTACGCAAATACGATCGTAATTCCAAAGCCTGACAACAAAATTTAATATTCTATAACAAAGGTTATTTATATTTAATTTGACTAATGATAGATGTGTACTCAATAAAAAAATAAATATGCGAAATTAATTAATTATCTAGATATTCCCTAAACAATTAGAATTATGAGTATTCTATTTAAAATCTAATATAATAGGTAATAATTATAATTACTTAAGGTATTCAAAGAATGCTATACTTGTATATTTTGCTGTACATATATATCTCCTTATATCCAATAGGAAATATAGTAAAATCACTGTCACGTAACACTTTAATTAAGGAATTTGATTTACAGATTAAATACTTATTACTAGGACATAGGACTTGTAGTATTTGCATATTTGTTTTGCACAGTTACAAAAATAATAGAGTACGAAACAAATAAGTTCCTTGCTTTCACCAAGCTAGTTTAAAAAATTGTTTGCATATAAATGCATATTTTAAGTTCATTTTTTTTTTAAGGCATATTTTACACTTTTATACGCCATTATATAGTTTTTGAGATATATTTAATTTAAATCAATTTTTTCCACGCCGACATTTTTATTTCAAACAATAATACAGCCAAAATGTTTAGGTAAAAATTTAATTATATCTAATTTTTGTCATATAATATTGTTTATGGTTGTCCTTAATATTGATTTGCTGCAATAAATTGTATAAATAGATAGATAATCATTTACGATCTCACAATATACACCATACATCATTACAGTGAGTCGTGTACACACTCTACGGGCTATTATTCGATTAGGATTTATTTATAAAACGCTTCTAGAAAAGACAATTATCAATATTATCAGTATTTAGTAATTATTTAAATACTATTTATTTGATTAATCATTTTTAATTAAAACGTTAAAAAAGTGCATATGTGCTTGCATATTTAGAGAATTAAGAGCTACAAACAAGTCCTCGGCACTACTTATTACCAAATTAAAATGGAACATTTTTGACGATCTCTTATAGTGCCTTTTTAGAAATTTTCTTTTTTATTACAATAAAAACGAGTATTGCTTACTTGTTCTTCTCGAGAAAGTTCGATAAATGTAGGAGGACCTGCCATTGTAAGACAGACAGTAAACGTAGAAAATTTTCGGCAAAACGTGTAAAAACAGACAAGGACGTATGACACAAGTATAACTTATTTTCTTTTTCGTTAACTCAACTCTCAATATTTTTACGGTTACGGACACTTGAAAGTATCACTATTCAGAGAACACCGCAGAACGGACTCCAAATATGTATTTACTATTTATTGTGCTAATAGGCGGCGATCGGCGATAATTTGTGGTGCGATGTGCCGATGTGTTGTTTTTTGTTTACGAAACGAAATTCGTTTCCTAACCTCAAAGTTAAGATTTCGGTCGAATTATAGAACGATATAGTTATCTAATTCATAGACTGATAACAGATTAATTATTAATTACAAAATAATTGTGAACTATATATTTTATTGAAATAAATAATAATTATAATATACAATTAATAAAATTATAATGCTATACATTAATTATTACTACTATTAATGTTATATTATTATTATATACTTATTAAAATAAAATCTAAATATCCAATATATATATATATATAATTAATGATATGATATATGATATAGAAATCTGTGGTGTAAAATCACGATTTATGAAATTTTAAACCGTGTGTACTGTGTAGAACTGTATACACTATACAGAAATACAGTAGACACTAAACGTCTAAATACTATATACTATATAGTATATATATATATAATAAAATATGCAGAGGGTATACTATTTTAGTATAATCTGTGAGACTGTGACCATATAATATACATTTTAAAATTGTAAAATATTTTTCATTTATTTTTATAGGTATACCGTATATAAATATACAATTATACACGAGTACTTAGATGTACTCACATTTTTACAGAAGCTATACGGTATATACCCTCCATTTTATCCATACGCGGTGATTGAGGGGGGCTTAGTCCTCCCCCTCAAAAAAAAATCATTAGTTCTTTTATTACTTAATACTGTTCAAATTATATAATACTTATTTAATCCCCCCAAACATTTAATCAAATCTCCGCCTATGAATTCATCCCTGACCATATATATAATATATATCTGTAATACCCATCAAACAGTAAATACCAATATGACAAATTAAGATATGATCACGAAATCAGAATAGACCACGAACCAAGATATATATTATATAATAATGGCAATTGCCAACCTTTGAGGACCTATCTTTATGTAGTCTTTTTAAAAATATAAAACATGCCTATAATGGTTTTAAGAAAGATTTATACGTAATAGCTAATAGACAGGTGAATAATGAATAATGATTATTTATAATATAGCATTTTTGATCGGCACTTTGTATATTAAATTGTAATTTCAAAGATAACTAAAGCTTGTAATATTTTATCTATACCGACTGCTGAGGCCATAGGCCTCATTTTATCCCGTTTTACTTTTTTGGGTCAATTATTGTAATCACTATGTAATACAAAATAAACACTTTCTAATAATGTTTAGATTATTGTACCTATATATACCTATTACCTATACGCTATACCTATTAAAAAAAACATTTCACAAACCATAATTTAACACTACTCGGATAGTGAAACTAAAAATTGAAAAATGAAAATATTTTATCCCTCCCTTGAAAAATTTCTGCGGACGCCCTTGGCTGAGGCCCTTCGTAAAGTTAATTGTTAGCCAAGCCTCCAGTACCCAATCTTTATTCTACTGTCGATGGTTCTACCCTGAATAGACCAATAGTCCTTTGATATACTATATTTTATATAGTCTCTAGCTTATGAAATCAGAGTTGACCGAAAGTCAATTAATCGAAAGATTTAATATTTATGATTTATATAGGTATACACGCCACGAACTAAGATATACCAACAGATTTTATCTTAGTGTTGGTCATAGGCGAACATAAGGGGGTGCTTGTGGTCCTAAATAAGCACTCCCAATGTTGGCGGTAATCTGGTATAAATGGAAGCTTAGCACTCTAAATTAATAATTTGTCACTGAAAACTTTTAGAAAAATATGGGTATAAATTCGTTTCGTATAGTACCTACTTCTTTGAGTAGATATCTAGTGCAACCTAGGTATGTAAAAAAAAAAAAATTGTACTTAGTTATAATATATTATATACAATTATAATTCTAACACTCCCTAAATTCACACCCAATGTGCGCCTAAATGTTGATATAGTATGTGTGTTAGTGATGAATTCTGATTTTTGATGGAAAACTATAATTTCAAGTCTGCACTATTTTGTACTTGTGGACTAAACACTACAATAGATATTTCGTTAATATTTTGAAGATAAATGCAAGGTGGTAATAACAAATATCATAACCAGGTTGGTTAGATAATATAAGATATAAGTAGATACTTAGGTAGGTACATAAATAATAAATATAACGTACGTAATAATAATATAATGCCACAGAATAAAATAATAAATGAATGGATCACCGAATGTCAGATTACAATATTAATATTGTATTTATGATCCGATTAATTGAATCATGTTTTAACCATTTTATTTGTGACAAATATTTATTATACAATAGACAGCGAGCCGTGACATTGACAAAATAGAAAATAAATCAATTTATATTGTCAATAATCTATAATCTATGCATTTACCTATGTATGGATGTATAAAATACTAATACAAGATTCTTGTTTTTGTAAATTTTATCTTTTTATTCGTTTATTCGTTAAAAAATCCATAATATGCATTATGCAATAATGACATCCTTTTTTTATTTTTATATGTATTATATGTTATGCATGATCTGCAACTTGCGTGGCCGCGTGAGTCATTAGTTCCGTACTTTGTATTTCTAATTTTATAGTTTTAATGTTTAAATTTATATTTCATTACTTTTGCGTTCATTTAAATTGTGGGGAAAAAATGGTAAAGCAACTCTAGTACGTACTCTACGGACTTTTGTCTATACACAGCAACATGTTAATTATGATTTATGAATGTGTCTGTTAATAGTAGTCAATGTGGTGTTTAGTGTCTCCCATATAAAAGAGAATAAAAGTGTTTCGTCCTTCTCGTGTGTCGTGTCTGGATTCCGCACCAGTGGACTCTGCGACTCTGGAGTTCTAGATTATGCCGATTCTGGTAGTCTCACAGTGATAGTACCTATTCAGTATTCACCCATTGGCCATTGACAACAATATTAGTATCTATATACCACCCACTTTATTAACAATTAATTATAACAGTATATTATTGCTATAAAGGAATAAAACATATTTTATATATTTATAATATAGAACTATTATTTGTATTCGAAATATAATACGATCAATACGTATACTATGTAGACCATTTCACACTACTAAAAATATCAATTTTATTTCTCATTATTATTTACCTAATATTTATAAAAAAAAAAAATAGTATTTACAATAATAATGTTCATCAACCGTGCCTAATATTTTCCATAAGACGACGTTGCTAACTTCAGTCCTTTCGTTTTCCCATATCTGAATATAAGTAAATAATAAAAAAAAAAAATAGGCATATATATATATTATTATATGTATTATAATTTTTGTTGAAACAATATCACACAAATACATAATTCATACAGTTACGAGTTACGACAAATAATAATATTGTCTGTGATCATCTGTGCGTTCGAAATCGGTTTTTGGAATTCAGTTAAAATCAATGTTATGCGCCATGAGATGGAAGACTAAACGTGCCGTTTGTTGTTTATATTGAATCGTAATAATATTGTAAGTAGGTCATTTTAGACTCCTTGTTTTTCTTCTAGAATCATACAAACCTATCTCATGACTAATAATATTCCGTTAGCCACATAATAATTTTTTAAAAAAATAGTTACAATTTTTCTACCCAATAATGATTAATGGTGAATTTTTGTCTATATGTTTGTAATAATCACTGACAATAACATCCCAGGTCATGCACCTTGTTTCTTATGATGTTAACAATACTTGTACACGGTGTAATTTTTTAGTGTGTTAGAACACTATGGGTCAGACATTATCAGAACCAATAACTACAAAGCACACTGAAAGCTGTAATAATCAATACTTGAAAGTCGGTTCCAGCTCTATGCAAGGATGGAGAATCAACATGGAAGATTCGCACACTCATATATTAGCACTTCCCGATGATCCTGATGCTGCATTCTTTGGAGTGTACGATGGCCATGGCGGTAATTATTTTAAAAATAGCAAATTTTTTAGACTTATAAAACAAAAAAAGAGTAATCAGTTTTTGTGTAACTTATATAAATTATTTTTGGTTAATAAACAATAATTTTATGATAAATAGAAATTATATTTATGATCACCGTTTTTCATTATATTTTTGTTGATAACTCATATTCATTGTACCTACTTAATACCTACTACCTAATTTTCTTTTACAATAACATGAATGTTAAACATTATACTACAGTTTATTAATTACAATCAAATTTGAGATTATAATATTTTATTATTATGAATAATTAAATTTGAGGTAGTAGAAATAGGAAATCGATATATATGTACTTATGAAGTGTGTACATTAAATTATTTATTTTTCTTTTATAATATTTAAATACATACTTAATAGTTTAGTATGTGTACTTATTGTCTTATAATTCAGTTTGATTCTTTAATTTATTCTATAATAAAATCTAAGTAGTTGAATTTTTCGTTGTTTATAATCTATTAAAAACCATTTTTTTAATTGAAGGATATATTATAGTTACAATAAACCTTCAATTTATTCAAATTATATAAATTATTTATTTATTTTGATAGCAATGTAATTCATTATTTATAATTTTAATCATATCATTTAGGTGCAAGAATAGCTCAATACGCTGGCAAGCATTTACATAAATTTATTACTAAAAGACCAGAATATTTAGAAAATAAAATTAGTGATGCTTTACAATTGGTAATGTTGTTCTACTAATATTCCATATTATATTGTAAGAATTGTGTATTTTTCTTTCTAGGGTTTCATGGATATGGATACAGCTATGGCTGAAGATGATATGTTAAAAGATGAGTTAGCTGGATCTACTGCTGTAGTTGTTTTGTTAAAAGATAAAGTAATTTACTGTGTAAGTAAATAATATTTAGTTAAATTTAAATTCTAATTGATTCAATTCATTAATTAATTTTTTGTAAACCTAGGCTAATGTTGGAGATTCACGAGCTATTGCTTCTGTGGGTGGTATAGTAGAACCCTTATCATTTGATCATAAACCAAATAATGAGTTGGAAACCAAAAGAATTGAAGCTGCTGGTGGTTGGGTCATGTTTAACAGGGTGAATGGCAACTTAGCTTTATCCAGAGCTCTAGGCGATTATATATTTAAAAAAAATGACCAAAAAAAATTAGATGAACAAATAGTTATTGGTAAGTATTATTATTTTAATAATAATAAACAGAGTGTCATAGATATATTTACTAATTGCAATATCTCCGTGAAAAATTAAAAAATTTGAATGCAGTTTTTAATTATTATTTAGGCAATGGGCTAATATAACCTTTTTTTTTTTTTTTAGTTTTAAATGTCTGTAAAAATTTTTAAAAAACTTTATATTTAAGTTATGTGAAATTTAAAAAAAGTCATTATAACTTTTAAAAAATATATTTGTATGAAAATGTTAATATTTAAACCTAATTATTTAATCAAAATGTCAATTTTTAGGAATATGTTTCATTTAATCAAAAAATAATATTTCTGATGTCAGATTTAATATATCATGAAACTTTCACATAACCTATAAATAATGCCATTTTTTAATTTTTTACTAGTAAAATATTAGAGATAATAAATATATATAGCCCATTGCCTAAATAATAATTTTAAAAATTTAAATTTTTTTGCAGGGATATTGCAATTAGTAAATAGATCTAAAACTTTCTATACACATTAATTATCATTATTTATCAAAATGGTTTTTTTTTATTACAAAGGATGTAATTATAATTACTTATATAATTTAATTTACAGCATGGCCTGATATTGAAGTAAAGTCAGTTACAAAAGATTTAGAATTCATTGTATTGGCTTGTGACGGAATTTGGGATGTAATGACTAATGAGGTATTAAATTTTTTTATTTTTATTTATATATGTTTGTAAAGTTTTCTTTCAAAAATGTTATTAAATTATTAAATGTAATATTATATCAATTCTTTGATTGAAGGAAGTTGTTGAATTTGTGAGATTCCGTGTAAGTAGCGGCATGGAACCTGAGGACATATGTGAAGACCTCATGACAAGGTGTTTAGCACCTAATGGTCAAATGGGTGGTCTTGGATGTGACAACATGACTGTTGTAATAGTCTGTTTTCTGGGAGACCGTACTTGGACTGAATTACAAAAGCAATGTTCTAAACCTTCAGCTGCAAAATCAAACAGCCCTAATAATACACCAACACTCAGTCCCAAAACCAAACACTAGTATTTTATTGAACATTATTCTATTTATATTTTATTTTACTTTGGTACACATCATTTGTTTTCTGGCAATAAATTAATAATAATAATGGAATTGTGTACATACATACACCACTGGGATAATTTTTTTGAATTGATTGTGTCATAATATTATAATTTATTTAACAAATTTTCCTTTTTATAATTGTTTGTCTCTTGTAGATAAAAAGTAATATTAAATTGCTCCCGAGTCATTTTTGTATTTATATATATATAAACTACAAAATACTAATCATGTTTAATACTTAACACTAATAATGTAAATAATATTTTCATGTAACACACTAGTCCATCCAGAGCTTTAGAGGATGATGTTAATTTTTAGAGTATGAGTTGAAAATGAAAAAAAAATTATACATTAATATTTTAATACAAAACATAGTGTGTTAAATGTTATGTAATTTTAAACAAAATATTTGTACAATCAGACATTTAGTTTTTAGCACTCAAAGGACTGGCCGTATTATAATTTTTGTGAATGAATATTAATAAAATAATAGTACAACTTTTAATTGTTAAAATGATTGAGTAATATCAATTAATATTATATTTTTAAGAGTTATATAACTTAATAAACATGTCATTTAGTTAACTACTAGTATTTGAAATATATAAAAATTTAAAGAATGATTTTCTAAATTGGTTTGGATCCTATATAACATTCCATTACGCCTCAATAAATTATTATAATAATGTATAAAGATAGATATATTAATATGATAATGAAATTAGCATTGAAGTAATGTAATTGTATTATTGTATTAAAAATATACTTTTTCCCAAAGTAATAAACTTAATGTAGTATGTCGATTTACATCCAAAATTGTTCTTATAAAGTTGTTTTGCATATTTTTTTTATAACTATTAATTTTATGGACTAGTTTAGGTATTAGTAATTACATTAACTTTAATGAAATACTTAAATGCTATTCATCATAATATGTCAAATGTATGTATTTGTGTAATTCTCTATCGCTATTATTACTATTATTATTATAAATTTATAGCACCACAAATATCAATAATTGTATATTTGTATTCACCAAATGATTAATACAATATGACAAATTGTTAGATTTTTAATTAGAACAATCAATGCCAACTTATGCATCTATGATATTATAGACATGGAAATAGTAATACTTTACTTACATAATAATATATAGTATTATTTTGAAATATTAATAAGACATTTCTATAGCATATATATTATACTATATAATTTATACACTATACAGTAGGTAAGTTTATAATTGGAAATATTTATTATCATTACTAGAAATTTGTAGGAGATAAAATAACTAATAAATGCATGCAAAAAATGTTTATTAAATATGGAATGAAATATGAAAATAAATCTAACAACGAACGAATATGTACTAAGAGTCTTATGAATAAATGATAATATATAGTAAAAGTCGATTTGACTAAGAGTCAATGATAATATGAAGATAAACAATTTTTGTCATTTTTATTAATTTTTAAATTACACATTACCTACAAATATAATCACATTATGGTATTTAGTAATAAAATTTAATTTCTTAATAATCATTATACTTTTGATGAAAATGAATAAAAGAAAACAGATAGAACCAAGAATTAGATGGTACAAATTTATGGGTGAAAATAATAAGTTGTTTGTAAGAAACAATGTGGAACATTGAAAGAAATATAAATTAAAATTTGATTATATTAGTAAACAAAATATCATTATTGTAAATAGCTTCTCTCAATACTCCAAGTATCTGTGGATCACTTTATTTGAATTATTTATTTACATTATATTATTGTCAATGATGTTTTACCAAATTATTTCTAGGCGCCACAATTTAGCTACTGAGGGGTAAACACCTCTAAAATTCATAAACTCATTAGCATAATTAGGGAGGGCTTAGCCCAGAATTTTTTTTAGAACACACTATGTAACATAATTAAAAGGAATACTGGATGGGAAAAAATATTTAATCACTTCGTAATTATATTAATAGATTAATATATACCTACTAGTTATTACACTATTACAGTATTACCTTCGGAAATTACAAAATTAAAACAATAGTTTATTATACTGCTTATAGAATTAACACTACACTCTCGCGGTTATAGATCCAGGTTCAATACTACTTACCAGTATAGTAGTGTCAGTTATTTTATTTTCTAAACTATTTCTAACTATTATTCAACGTATTTATACAATATTAAACTTTCAATATTTTATAATAAATAATAAGTATTATTAATATTAATATATATTATATTTTTAATTAACATAAGGGGGTATAGGTATTAAGTACGTGTGTATACTTATTTTATTATGTGTGGTATCCGTCACAGTGTATTAGTGTACACAATAGCATCACATACATCTTAACACGGCGTGGCGTGTAAAGGCGTAGTAACATGTTGCATGTGAATAGTGTGTCCTACCTTAAAACTATATTATTATAATCAGGGCCAGCAGAAGGCACAGACAACACAGTCCTATGCCTAGGATAGAAATTTATAAACGGCAGCATTTTTACCGTTCTTGTATGTTTATGATTGTATTCAAATTTAAACATCTTTTAAATATAGGAAAAATATTTGAAATTTATTCAAAAATAAAATTGACACTAACCTACATTTGTTAAAACTACGGATTAAGATATACCTTAAGCAGCTTAAGTCCTTAATATCTTAATATGGTTAGAACACAGTTAGGTATTGATTATTAATTGATATGATGTATAATATGTATAGGTATTAGGTACCCACATAATATTGTACTACTAAAATTATACCAATCCAGATTGTATAAATTGTATGGATTATTATTTGTACTTTATAAAAAAGCGTTGTCTAAAAACAATAGTAATTTTTGTTAACTTTTGATTTTACTTATGCACCGTTATGTTGAAATAGTTTAATTCCAAATTATTTTAATGTCATAATTATAATGTACTGAATATTTTAATTATTAAACAATAATTTAGTCATTGCCCCGAGAAAACAAAATTGTTTGATTGGTTTTATTTGTAATAATTTTTGTAAATTATTTTATTATGTAAGAAATTATTCTTTTAGGACTTTAGGAGCTAAAGAAATAGCATTATATCTAGCATTATTAAATAAATTAATGCCATATTATAAAAGCTATAATATGATATAAAATTAATGTTAATATTAAAACATTTTTTTTTTTCGTAATATAGGTTTATAATATACAATTTATTAAAATTAAAATAAAAATATAAAATTGAAGTTACTTTTCATAATATTAATATCACAAAACATTTAATTGTAAAACAAATATTAAATGTTTGTATTTAATATTTGTTTGTCAACTGAATACAATAATTGGAGAATTCACTTGCTTCTTTGCCAAACAAATCATTTAGATCTGAAAGTTCACAAGAATAAACAATTTAAATTAAAAATAAAAAATGTATAAAACTTACTTAATAAAACATTTGTAATTTCAGGAGTTTTATTTGGAAACAACTTGTCTATTTTTTCAATAAATTCACTACAATTTTTTTCAGTGATGTATTTCTTGACAATATTGACAAAATTCAAATATATATTTTTATCTTTCAATATAGTTCGGACCTAATTTATATATAAAAAAAAAAAAAATAATAATGATGATGATTCATTGCATCTAGAATAATGATAGGAGAGTGTACAAATCAGGATATATTAAGTTGGATTCCACTTTTTGTTAAAGTATTTTTAAATATTGATTTTTGTTACAGAAATAGTAAATCATGGGACACATATTATGAAAAAACAATAATTTACTGGAATAATTTTTATTTGGAAAAGGAATTTATTGGAAATTTATTACAGAAACATATTTTTCAGGACATTATTTTTTAAGTTAGTGATATCTGGTGAAGTGGTTTTGCATAACAAATATGAGATAATTTTCGATTTTCGGAGTGATGTTACAGTGCCAAAGAGTGAGGAGTACTAAGCACATACTTAACAACTAACAATTAACCTACCCGAAATACACTCTTATCAGTTTTTAAAGAACTGCACTCAACTATGAGTTCAGACCAATACCTACTATGATTCTACTGTTTACTGTATAATATAATCCACTGTGACATCTAAGACTGTTTGTGTATGCTTTAATTAAGAAATATTACATAAAGATATACAAATCCTTAGACTATTTTTTTTTTTTTTTTTTAATTTAAATAATAACTAAAATCAATTTTACTAAAAGCCAATGTCATTTCATCATTACTTTGTATTATGGGAACGAATGAAAAATTGCTTCTTTGAAGTACTATTAACATAAAGTACTATACCTAGAATTCTATATAAAGTTAACTGACCATTATGAAAAGTTTTTTTTATAGCTTAAAACAATAAAAGAAGTACACATAATTTATAAAACTAATAATTTACTAGTTTCATTCAGAATCTAATGATAAATCTGCATAGTTATGAAAATTAATTAATCAAAATTATTTGTATTTATATAATATATGTACATTAAAATAAAAAAATAATGTCATACAAATTCAAATTTTGGTATACATACTTTTGTCATAAAGGTGATAATATTGTTTTTGGCATCTCCTGTTGTGGTTACATCAATTTTATTAGGAATTATTTTTAATTTTCGTCGTTTTGTTGGTGGAGATAAATCAGATATTACATTGGTTTTAGAAATCTGACTTTCTAGTATAGTATTGATTATTTCATGCTCAACATAATTATCTACAGATCCTAGAATACTTTTACTTTTGATTAAAATTTCTTTTTTTTTTATTCCATCTACATCTTTATTACAGCAATTTTCATATAGTTTAAAAGTATTATCTTCAAATACATTATGTTTAACAGATTCAATCGATCTAAGTACTGTTGCTTGAGCTGGTTCATCAAAAGATGCATTTGAAAATAAAACAGCAGATGGCATCTAAAAATGTGAATAATAAACTATTAGTCTAAATATGAAACCTTATAAAATAGTATGAAATTAATAACCGTTGCTCCAATGTTTTTGAAAAATTTTGCATTATCTCTGTATGCCATTGAAAATTGGTCATATATTTTTATATGAGGTTGTAACCAAGCAGAAAGCTGCGATTTTATATTATAATTTGAATAACGTTCATCACAAAATATAATCGAACCCCAATCACCAATATGTCTTATTACACGTCCCATCGCTTGATTCACAGCTTTTATAGCTTCTAATTTGTACCATTCTTGGCCAGATAAACACTAAAACAATAATAATAATAATAACTATATAATTAATTAATAATAATTAATTACCTGAGGATTTTCTTTTCTTATTTCATCTAAATATTCTCTTTTCATCACCACCCTTGGATCTTGGTAAGGAGGATACGGAAGTCCTAAAATAATCACAGCCCTAGCTTTCCAATCAGAAAAGTCAAGACCTTCAGACACCTTCCCTCTATAAACTGCTAATAACATGGCACCTCTATTTTCTTGAATCGTTTTATAATATTCATCAATCACATTATTTAACACATCTTTATTTTTTGGTTCAACAAATAAAGCCTAAAAATAATATATTTAAATTTACTAGGTTTACTTTTATTTGATTTATTAGTTTATTACTTTATTTTTAGTGATTGTTGCCCAAATATTACATCCTTGCCAATGATTAATACACTGGTCTAAAAATGGATATGAAGGGAAGAATACTAATGTGCCTCCGGGTATAATTCTTGAAAAATTTACAAGAGATTGACCCAAATTAATAAGAAAATCTGAATTATTTCTAAAAAAAAGTACATATATAATTAAATAATCATTCAGATTTTCATCAAAGATCATTTCACTGGTATTATAAGAAAAAAGGAAAAAAAAAATTTTTTACTCATTTTTAATATTGTTTGAAATCGGTATTAAAATTAATTAAATATAAATATGTTTATATACACAAGGTATCCAAAAATAGATTTCCAGACAATAACTTTTGATCTATTAAGATATGTCGTACACACTTAAGTACAAACATTTTCATTTGACGTTCGCGTTTACCCGTCTTTACAGTGTTTGTAAATTTGTGAGCATTTGTATATGAGCTGCTAATTACTCGAATGGAAAATTGATCGAGTCTAGTTTTGACTGAGTGTTCACTTCAAACCAGTGTTTGTTAGTGTTCAATTAGGATGGTTATTAAATTCTTCAATAACACTCGTATAGTATGTTCACAAATAGCAGTTGTTTAATTATTGAATGTGAACATTTTGCAATAGGTACGAATAGCATTATTCGCTGTGTGACATATATTTGTATGATAATATAATGATCAAAATAAAATAAGCAGATGCAAACATTGCATGAAAATGAGTGTTCATGCTTGCCCTTTTTTACTAAGTATGTATGAAGCATTATATAATTATGGATAAACAAGTCATATTTTAGATTATGAGCAAAGCAAGGAATGTATTGGTTTTACAAAAATGTTTATTATTTTTATTTATTTTTTTATGTCTGAAGACACTTTTTAAATTTTCAAAATTTAAAAAAAATATATATTTTATTGTCGATTCATAGTCCATGTTAACTGTGGCATTAATCTTTTAATTCTTTAAGAACAACGATTATTAAAGTAATCTAAAAAGGTATCGTCACAAAGCAGTTGTAATGTATCATTCGTTAATTATTAGCTAATACATTGTTCAACATTTAATTGACCAAATTTTTTTTTCATTTAGTCTGAACTGTATTATTTATTTATATTTTATATATTTTTTTTTTTTTTTATAATAATGAAAACTATGAATTGTTTATACATCAATAGATTGCAATAATCAGATTAAAAATATACGATAGATCAAAAGTAATTGACAGGGACAAACATAACTAAACATGCTGTATAAATGATTATATGTTTTATTAATGGTACTTTGCTTATAATGAACTATTAACATTATACCCTTTAGTAAAAAATTTAAATTATAAAAGTAATATTAATAGTATTAAACACAGTTGATAACTTAATTAATTTTTAAAAATAATACATTTCACTAAACATTTTAATTTAAAGGTATATTAAAAAATATTGTGATTCAATGTTTATGATGTTAGTTATAAAAACTTGAAGTGACATGCATATTAAAAATAAAATTTAAAAAGATTTTTTTTCTACTGCTTAAAAGAAACAATTGAAATATTCTGATATTCAAAATCATCTCTAGGAAACCTTATTACTTAAAATGATAAAATACATTCTACTTTATTAAATTTATTATTATTTATAAAAATTACCGATTACTGTAGTTGCATATAAATGGTTTGTTATTTGGTCCAGTTTTTATAACTGATACACATATCTAAAATTAATAATTAAATATAAAATAAAATAAATATATTAATTATTAATAAAAAATATTTTAATAAAACTTACCTGATTATCTTTAATTACATGAGTATTTTGTAATTGTACTTTAATTGGAATTCCAATTTCAGTAATAGTTGCAGCTAAAGGAGACAATGTACCACTTGTAAGTATTATAGAATGTACATTTCGATCTAATAAATCTCTCATTCTATTAAATTTAAATAATAATTATATAATTCAACCTTTAAATACTTTTTACTGATAATATTACACTATATTTATAAATATACATTAATAGTTTGGATATAAATACTATTTCAGAAACGCTTAAATATTGTGTTCTAGTAGTATTAAAAATATATAAATATAAAGTAAATTGTATATCAATTTTAAATAAATCTTGATAATTTTTTTTTTTTAGTATTGTCATATTTAATATTATTGTTAAGAAAAAGGTCATATTTAAATTTATTTCAAAATATTCTTTACGAAAAATTTATAAAGTTGTGTTTTAAAAAAAGTTACTGTAAATGAGTTAATGCCAGGAACAAATATGGTGACACACTCTGTATATTAATATTTTATTTCTTTAAAATTAAATGTAATAACTACTAATTAATTAATAAAATCACATTACTATTTTAAAAAGAAATAATAAAAAAATTATAACAAATTAATGATATGTCTACAATAATATTATAATATGCTTGATAATAATAAACAGATAATAATCATATTCATACCCAAATCCTGGACTGAAGCACCAAAAATGAATAGTTTTGCCTTTTTTTATATCTTTTAATTTGTTAGAATCGTTTTTTGGTTTATATTTATACTGTTCTAACTGTATATATGTCTATAAATAGAAAATAAATGAATACATATTTTAAATTTAAATTTATTATTTAGCTATGTTTTAAAACTTTATTTCTAATTTAACCAGTTAAGTATAATTCTTTAAAAAATTTAAACTTGTACAGTTGTACTATATAATTTAAAATAAAATAAAACTTGGCTAATCTGAATAAGTGAAAAATGATTATATAATTATTGTAATAATAACTGTATATTGTACATTAATTATCAATATAAAATATAAAATAAGATTCTTAACAAATTCTAAGGGTAACAAATCTAGCCTAATTGAAATAAGTTGCACTGATATAACTACATAAGTTGTAACAAATTAATATGCAGAAATAAATTTGTTGGATGGAATGATCTTGAAAGCCGAAATCTCAAAAAAAAAAAAAGAATAGATTAATATAATTTTAAAATAATTAATTATTTTACTTACTCTAAAATATTTGTCTGTATTCTTACTATCTCCATTAGTTCCTAAACTTTGTAAAACACATTCCAAAAATTGTTGAAATTTGTACAAGCATGCTTCTTTAGCTTGATGAGGAGAATTGCTGTTGGATGATGACATATACAATGTAACAGCATTTAAAAAACTAATAAATTTAGACATGTTTAAAGGTGTTATCTAAAATATGAATATACATTTACAGGTATTAACAATTTGTAAGCAAGATAGTTCTTTTAAATAAAAATACTGACATCTGCATCTTGAAGTATTTTAAATATATAAGATCCTTCCATTTTCTTATCATTGGTACTGTTGGTAAGCTCAATACTATCAATTACTTTTTCTATTTCTAAAAATAATGCTTTTAACACACATATATCATCATCAGAAAACTCTCTTGGACGTAGCTGTATTGGTTCTTCAGAAAATTCTGTATTTTTCTCATCATATAATTGTTTCATAATCTGATATAATGTTTATATATTATTTATTTTTTAAAAGTAAAATGTTTAAATATTAATCTCTTACAAGTACAAATAATTTTATAGGAACTAAAAATATAATTAAACTATTTAGTGTATTAAATTGCTTAAATTAATATTCTTTAAAATTTATCTTACACCAGTTACAGCATCTATGCAAAGTGCTATATCAGTGCTGCTTATTTCTACAGAACAAGATTCCTCGCACATTTTTTCAACATTATGTCCTTCATCAAGAATAATTACATCTTCCTATTATAATTACAATAAAGATAAAATTAATAAACTAATATTAACAATGTGTAACTTATATAAGTAAGGACATACACTAAAATGGATATCTTGAGCTTTTCTTGTCCTTGGATCAATTATGTAATTGTATGGGGTGAATAGTATATCAACATCTTTTTGTAGTTCTCTAGAACCATAATATGGACAACAGCTATATTTTTTTCCTTTGTTTATCAAATCTTCTATATCAGTAATTCCATTTTCTATAAATGCTTCTTTAGATTTAAGCTCAACATTATTGTAAAATTGACATGTTCGAGCACTAACTTTAGCACGACATAAGGCAATTTTAACAGAAGAATTTGATTCTTTCATTACTTCAGGGTGTATACACAATTGGTCTCTTGAGCCAATTATGCCAACTTTCATATGTTTATAATTAGTTCGACGAAGTTCTTTTATTACTTGGTTTAGTTGAGTGTGGGTCCGAGAACCATAAATAATACGAGGAGGACGCATCACACCACCTAATAGTTGATAAAATATTAAAATATCCATAAGTAATAGAATTTTATAACATACTCCAAGCACTGTTTGGATTTTTGTCAATGCCAGCAGCTGTGTTGACCGATAAAGATACATTATTTTCTGTAAGACCGATTCGATTTACTTGTATCGCAGCTTTTTTTACCATAAGCCAAGCCAACGATGAACATATCAAAGACAAAGTTTTTCCTGTTCCTGTAGGAGATTCCAAAACACCATTGCTTCCCTTAAAAATATAAAACGTACAATATAAAAATAAATAAAAATTCAATAATATTATTACATTTTGCAAACACTCGATAACTTTTTCTATGTATCGTTTTTGAACTTCGTATGGCTCATATGGAAAATCTATAGATATTCCTTTGCATTCAAATGATGGCATTGTTTTTTTTTTTATGTAATACAATGGTGTACTGCAGTATTGCTCAAAATTATGTTAGATTCAAATATTTGATTAATGTAAATATAAAAAATTGGGACGAGCTCCTGCTATTGAAACTTGCCTGTTTAGTATTTTAAAATTTAACGTACATAATTGCACAGGAAAAAATATGAAATTTTAAATTTCAAAAATGATTAAAATCGATTTTAAAATAATGACGAACTATGAATTTTAAATTTAAAGTAATTTGTGCAAACAAGTTTTAATTGAAAATAAAAATTATCCGACAGTCGGATTTTTTAATTTAACATTATAAATTATAATATTGGTATTCGAACTATGAATTATGAACAAATAATGTACCTATATACATAATGTTAATTTCTATTGTCTTATCAGTTATCGCCTTATCGGTTAATAAGTTAACTATTTTATATCACTAACAATCCCGCCTTTTTTCGAGACCGGTTAACCGTTGACGTTAGTTGTAGCATAGATATCTTTAAATGTGTAGTAGTCATGCGCAATAAATGGTCGCTGTCATACCATATAATATGGTATATGAAATATACATTTATATTATAGTTTTGTTAAATCTGTGATTATAGTATATGATCTAAGGAAATATATGACTGTGGTATAATATCTATTAACCGTGCACTGTGCTACTATTATTATACTAGTTCGTGTAGTTTTCAACCACACTATCACAGAAAAGAGATAATATCATCATACATTCATAAAAACGGACATACCCTAGTCTGTTAATTCATAAATTTATAATCACAAAATGTTGTTTAAAATTTTATCACATAATATTACTATCAATAATTAGTTATCTCCAGAATCCATTATATAAATATTTAATACAACTCTTCAATTTAGAGTCCAAGTTTTGTTCCCTAATTGTCATACTTTATTTGTCGATTTTATTTTGTTTTGTGATATTATTATAATACTCTATACTATAACAATGAGCTATGTCTATCAGTTTTTACAAAAGACTTGAGTCGTCTGTTATTTTTAATCTTCCGCTTTTGAATAATTTAACATGTTCAATGTTTAAAATTGATTTACAATAGTTTATAATATTTATAAAAATAATATAATTTAGATTTTTGTTTATTGTCTATAATTCAACAATTTTTTAATGTTGTCAAAATTTGGACAAGGACAACCCGCTACACTGAGGGTTGTAGACAGAGATTTGTTGGTTGCTCAACGAGTAAGAGTGAAGTCTGATGAGAAGTTAATATACAAAATAAAAGAAACTTCAAATACGTCACTACATTTTTCTGATAATTTATGGGACTTGTCAACTGATTCTGATTTCAATCCTAATTCCAATAGTGATGATTTAATCGATTTGGGAAATACTCAAATGTCAATATTCTTTCGTGAATTTTCTAATGATCAAAAAATGTGGAAAGAAGAAAAAAAAATTAGTGTTTCAAATTATAAAACTATTAAAGGATTAGGATTCTATTATTGTGATACATGCCCATTTATTTGTTTAAATATCAAATCATATTTGGAACACAACGAAAAAGTTCATTTCCATAATTCTCCACTCAAATCTTCTCTAAGAACTAAATGTATTGGATGTGATAATATATTTTATTCAGTAAACGTTCTTCGAGTAAGTACCTATATTCAATTTAATTAGCATGTTTAATCAAGCATAACTAATAATAATATCCGTTACAACAGACAACAGTTAAATTACTTATAAGTATTAATATGCAAATAGACAATTGTACTTTATTTAATCTAAACATTTAAATATATATCATATTAAGGAATTAATATAAAATTTAATAATTTAAGTCATTATTAGCTTTTGAAAACTTGGATAAATAAAACATTGGTATTAGCAATAATTTGATACTAAAAAGTATTATTTTTTTATTTTTAATGTTAACATTGGTTAAAGAATAATATAATAAGTAATTGTGATTATATATTAAAATTCATACTTAAATAAATATAACAAAAACAAATATTTTATTTCTCAATTCTTAAATACAAACATATATTTAAATATAATTTTTATTATTTTACCATTGAATAATCATTCCATAAATTATTTTATTGACACATGTAAACTTATCTATATTTTATTGTTATTGATAGAATTTACTAAATTTTAAACCATATTGATTTTTAATATTTTCAGTGTCATTTGATTGAAGATCATGATGTTCTATCTGTTGAAGTTGAAGGATTAATACAACTTGTATTTGAAGCAAATAAAGAAGAGATGTCATATACAAACGGTGAGTGTACATACGTATATATAAATAGTATTATGTAAATTAAACAACTATTAATCGTTATAATACATTTTAAAGAAAAAATATCTGAACTCAAAAACAATAATTTAGCAGATTTTAACAATATAAATGATTCAATATTGAATAATTCAGAGTTAGATCCAAGATCACATTTCATCGACACTCCAACTCAAATTACAGGTAAGATTTGCAATTACCTATTTGTAATATATTATTATTTGTGTACACTAAATACTAAGTAAGTAAGTTTACAAATTACAAAATATTTTAATTTTGATAACAATGAAAAATATGTAAAGGTACTGACAATATTTTTATTGTCTATATATTATGCAAACAACTAAAGTTAACACAAATTGCTAAAGGATACTAATAATACTAACTTAGATATTATGATAAAAAATATTAATAATTATAATAATATAAATTGAAAGGGGTAATTAGAATATTTAACATTTGAGGCATATGTTATTTTCGCTATTTTTGTTAAATTTTTGTGAAATTCTGATCAGATTGATATGTATTTTAATAAATAAATTATAATATTTAATAATTATTGCACTAAGTATAATAGTTATATATCTTATAATGTTTAATGTTTGTTTTAGGTTCATAAATATACCTAAATATTTCAAACTAATCAAGGCCAAAATGCATAATTTTTCTTATTATTGTAGGACCACTCCAATAACCTTTAAGCATAAAATTCCAATAAATATATGGTAGAACATATTTTTTCATTATAAACATACTATGCAACTCATTTCCTTGATTAATTGGAAATGTTTCTAGTGGTTTAAGATCATAATCAAACTCTGCTAAAATGCATTTGCTGTATCCGGTGACTAATGGACAAGATGTATATCCATCATATTTGTCTTTCATATTTTTACCATTTATCACATTTATCATATTTTTAAATACAACCTTGCTTTGTGCAGCAACTGCAGCTCCTGTTTTTGATGTTGGACAACTTGTACAATCTCCAATCCCAAAAATGTTTCCATAAACATTGTGACGTAATGTATAAGGATCTACATCTAAATATCCAGAATCGTTACTTAAACTTGATTTCATTAAAACTTCAGGTGGACTCATTGGTGGTGTTACATGAAGCATAGAATATTTTATTGACATGGTTTTATTTGGTTCGTCAAGAAATTCAAAAGTAGCTTTTTTTTCAGTGTGATTAATTTGTATCAAATTTTGTCTTGTATCAACTGAAATATTTCGTTTATCACATAGTTGCTGTAATTTTTGTGCATATTTTTTAACTCCAAATATTACAGGTGTTGATGTCTTATACATAATGTTAATTTTGTCTCTTTTACCTTTTTTTTTTAAATAATCTTCAGAAATATACATAATTTTTTGAGGTGCTCCTGCACATTTAATTGGAGTATTAGGAAAAGTAAATATTGCATTTCCATCATCAATACTCTGCAATACTTTAAAAGTCTTTTCCACATATTGAGATGAATAATTAGTACATACACCACTATCTTCATCATCTAGGGCTTCCTTTAAACCCACAATTTGCTTATAATTATATTGCAAGCCAACGGACACCACCATATAGGCATAATTAATTGTGTCTCCATTTGAAATTGTTACACTATTGTCTTTTGGGTTAAAATTTTTTACTTTGGATTGAATCCAATTAACGTTTTTTGGAAGCACCGATTTGGTTGAACGGCGAGATTGAGAAAGGGTTTTCATACCTCCCCCAATCAATGTAAATAATGGTTGATAGTAGTGTGTTTCGTTTGGTTCAAGAACAATCACATCGCGTTCATGTTTCGAAAGTTTGGCTGCCATCGTACATCCTCCAGAACCTCCACCGACAATTAACAATTTACAACTGTGCTGAACGTTTCTACTAATCATACAATTTGAAAACATTGTAAAATTACTGAAACAAAATATCAGTACAGCAATCGTTATTGTACTATTACTATTTTTCAACTAAAGTTAAATTGATAATTTATTACATAGCATAAACTGCTGAAAGACGATAAATTTAGTTTTCAAACGGTAAATATGAGATTATTTTTGTTATCTTAACATTCAACGTCAACAAGTGTGTAATTAATTACTATTATTATACAAAGTACAATATTATGGACTAAAATAGAAACTTGTTTCTAAAGGTTAAGCGTTAAGTATCGTAATGATTGTGAGTAGTCATTAAGTATTTATCTTTACGGCTTTACCCCCACTACGTAAAATACTAAAATTCAAATTCGATTTAAGTCTAGATTAGATACTGACTATTGTGTGCAAATGTATTAAATATTTAAATAAGTAGTAACAATAGTTAATAGATATAGTTACTGTAATTGTCAGTAGTTACAAACTCACAAGCTCTCTAAATAAGGACGTCCACCGATTTTCAGCATTAAAAACATGCCCAATCAAACGTAAGAATTGAGTCACATAGGTGACTCGCATATGTGTAGCACATAGGTAAAATAAGGTGATAAGTGATAAGTATATAACTGCAGTGATAACATTCGGCACTCTTGTTAAAAAAAATATCAAGTACCTACCTACTTATTGAAAAATAAAAACGTTTTATCCAATCAAAGACATTCTATTAATTTAATTTAAAATATTTTTTTTTACCTGGTTTAGAATATAAAAAAAGAGATTCTCTGTCGCCCCACGTCCTCCTCATTCAAGCACTGTTTTATGTTAGAATGTTAGATTACGGCGGACTGGCCAATACTGCAGAAGTACAGACTGACGTGGTTCTGTTCTTTGGTCTTTTTCAAAATATAAAACTCAGCTATAATGAGTATAAAAGATTTATATGCAATAGGCAATAATGATTATTGATAATATAAATGTGATCGGCACTTTGTGTATATTAAATTGTAAATTATAGCTGAGGTTCTTCGTAAATTAATTGTCAGCGAGACCTTTAGTATTCAGTCCAACTTTGTGTTTAATTATATTCAGGCTTGGATTAAGTTTTTTAGAAAATACTTTTTAGACTTTTAAGAAATTTTTAGAGATCTCGGATTTTATACCAGACATTTTTTTATAGCAGTATTAAATTACATAAATTATCTCTTTATGAGTATTAATTTGATTTATTGAGTTTGTCAAGTGTAAAGTAAGAACATTATTTGTATTGGTTTCACAAAGATTTTTTTTTTATGTCTGAAAGCACGATTTTGGGTAGAAATAATGGTCCGATTACCACTATTAGGGTATGCTTTCGGTAGCAAATTGTGTCTAGTTGATACTTTATTTAGCTTATTTTTCGAATTTCTCAAAAGTTTTTCTGTGGGAGGAGAAAAACTACCAAAAAATAACGGAATAACGTCAAAATTTACGAAAAATAAATAAATAAATAACGAAAAATATACGTAATTTTGATTAAATTTTATTTAAGTTTTCCAATAAATATAAATATAAATAATACAATTTTGAACGTAGGTACTTTAAATTTTTTTTTGAATTTTCTCATAGGTAGTTTACATATGTGGTATAACTTATGGAACGAGCTATCAGTATATTATATTGTATTATATTGAGTTTCTCTCAGAATCGTTTTTTCGAATGCAATATGATCAAATTGCATTCAAATCAAATTATAATAAACCACTAATTTCTCTGAGGACTGAAGAGACGAAGAAGGAACATCCAAAATCAACCTTCCCACTTTTTTTAATTATGTAGTTTATAAAAATTTAAATTGAATATGTAAAATTTTTTTATTTTGAAACAATAGGGTCTCATGGGAAATGTTAACCTTGGGGCCTGAAATTATCTTAATCATGGCTTGATTTATATAGCACATATAGTTTATAGATATAGGCCATAGCAGATAGTTTTGTGTAGGTACATTCATGAATTCATGACAGTTCGAAGTTATGATATAAAATATAATATTATAATTACATAATTAACATGGTAATAGTTTGTGTACGAAAAAAATCAAGTTTTGCTGTTAAGCTATTTTAATTTTTTATAAATACTATTTATATATAATAATGATTAATGTTATATATATATATATATATCTAACAAGTTAGGTTATGTAACGCAGTATCGCAATAGCATTAGGAAATATAATTACCTATATAATCTGAATAGTTAAATCGCATTGAATCAGTTAAATGTTTAGATTTTGTCATATTAATAATTCAAATGATTATTAATATTTTAGATTCTGAGCGAAGCAAAGAATGTATTGGTTTTACAAAGATGTTTTTTTTATGTTTTCGGTAGCAAATTGCATCTAGTTGATACTTTATTTAGCTCATTTTTCGAATTTCAAGCTTTTCCTTGAAAGATGAAAAATTACTAAAAAATGGCGGAAAATCGACAAAATAGCGTTTCTGAAATTTAAAATTTTTTAATTTTGTAATAACTAATTGAGTTTTAATCATAGTGTCTTGAAATTTTTTTGAGTAATTACTTAGGTGAACTTCATTTCAAGAAAAAATTTAGAAACGAATGGTTGATTTTCTGACCAAGTATAGAGTTTTGGCTCTTTTTCCGAAAATGTTTAATATTTCCTCCAATTTTTGGTTTATTAGTTTGAAAATTTTATCGAAGTCTAGACATATACTACTTAATTTTTTTTTATAAGCTTTTAAAGTAAAAGTTCTTGAAAATTGGTAAAATTATGGTTACATTATTTTATTTCTTGGTAACTAATTAAGTTTAGATTTTAGGAACTTGAAATTTATTTAAAATATTTACATTCGTAATTTACACACGTGGTAAAATTTTGGAATAGATTATTATTCCAATTTCTTATTATTATTAGTATAGTATATTGTAATATATTGAGTTTCGCTCAGAATCGTATTTTCTAATGGAATATTATTGCATTCAAATCTTAAATATAATAAACCACTAATTTCTCCGAGGACCGAAGGGACGAAGGAAGAACATCCACAATCGACCTTTTTCTTTCTTAAATTTTAATTGCAATTATGTCATACATAGTGTCACCAATCATATACACAATTAGTGCACAGTGTACATCAGCATCAGTTTGCTGGTTAAATAGGTAGGTACTATGCAAATTGTACATAACAGCGTGACATTATAGACAATAATGTGCTGTTTAGCAGTGCCTATAATAATATGTGGAATTTATTTGCAGTTTTTTTTTAACTGCGTCACCCCACATCCGACTTTCCGCATAATGCTATAATATTATCAATTTAGTATACTGTTGTAGACAGGCAAATAGGTAACCTAACTTAGGATTACACAATTGGGGTGGCCTAACAGGAGTCAAAAAGTTAGGGAGGTGCTTGTTATATGTTATGTCCATTTTCCGCAGCTTATAAATATTTAAATGTATTAAGTTTTACAAAATAAATAACTTATTCTTGAACACAGCATGACAAGAAATATTTTATTATAAACATGGTGGCAATTCCAAATACACTAATGTTATAATTATTATTTTTGTATAATATAAACACAAATTAAATAAAACTTATAAATATAAATTTTGTAACAGATATAATAATATAAGGAAAAAATAATTTTGTTACAGATAATATTCATTCGACTGAAACTTCTGATGATTTTTGGGATTACCAAGAGCAAGTATTCAATGGACTTCAGAAAAGTGAAACTTGCAATAACGATAAAACTATAGAAAAACCTTTAAGGTCAGTAGAATTATAAAGTATATTCATAATGACCATAATTATCGTGTAAGCCGCGCTCACATTGGATGCATTTTCGTATAAACTCGTACGTACACGCACGAACGATCCTGATCTACCAAATACTTTGTGAGCGCGCAGACTGGGTTCGAGTTGTTTGTACATATATTTACGTATAGCTCCTACGTACAAAAACAATCCTAACTTGTTTGGATTTTATAACTTTCGTTCGTCGATAAGGACGTCACAAATGCAATATCACTAGAATGTCCGGAAAATATATTCAGTTTGCGCACTCAATTTGTACGACCTAACGACCAGTACGATACGAATTAGTGTTTAATGTGAACGTAATGAAATGTTTAACGTATAACATTACCAGTTATATTAATCAGTATATATTATTATATATTAAAAAAATGTATGTTTTTTTTTTTATTTATTAAAAAATATGACAAAAGTAACTATAAATGCGATCGTACGGCGTAATGTTCCGCTAGACGTATATCAAATTTATAATTTATTATATCATATTTGCAATGCTCAATAAAAATATTTAATTGTCGAAAAATACTCTGAATATTAAAATATATTAAAAATAACGTTTTAACTTCTATACATCTGAAAGGAACCAGAACGAAACAATTAAAAAGGTCTATTACCGCAACATAATATTATACTATATTACTTTAAAAAATTGAATATTAAATTTGGTGATCACCTCAATCAAATAGTTGAGAATTATTATAATATACAGTCTAGATATTTTAAGTATTTTTAGGAAAATGTTATATATGTACTTTATTATTTTAGTTCATGATAACTCATGTGCTCACTCTTTTAAAATGTATTATAATATAGGTAATATTAATATGTTATGTTTGTGTCATACAAATTACTTAGGTGTATAGGTACCTAAAATTTAGTAGGTATTATAATTATTTATAAAACCATTTATTGTTTTTATTATCAAATACTAATTCTTAATATATAGTTTTATACAACAATACATTTCTTACCAGATAATTTGATTTTTAGATGTTCAGTTAGAAAATGCAAAGCTAGATTTGGATCAGAGGACAATTTGAATTACCATAAACAATGTCATTTAGATGATAAATTTCAATGCATTGAGTCTGAATGCCAGTACACTGATTCAAAGTGGTTATCTTTAATATCACATTTATGGAAAACCCATAAAATAAACATAGAAATGTTCAGTTGTGATCAATGTGAATTTAAGACAAATAGGTAGGTCGCCATTATAAGAGTAGTTACAGTGTTTAAATACCAAAATAAAATGATAGTTTCATAATAATAAAACATTAATTATACATTTTCAGCCTTTATAAATTGAATACTTTTCATAAAAATATACATAACCAAGAAAAACCTTTTTTGTGTACATACTGTAATAAAGGATTCAAATCGATCAAACAACTCAGAAATCATAAAGTAAGCATAATGGTGATTTTTCTGAAATGTAACCATCAAAACTATATTATAATAACAATAACTACATTTTCATTTTAAAGCATTTTCTCTTAATTATTTTTTATTTTATTTTAATGATATCTTATTACTCATAATTATAACCTTTGATATTTATTTATTACTCTTTCTAATTTAACTATATCACTTACTGCTACAAAGTTTCCATCTTTTTTTGAATGCTTAAGTGGCATAACCTATCTAATTTCTTTGTTATTGTCTGTTGGCCAATTTGTCCCAATTCCAAAAATTCAGATTTTTTATTTCCATCTTTATATTAGCCATCAGGCTATAATCTCCTTCATAATGTGTCAGTCTGTTACAATACAGATCATTGTACAATAATGATTAGTAATATATAGTTTCGTACCGATCTCTTATGTATTGTCTTATTTTTGTTATTGGTAAGAGAAAACAATTGTTTTTAAATTCATCAAAAAAAAATAAATAATAATAATAATATTCTATTTATAAAATAACAATTTTTTTTTCTTAAGTTGTCTCATTAATTTTTCAAATAAGATGATTTTAGTAAGTTTTTGTTGTGGGCAATAGATCTGTCTATAAGATTGCTTAATATATAACTACCTAAGTAATATTTAAGTTATTAATTAATTGTGTTTTTATGTTTCAATAAAAATGAAGGTATCTACAAATATTTTTAAATTCTATATTTTCATTGTTACTATTAAATAGTAAAAAAAATTGAAGCATTCAATAATTTTGAGAAATTCTTGTAGGCACCTAGTTTAAGAAAAATAATTTAAAATATTGGAGCAATTTTATTCTATAGCCTATAAGTATTATATTGTATAAAACGTGAAAATATAATTTAAAATAATTATTGTTTCTCTGTTCATTTTATTATCATTATAAGGCGATTCATACAAAAAATGAGAAACCCTCTAGGACTGACCACATGTGTTTGCATTGTAACCGAACCTTCTCTACTAAGAGTTTACTGTACCAGCACATCACTAGCATACATGTAAGAGTCCGTCCGTACTTGTGTAATGTATGTGAATATACGACAGCCATAGCCAGTTCAATGAGACTTCATATGCGGTTGCACACCGGTGAGAAACCGTTCAAATGCAGTGAGTGTAGTTATTCGACAACTGACCATAACACACTGCGTAAGCACAAGATGAGACATACTGGCCAGACAAACTACAATTGTTCGCTGTGCAACTATTCTTGTATACAAGCTTCTTCATACAAAAAACACCTGAAAACCAAACATCCGGGTAATTATAATAATTATAATTGTTTAACTTAATTAAAATAAAAAATACAATACTTAAAGTCATAAAACCAATCTCTTTTATTGGGTATCTGGTACTATCGTTATTATATTTGTGCATCAATACAAATTGTTTCTTGCTTATATTTATATAATTAGTAATTACACAATTTTATCGGAACCACTGTCCTAATTAAATGGGTTTGGTTAGGCATCACTAATATAATTTATATCCCACAGCATATATGCATCCAACGTATCACAATGTATTTATCAAACTGTTATATTATGTCTACACTAAGTCGTTTTCATTTTCTTCAACACTTACAAGATTAGATTACTTACAAGATTAGAAAAGTGAATTAGACAATGGAATTTATACTCATCCTCATATTTTAATATTTCTCATAAGTTAATTATTATTATAATTAATAATATGTTAATATATGTTAATATTTTAAATGTTTAAACAAATATAGGATTTTATTATAACAAGTTTCAAAAAATGGCTAGTTTTTATCATATTATAGTATATAAATAAATATATGTGAGCACTATTTATTATAATACACTTATAATTGTTATTTAAATATCTGTATTATTGAAATTTTTCGTTATTTTTATAGGAATGAATGATGATTTAGTATACAGTTGTGATATGTGTAACTTCAAGACCATCCGTAAAGATATATATATGCTACATATTGTTAAACATAAAGAGGAAGTGATACAGAAAAATTATTATAGTGAACCACTTGTTAGCTTGGATGAGGTAAAATATGACAAGAAATTATAATATAAAAATCATTTATCTTAGTTTATAGAATTTAATATTTATTAATTGTGGGATTTAAGAAGACATTTCGCACACATATTAATTAAATTGTGGCGTTTGATAATAATGTTGTTTGTATCTTATCATTGGGATAATACAACTTTATTGTTAAACAAACTAAAAGTTCATAAAAGAATTTTAATATTTAAAAAATATTCTTATCTTAAAATTTGGTAATGAGTGTTTAATTTTTTTAATTAAACCTAAATTCTACAATTCAAATTCTAGGCGTGATTTTATTATATTGTTTATAAGATAGACATAGACAACAAATACAAGTGAGTTAATAATATTATATAATTTGTGATATTATGAAGAGTGGAGAAGTATTAATACTGTACCTAATCTTTTTCTATTACTTCATATAAAAATAATGTTTTTAACTATTCATCATCATCACTGGCCTTTACAACTCTAATAGAGTTTTTGCAGCCATCACTACATCTCTCTATCTCTCTCAGTCTTACACAATTTCCTTTCATTCTTGCACTCCCAGGGCCTGAAGATCCTCTTCTACTACGACTAGCCACCTCTTCCTCGGTCTGCTTCGAGACCTTTCCCTCCCGATTACCATTCCATAACTTCTCTAATGATTTCTTGTTCACTTCTTCTCATAATATGACCCAGCCACTGAATTCTTTGTCCTTTTATGTAACTAGTGACTAGTGCTATGCCTAGTTCTTTCTAAAGTTCCTTCTCCATTCAAACGTCCTTGTATCACGAACTGGTCTGCATATCACCCTCCACATTTTATTTTCAAAAGTTCTAAATCATTCTCACCGTCACACTTGTCGTTGTCCACACTTTACACCCATAAGTGAGAGTGGGTTAGGTCTTGTACAGTCTTAATTTTGTTTTCTTGGAGAGAGCTTTAGATTTGAAGAATTTGGACGGTGCAAAGAAGGATCTTTCTGCCTTTACTATCCTCGCACCAATCTCACGTGACCAATCATTCTTTGTACTAAACTGTACTCCTAGATATTGGAATTTTTCAACTTTTTCAAAAGCTATTGCATCTAGTTCATCTTTGTATGGTTCTACGTCAAGAAGCTCCATAATTCAAATTTCTTCCACATTAATTCGTAGCCCTACTTTTGCTGCAGCCCTTTTCATAACCGTAGTTAAACCTAGAGCACCCTCCAGTGATTCACTAATGATATTCAGATCATCCGCAAAACCCAGAACGTGTACCCGGTGGTCATTAATCGTTATCCCACTTGATTCAATTTGTATCATCTTCACTGCTTTTATTAGCGCTAAATTAAACAATATTGAGGATAATATGTCACCTTGTTTTAAGCCGGTTTTTACTGTGAAAGCCTTAGATAATGTGTTGTCTACCTTTACCTGGTATTTTGTTCCTTATTTTATTTATCTTATTTCCTTTTACTTTTATTTTAACAATTGTAATATAATAACTAAACATATGGAAAAATAAAATTGTAATTATAATAATTTATCTAAACCAATTGACCAAAAATATTGTAGCAAGATAAATTAATCACCTGTACTATAACCAACAGTTTGAGTCTTTGGGAAATAGTTGGTCACTGAGGATTACATAACTAGCAATAATTGTTTGGGGCAATGAACATTTCTTCTATTTTTCAGTATTGAATGTTCAAATCCTTCATTCTCCCAATAAAAAAAAAAAAAAAACTTTACTACAATTTAATTTTATGTTTCTCCACCTAAAATTTTAAAGTATAATAATTTTTAATAGCTATCTAAATGATCGGATTATAAACTACTATTTTAAAGTTACGTTTGAATGTGAAATTGTATGAAAAACAATGAAAATAAATTAATATATGTGTGGTATTATAGATTTTCAATGAAAAAGAAAAAATTCAAGAGGAATTTGTCGATCAATCATATCTCTTCAATACTATTAGAGTGAAGCCATTGAACACTTTGCAACCTAACGAAATCATAAAGAACAATAATTTTTAGAGATTATTGGTTAATGATTTTACTGATAAAATTATCAAATAGTTATTTTAAGTTTTAAACAAATATTGAATCTATTGAACAATTCCATGTTATTGTCCAATATTTCCACTATAAATAATATATATTGTAGTAATAAAAATATTGTAGTAATAAAAATATTGTTAAAATATTATGAGTTATAATATAGTTTATTAGTATACTACTATATCAATTAACATGATTACTTATTATCGATTCGGATGTAAATCAAAACATTCAACAAAACTGCAAATCGTTTGATAGTTTTTGAATAAAAACAATACTAACGATATTAACAATGGTTTTGAAAATTTAATCATATTAGTGTGATTTTCTTGATATACCTTGAGCAGCAAAAGAGCTGTCAGTGGTATCATAAATGATCTACTATATTTATACGATTTACTGCAATTCATAATATATTATAAACTATAATAGAAGGAAATAAATAAAAATGCAAATCTGTTCCTCAGAAAATTTTTTTAAAACCCATTTATAAAATGAGATTATTATTATAATTAAATCGGTCATCAGCTATGTGATATTAATACAAACTGATAATGATACTAAATGATAATACTAATGTCCCTTTGGTCCTCAGAGATATTAGTATTTTATAATAATAAAAATATAAATGCAATGATATTGCATTCGAAAATATGATTAAAAAATTTCAATATAACACAATAATATTGAGACAATATATTATACTGATAATCCATTCCAAAATTTTACCAGGTGTGTAAACTACGTATGAAAATACTTGAAAAAAATTAAAAGTCTCAACATTAAAAATTGAATTAATTAAGGTATCATGAAAAATCTAAAATCAATTTCTCCAAATTACGGTTTCTGTAAATTTTGCTGTTTTTTTTTTTTTTTATATCATATTTTGGTATATTTTCTTTTCTCAAGAAAAAACTTTTGAAAAATTAAAAAAAATAGCTAAATGAAGTACCAACTAGATACAATATGCTACTGAAAGTATACCCTAATTGTGTTAATCGGAAAGTTATTTTTAACCAATAAAGTTTCTCTTCAGACCTTTTAATTAAAACACAAAAATCAAACATCAATGTAAAATGTTAAAGTTTGAATACCTATTAAAAAAATTGACTTTATACTAAATAAAGGCAATTATATTAGATCATGCCATTATAGTATGCTATTAAATTTATATTGGTGAACAGATCACATCTCTGTTATTATCACCTGTTATGAATATATCCATAACAGGTTTTTATAATTTTCTTACATTGTAGCCAGGTAAATCAATTGTCAACTATAATTTAATCATCATACAATTATGTTTACTATTATTGAATTAATAGTAATAATTTTAAATAATACTTGTATAAAAAAAATACATCAAAATTTAAACTTAAGAATCCTATGCATTTTTATTATCTTTAAAATATATCATATTATACATTCACATTGAAACAATTTAAAAAAAAAAAAAAAACCAAATATTTATATTATATAATATGTATAATATATGCATTGCACATTATGGTACCTATATAACAATGGTTCTTAAACATTTTTATCCCGCCTCCCTAGAAATGGATTTTCTTACACATATCATGAATATAATATTAAATAAAATAGGTTACAGATTATTTAATACTTAGTAATACTTAAATACTCTTTTACTTAGAACTTGAATGATTGTTTTTTTTTTCGTCAAATGCCTGTACACCTCAAGAGAAGTGCAATTCATAGTTTGAGAACCACTGATATATAATATGTATATTATATTTATTTGTGATGTCATGTATTTATAAGAAAAATCAAAGAATATAACTAATACAGGTAAATATTACAACTAAAAGTATAAACTAACAAACCATTAAGTACATCTTTAAAAGTTTAACTACAGTGTACAAATATATAATTATTAGGATAATATTCATTACAATGCTATGATAAATAAACTAATTTACACATCATTGCTATACCGATTTAAAAATTTATATAATGTGTATGGCATATGTTTTACTAAAACCAAAGCGGAAATGCTGACGACAAATATCAAAATTCCTAGATTTTTGGTTTATAAGTAATAACATAAAAAAAAGTATACATCACATCTTATCTTATAAAATATTAATACTAAATTAAAGAATTAATTTTCAACGATCAATTTTTATTATCATAAATGCAATCAAAAATATACTTATGTTATTGATTATTTTAATTAGACAGAGTTAAATATATTAACTAAAAATATATATAAAAAAAAAAAATAAAAGTAAAAATACACTAAAATTATTGCATATATTTAACATATTTATTTAATTATACGTCGTCTAAGAAGTAAATATTTATAAAAATTGCTATATCTAATATATAATAATTTTCATAATATTTGTATACAGAGTAAGCAGTTTATTATCTATAAATCTTATTATATACCTAATATAAATAATATGGCTTTAAGTATAAGTATGGCACAATCTAATAAAGTAATAATCAATGTTTCTATATTGACAAATAATAATAATTTGGCTTATGATTTGTTATTAACTATTCAATTAAAAATAGTTAATATTAAATTATAAAATATTTAAGTCAGATCACACAACCATTAAAAATGATAAAAATTTATTATAGCACAATAGTTCAATAATAAATTACTATACAATTTTAAATATTTAAAAATTGATTAAATATTGATATATATTATGTAACTCAATAATAAAGTATTAATATATTTATGAAATATATTTGTTACAACAGTTATGTTGTTTAAAAAAAGGTTTAGTAATATATTTTATATTAATGGTTTTATTTTCAGACTTTCTTACAATGGCATTAAGATAAGGTGTAATGGATGCAAAAAATAATTAAATACAGGGGCAGATCAAGTTTAATATAATAGAGGAGGGGAACAAATTATAATTTTTTTTTTTATTTTGGGAACTACAGCTTACAGGGATGATACAAACTGTTCGTTTATATATGTATATTTTTTAATTTTTCTTATGGAACAAGGGGGGATGATCGCCCCTGGATCCACCTCTGATTAAATATATATAATTTAAAAAACAATACTAAAATTTTAACTTAATACATATTTTAATGCATATATAAATATGTAATTCTGTGGTATAAACTATTAAATGTGATTTTAATTTTAATTTGTAATTATATATATTTTTTTAATGTGAACGCAATTGTATGAAGTATTAAATAAAAATAACTTATTTTCAAAAGAAAATGTATCGTATGTATTATATTTAGTGAAGATCATTTGCAATAAGATTTGTATAGATCAGACTTAAATTCAAAATTATATAATTTCAGTTAAGATATAAGAAGTAAAATAAGAATTATTAAATATTTTTCAACCCATTTAGGAACTATTACATGAAAAAAAAGTGTAAAATATTTGGTATATTTTCTCCTAAGTATTATAATTTAATTTAATTGAATTACATCGACTAGAAAATTGAAGTCTTTAGAAGAATTTTAGTTCATATGAAAATTAATTTTTTTAATAGTAAAATAACAAAATTAATTAACTTAATTTAAGTAAATATATAAGAAATATAATATAATATATTTAAATAATTTATACTTTAATAGTAGTCAATTAAATAAACACACTTCTATTTAAATGGGACATATTAAATATAATATGTGAAATAAAAATATACATTATAAATATGTATAATACTTACAACTTAATGTTGTTCATGCTTTTGTCTCATAAGGAATAGTGCTTCATGAAAATCATCTGAGCTTAACTTGTTTCTATCGATATGTAATGTTGAAAACAACTCACCGTCAGTCATTGATTTTGGAAATGTAAAAACACATGTATTTTTGTCAGCTATATTAGCTGAAGCGCACATTCTATCGTCACTGAACAGTGTTTGATAAGAATGTGCTTTATTTGTATGAACTACATTACATTCTTTGCATGAAGTTAAATTATCAGCTGATGTACCTTTATAAAGTGGCTTCAACATATACTTTGGTACTGTTAGGCTTGATGATCTCAATTGACGACCTGATACAGGAGACTTTGATTCTGGTGTGCGGCTTATGGATACACCTGATATGAAAAGAGTTGGAGATTTTGGTATGCCAGTGTCTGATTCAATATCAGCTGATATATCATTATCAGCACTGTCTTCAGAATGACTACTAAACTTTTCAATTCGTATGTTCAATTCAGGCTTAGTAAGTGTATCTGCTACAATATTTGATTCCTTTTCTAATGTTTCATCAGATGTGTCTAGTGCAGCAGTTTTCCCAATTTTACATAATCGTTTGGGTAATGTAATACTAGCAGGTTTTGATGAGTTTTGCCAATATAATTGGGCCAAAATGTTACACAGCTGTGATATAAGTAAAATAATTAAAATGCTAAATTCAGAGAAAAAAAAAATTAATACATACTTTTTTGTCTGTACTAATAGGAGCAGCAATATTGCTATCGTCCAATGATGTAACAGCACGACATTCACCATTATTATTTATTTCCATAAGAATGGAAGTAGTTCTTCTAGGCAATACTTGAAAGCCATATTTCGCTTGCCCTTTTTCATTATCTAATTCATCTTGACTGTCATCACTGTTCATATGATATACATTTACACAATATCTAAATAAGAAAAAACAAATTTTATAAAATACATTTAAATGTTTACATTAATAATATTTAACAAACCTTCGATTATTTTTGTATAAATCTCTACGTGACAGTAGATCACCATATGACAATGAACGTCTAAGATTTTTACCATCCATACGACTATATATGTCTTCACTAAAATCTAAATAATAACTATTTTTATGTAAATCTCCCACTTTGAAAACACCATCATCAAGTTTTATACCACTGCATCTAAAATTAAATAAATTTAGAATCATTTATATGAATTTTAAGTTAATTATATAATGATATTATATTTATATTACTTGGATAGTATAACAGGTGCATCTATAGTTTTACTATTCATTTTATCAACAGTTTGAGGTAAAATAGTTTTAAATTTATCTTCATATTTTGATAAATTTTTTGATTTTGCTATAGATATTTCATCCAAAGACATTTGTAAAGCCATTTGCAATTGCTGATCATCATCATTTGAATCTTCACCCACTTCTTTAAAATAAATATAATGAACACGATAATAATATATTTATTTGAATTAATTTTCTGTAATGAACAATAAAAACTAAAATTTGTACTCACCTATATAACTTTTACTGCAACTGGCTTCTTCATTATCTGGTCTGTAAATAAATTAATGTGATAATAATTTTTATATTATATTTTAATTTTAGATTCTGAGCGAAGCGGGGAATATACTGTTTTTACAATGTTTTTTTTTATGTATAAAACATTTTTTCAGGTAGAAATAAAAAATCCGATTACCAAAAATAGTTTACCCTTTCTGTACCAAATTTCATCTAATTGGTACTTTAATTAATTCATTTTTTGAATTTCCCAAAACTTTTTTCTTAAGAAACAGAAAATTAGCAAAATTATGGTTTTATTATTTTATTTCTTGATTACTAATTGAGTTTTTATTGTAGGGATTTGAAAATTTTTTGAGTACTAACATAGGTAATATTTACGTTTAGTAAAACTTTGGAACCAATTTTTTGGCTAAGTACAGAGCTTTGACCTTTTTTCCAAAAATGTTTGATAACTATTTTTGAGTACTCACATAGATGTTTTATATTAGAGATATATTATTCTAAAAAAGTCTAATCATTTCTAATTGAGTTTCGATCTTAGGGACTTGAAATTTTTTTTGAGTATTCCCATAAGTGTAGTTTACACCCATGGTAAACTTTTATAATGGCTTATCAGTATAATATATTGTATTACATTAAGTTTTGCTCAGAAACATATTTTCTAAAGCAATATCAATGCATTCAAATCTTAATTATAATAAATTACTATTTTCTCCAAGGACCGAAGGGATGAAGGAGGAACATGTGGAATCGACCTTCCCACTTTTTTCTTTATGATAAATAAAATAATAAACCAACCTTTTTTTTTGTTGAGCATCTTTTATCATTTGAAGTCTTGACATTTCAAGTGCAACAATAAGATCCATTGCAAAATTACCAACAATACTAGTGCGTTTTTCTTTTTTTCCTAAAATTATAACAAATCATAATAGATAAATCTAAAAAATGAATATATTTCTAATACATACGTTCTTCTAACAAATTTTTATGAGTATTTTTACATCTCAAGCTACAATACTCATGGAATTTTGATGTTCTAGGATTTTGCACTCTTGCCCTTTTGCAATGTTCCATTTTACACTGACCAAACACACTTACAGCTAGAGCTCGATCAAATTCAGTTTCCTTTAATTTTTTGTTAAAAAATTACAATAATTGCATACAAATATAAAATTGTTTTTAATAAATTAATTTGTTATCTAACCTCTTCTTCATCAGAACAACTTTCAGGCCAATCTAATATAGCAGTAAGATTACGATGTCGTCCCTTTGAGTCAACAATCCATGGATTGTCTGGATCAATTTGGATTGAATCTCCAATAGCTTTCTTTAACAAATCCTAAACAATTGTTTTAAAAAAAAAACTTTTATTTACTGAATATACTTATTAATATAATTTATCAAACATACTTTAGCATTAGCATTTTTATGCTTTTGAGATATGGCAGTAGACTTTGGTTTTGATACATTTTGTGGAACAGATTGATTGCTTTCCAATGATATAGATCCATCTGATATGGCATTAATGAATTCATGACGTTTTCGTCTTAATATACTAGTTGTATTAATAATGGCACTTCTTGGATTACATAAATACTGTCTTAGGACCATTCCAGCTAACTTTTCAGTGACTTCTTCAACTTCATTCTGGAATATACATTTTTATCATAAAACCAACTCAAGTCGTTAAAAAAATTACAATAGTAATAAAGTAATTAAAATTAACAATAATATAAAAAATATAATATATAAAGATTTATGTTTTTATTCATAAAACACATATTAATAGTGATTGATAATTAATTGTGTAAATAAAATAAAATAATTAATTATTATTAAATCTTTTTTAGTACATCTTGGTAGTGGAAGTAGCCACTCAGCCCAATGAATCAAATACGTGTAGAAGCTGACTTAATTAGTATTGTTGTTTGGCCGAGTAGCAAAACAAGTTTCTCGGCCAAGAACTCGTCTCATGTAAACAAGGCATAAGGCCATGCTTATAATTATCAAAAATCGATTATGTTTCTCTATAAACCAAGAACACTCAGAAGATTTTATGTTTTTGTTGGCAGAAAAACAAATTCTAATTCGTTTTACACTACATTATCATTTATCTTCATTATATGCCTTGCTCTATTAATTTCTTGATCACATGCTTCAAAATCATACACTATTGCCTCAGTTTTACTTCTACTAATCCTTAATCCTCTCCCCTTAAGTGCTGTTTTCCACTGTCCAAACCTTTCTATCACTTCCTCTTGACTCTCTCTCACTAACACTACACTGTAAACATCGTACACCATGGTATCTTATCCTGTATATCATTTATCTCATCTATTATCAAAAATAACAATTAAAAGCTCAAAGCTGCACCTTTGTACATACCAACATTAACCTTACACTAAAATCTTCACACTTTCATTACTCTTGTCATTACACCCTCATACATGTCTTCTATTATTTTAATATACTTCCTCAGTATTCCTTTTTTCTCATTGTTCACTCTAAAACATCTCTTAGAACTCATATTCTTCTTTTTTAAATCTTTACTTACCATACAGTTTCCTTTTTTTCTTCTTCTATTTCTCCACAATCTGCTTTATACAAAATATTGTTACCATTGTTGATTTTCCTGGCATAAACCCAAACTGATTCCTCGATACCATAGCCTCACTCCTTATCCTCTATGCTATAACATCACAAGGTTAAATTATTCATAACATGACTCATAAGTTTTATACTTCTATAATTTCCACAATCTTGGACATCTCCCTTACCTTTAAAGAAATGGGTACCAAAAAATATTTTCTTCATTCCTCCGGCATTCTTTTCAGTATCTTATTAAAAAAAACCTGTTAACCACCTTATGATAAATATTTCAGCTTTTTTTGCTGAAAAAATGTTGATTTTCCATACCTTCACTTGTACTCCATCAGGTCCAATTACAATCTTCTTTTTCATCCTCCTAACCACACTCTAAACTTCCTTTTCTTTAATTAAGTCTATAACTATATCTTAATTTCATTTTAAGTGTTCTATTTCTTCTTTTGGAAATTCTTCATTCTATAGTCTTTAAATATAATTATTAATAGATAATAAAATATAGTACATTTTACCTGCATAAACTCTAAAATGTTTCTATTATATGCACTACTTTGCATATAGAATCCATACACATATGATGCACAAAGAACTCGTTTGGCTTTTTGTACTTCAACAATTGCATATTCGACAAATTTTGTACGCTCATCATCTATAATATATCAACATTTCCAAAATAACAATTTCAAATACACATGGAAAAAAAATCAATATTACCTTCAGGTATATTTAGGGCAGCTGATAAAGCTATCCTCCATTTCTTTACAATTTCAACAAACAATTCTTCCATTCGGCGGGTAACTTCATGTTTTTTAAATTTTGAATAAAAATGAAGAAATTTACTTAATTCCAAACTTTGTTTATTTTTCTTTTGAGCCTATTCAAAATAATTACATATATATTTATACACGGTTAATGCCAAATCTTGATCATTCAAGCTCTGGTGCAAAAATAATTATGGTAAACGAAAAGTCCATAGACATTACGTATATTTTACATAATAATGGGAGCCCCTTTGTTATAACCAGGGCTAGGATTTGTATGCAATAAAAAATTGCAAAATATGCAAACATTTTTTATAAAAAAATTTTTATAAGATAAACACAAAAATATAGTTATGTGAATACTCAAAAAAAATTTCAAATTCCTACAATCAAAACTTAATTAGTTATCACAAAATTAAACAATTTTAAATAATAAAACCGTTATTTTGCAGATTTTCGGTAATGTTAATTTAAAAGCCTATAATAAAAATTGTCAGTCATGATTTTCAAAATATTTTGAAAAAAGATTAAGTAGTATATGATTAGACTTTGACAACATTTTCAAAGCGATAAACCAAAAATTGCCGGAAGTATTAAACATTTTTTTAAAAAAGTTTAAAGTTCTATACTTGGCCAAGCAATCAACCGATCCATTCCAAAATTGTACCATACTTGTATATTACCTATGTTAATACTCAAAAAAATTTCAAGTCAAAAATTACAATTAAAACTCAATTAGTTATCATAAAATTAAAAAATTTAAAATAACAGAAACGTAATTTTGCCGATTTTCCACCATTTTTTGGTAGGTTTTCCCCTCCTAAGGGAAAGCTTTTGAGAAATTCGAAAAATGAGCTAAATAAAGTACCAACTAGAAACGATTTGCTACCGAAAGCATACCCTACTTGTGGTAATCGGACCATTATTTCTACTTAAAAATGTGTCTTCATACATAAAAAAAAAAAAAATATCTTTGTAAAACCAATACATTCCTTGCTTTGCTCAGAATCTAAGTCGCAAAAAAAAAAACATGCTGTTGCATATAAATCCTAGCCCTGGTTATTACTAAAGACAGGATTATCATGCAAATTCTTCTTTTTATCTAGTGTTACATTTTTCATAAAAATAAGTTATAAATCCAAATTTAATAAAATAGATTAATTTAAATTAAGTTTTATTCTGCACAAAATACACATTTTTAAAAGTATATTGTTTTCTCCTATTATTAAAGACATTACACATATACATTTATAATTTTATATTATTATGTACTTTATTTTTGTCCTTGGATTTTTACAAATAAGATGTAATAAAGATTACATATTTTAATATTAATATTATACATACAATTCATATCATATATATACAGTATACATACATATACAATTGATATACTAATCCATATTTACGGAGTAGCCAGGATGGGCAATTTCCCCCAGTAGAACATTGGGAGTGATACATTTTTTCAATTTTTCTTAAAACACATCACCCCCTCACCACCACAAAAAAGGGAGGAATTAAAAAAATGTCCTTGGTACACCAAAATTCTAAATTCGAAACTGAATTACTGTGTTAAATGATATATGACTATCGTACCATTGATTATTAATCAATGATCATACAGTTTATATTCTACAACGATATCATATTATTATTATTACTATTACCTTTATTAATATAACTAACTTACATTTTTAAAACGTATAGTTTTTTTTTTTAACTAAAAGTTAACAAACATATAACCCACCCACTCATTTTGGTCAAGAAGCTATTGTTCCAAAGAATTCTTTATCTTGCCATTATTAATCAGTTTAATAAAGTTTTAAAATATTTACTTCTTTAACAAGAAGACCTCGTTTATCATCAGCTTTACAGACAGCAGTTATACGATTACAACGAAAAAATCCACCAGTAATTGAACCATGCTTTTTCCAGCTTTCTTGACATACCCAACAAAATTCATATTTACACTACAATAGAAAATATTATTATTAGTATAATTAATAAAATTTAGTAATTTCACTTTCAGTGTGTAGCATTAATTATAGAATAGACTATTCTAAAATCAATGGCGTGTAGTCGAAATAGCAATTTTCAATATATATGGGTCGCAAAGTAATTAATTTGGGGTCGTAACAATTTTATTTAAATCATTATAAAAATTGGAAACATGCTTAACTTATGTATCAATATGATAGCCGATAGGCATATCAAATAGTACATAATAGTGTCAAAACTAAATAACACTCTTAATATCTATTTGCTATTAGATTACTACAAATAATTGTTTGCTTAACAATTGATATTATTTAATCTAATTCTATTTCAAATATATTGGAAATAATGTTAAAGCAAGTTTAATTAAAGTAAAAGTATCTAATGTAATAATTCTAATAGAAATACGTTATTTAAAGTATTATATTTTGGTTAATATTTTATATTATTAGTTATTAATTTTTTTATCCATTTCATATAAAAATATACTTCTGTGAATAAAATGTTATTATATAAAAAATTAAAAATATTACTAAGCAATAAAGAAATTTACTTTTGAACATTTCATATGATTACAGCCTTCATTCTTCTGTATAGGCGAATTGCAATTTGGACATGGTCTTGAATTTGTCACTAACCATAGACTGTTAGCAGCTACTTCGTATTCCGCTGTTGTCTCACGTATTTTGTCTGGTTTGATTTCAGATATTTTTGTCATCCACTGAGACCATTGTTGACAACTACAAGGAGTATGAGCATCTCCCATACATTCCCTAATCAAGTAATGTCACAATATAAAATCACATTTAAAAATAGTAATACAAATTCAATGCAATTACCAACAAAAATAATGTCCTCTGCCACAGTCAACTGAATGTGCAATCTTAGAATTTTGTTTTGGTTTTATAGTGCTAGGAAGACGAACTGCAAGTCCACAGTTTGGAACAGGACACCATTTAATAGAACGATTGCTTTCAACAAAAGCCTAAAATTTTTAAAAATTAACCAAATATATTATAATTATAAATATACAAATTCTACTCACTTCAATATTAAGATCAAAATATCTCCGAGCCATTTCAGGACTGACAATGTTTTCAATGAGTTCTGTGGGAACTAAAATATGGCAGTGCAAAGCTGGGCAATATATGTTACTAGAGTCTTTTCTTTTGATTTTATATGTTAAGTATTGTTTCCAACATGAATTACAAAATTTATGTTCACAACACAATTTAATTAAACAATCAGATAATGGCAGTTCATTCAAGCAAATATCACACTGAAATAATACCAATTATAAATAAATTTAATTAATAATTCTTAAAAATAAAAAAAACTTATATAGTATATTTTGTAGACTTATACTCTTTTTCATTTTTAAATTTACATGTTTACTAGATAAGTGTATAACCATTGGGTATTGCCAAACATATTTATTCTTAAGATATAAAAAGTTAAATAAATTAAACTTACTATAGTTTGATCATTTTCATTAAATTGAGCTTCTTCATTTAAATTTGTTTGTTGTAATCCATTGAAATAAAATTTTTTTGTGGATTGCACTGATATGGGCACTTGAACACCAGCAATTTGACAACACTTGTCAGGGTCACGAACCCATCGTTCAAGTAAAATCTCTCTAGACCATTCTAAAATACATTTAAATAATCCTTAATAAACTTAAATAATTTTATAATGAAATAACAATTATTTTACCATTGTTTCTAAGCAATGCTTCTGCTGTAAATAATGGTAAATTCAACATATCAGCAGTTTCAACTAATAACTGATCCTTAGCTTCTTGCAAGTCTTGTGTACGCAATCCAGCATATGTTTCTTCCTCCCCAAAATCATAATCATCGACAACAGTTAAAATATCCTTTAGATCTTCTCCCTTATTAAATTAATAAAATATTTATTAAAAATATTAATATTTTAAAATGAAAATAGCATGTTAAAAATATATTAAATAATATATAGTATACAATATATTAAACTTTACAACATTAATGTTGTATTAAAAACTAAAATAAATAAATAGAACAAATAATCGTAAGTTCTACACATTATGATATGGGATTTTTCACAAAAAAAAATATATTTTTTTAATAATAGTGTAATGTGTTTAATTTATTATTCGATTTTGCTTCAGATTTAACATATTTTTGACTTCTACTTATTACTAAAAATAAGAATTAACTTACAAAAACCATTCGAGATTCTAATTTACGTGCTAAATTCTCATGTCCATTTTTAACAGCCAAATCACAAGCAGTTTGTTTTTGGTTATTAGTCTTAAATATCGGGGCTCCTCCATGTGACAGCATTAAATCAACACAGTTCTGTAATCCTGAAGCTGCTGCAAGATGAAGGGCAGTGTTTCCATCCTATTAAATCTTACTGATTAATTTAAATATTTATGTTAATGAATATGTTTTTTTTATATTTAATTTACAATATTTTGAGCACTCAGTCGTATTTTCTCTCTCCTTCCATCGGATAGTTCTAGTCCTTGCCAATTTAATAATAGTGTAACACAGGTTGCACGACGTTCATGTGCAGAGTAAGAACTTTGTGGTAAAGGGGAACAAACTGCATGTAATGCTGTTTCATTTAAATTGTTCTTTTTATTTGGATTTCCATTATGTTCATTTAAAAAGGCTCTACAAGATATTAACATTCAGAATAAAATTAACAATCAAGTTAATGTGGAAATTAATTTACCTAAGTAAGTGTTTCATTCCATGTTTTGCTGCATAATGTAAAAGAGTATTATGGTTATGATTTTCTCCATAGCTCAAATTAGGGTCTATAGTTTTAAGATCTCCAAAGTTTGAATACATCTGTTAAAAAAGAAAATAATAATAACGTGTTTTGATAAAAAATTAATTACAAGTTTTTCTATTTTATACACATTCTATTTACCCGCATAGCAGCATATTCATCCCCTCGTTGTAGATGCTTTTTAAATTTTGTAGACGTACCACCCATATTGTTTTTTTTATAGAATGTGGCATATCTAACTGCTTTCAAATACCCATAATATCTCTATCTTTATTATCATGTATAATATGGCATCCATTGTTTTCATTTAATTGCAAAACTATAAAAAGTTATTATATTATTAATAGCTCCATTACTATATTATGTTATAAACCTATAATAACCTAAATATAAATATAAACTATACATTAAGTCATTTACAAATTAAATTAAAATTATTAAGTCAATTGATTATACAACTTATTAATACATATTTTAAATAGTATAATTAAATAATATATAATATACCTATATAAAGTATAAAAATACTTTTTTAAGAAATTATAATAAATATTGATATATAACCATTCTACTTTATAGGTCTCTGTAAAAAATATACCTTCATTGATATCAAAAATACATAGACAAAAATAAATATAATTTTTAGTCAGGAATTCATTTAGTCATATTATTTATTAATTTATTTTTATATCGATATCAATTTGTAATAATAATATGATCAATATTTAAAAATATATATTTGGCTAACATTCAACAATCAAAACATTAAAATATGAGTGTTCATTTAAATGTTTAAATATTTAATTTATTTAAGATTAATTTGTTAAAATATAATGTTATATAATTTTATTATAATAAAATTTAATATTTATATAAAATGTATTATATTTTTAAAATTAGTTAATAAATTAAAAAATAAATACAAATTAAGAAATTTAAACTTTAATATATTTAGAAGTGTGTTTAGGTTAAATTATTTAGAGGGGTTTTGCCTCAATCATGTTGCCACAATATATGTTTTCAACAATTTCACCAAAATTAACAAACTATTAAACTTTTTGAAGGGTTGAATTTGAAGCTCTCTCTAGCGTCTAGCACCCCTCTTCCAAGTTGCACCAATATATATAATAAGTTAATAGGACACAACTAAAAAATTATATTAATTATCTTCATTCATCAATATTATTACCATGATAATAATTAAGTAGAATCAATAATCAATTAATTACTTTATAAATAAAATATAAGTAATATTTCCTAAATTATATTAAATTTATGAATATAAATTAAATTATAGATTCAATAATTTGTCAATTACTGTTATTTTTCAAGGTAATACAAATATTATATCAATTAACAAATAATAAAGTTTTATAAAGTAGAAAATAGAAAATTATATTATAAAATGTGGTATAATGTACAATAAAAAATAACATGACCATTAAGCATGTATAATTGTTGAAAATGTTTATTTATATTAAATTAATGAAGCGTGTAAAAGGAAAGTAAAATAAATCAATGCTGCTTTTGTAATTTCTTTTTATGAAATATCTAAAAAATAAGTAGGTGTCCACACTGCAATTAGCAAAGGTCAATATGAGGTTTCATGGTTAAATTAATGTATAAAAGTATTTTACATTTTAATATAGTAGTACAGGTATAAATTGACAATTTTCTTTTTTGAATTATTGACTACATTACAGTTAAAGAATGTTTTAGTAATCAATCACTCAACGCTGTGATATAATATATTATGATGAATTTTAATAAGGTAAATACTATATACTATATTACTATGAATTATGATTTTATTTTTATTTTAGTATTAGGTACATATACTGTAGTAATAAAATATTTTAATATATATAAAAATAATTTTTATTTAGAAGTAGTTAATGATAAAGAATAAAAAAGTAGAATTAGATACTTAACTATATCTTAACATTATGATAGTTATCCTGAATTAATATTGTTTCATGGCTAATTTAATCTATATTACTCTATAATTTAGGTGGCATAAAGGTAAACCTAAATTTGAGTATGTTAAATTTAATATTTCAACATTTAAACAATTAAAAGATAATATAATTTTGATATTGGTATTAACAAGTTATTTATAAATATTATATTTCTTTTACTAAAGAAGACAAAAAAATAATGTTGAATTATTTTAAATCATTTCAGGTTCAATCATCATTTAATTGTCATTTTAATTAGAATAATTGAAAAAGGAATATTATATTATAATTTTGTTTCAGATTATTGTTCTTATTATCTTAATAATATCAATTACAAAAAGTTTTGGAGATAATGATTCTACACAAACCGAAATAATTGAAGACACAGAGGATCCAATTTATATTAATCAAAAATACTTTGGTGATGAATCAATGGGATCTATAAACAAATGTAATACACATATATCTATAACTAAAATAATAAAAATTATGTTGGTTTAAAAAGCAGAAAAAAAATATCTTGCAATGTTCTAAAATCGATACTATTATACAGTGGTGCCGGTGCTGAGGGGGCGGAGGGGGCATTCGACCCCCTGTTAAATATATCAGGTAGCAAATCATAATTTGGCCCCTCTAAAAATTAGTCATCATAGTTATATCATCATGTAATAAAATGAATTTTGAAAAGTTTGTATAACATATAAAATTAAAAAATGTAAAACATTAAAATTGTTTTTAATTTTATATTAAAAATTAAATTAGGTAAATAAGACTATTAATTTAATCTACAAATCAGTAATTAAACCTGTTTTACAAAAATCACTAAGTATTTATATTTTATTTTAATATTATACTATATATCATGGTTTTCCTTAAATTTTTGCTACCCCACAAGAAAAGTAGTTCCTGCGCCTCTGCTATTATATCTATATTAAATAATAAATATTATATAGATAAATTATATCATAGTAAAACTAGAAATGTATTTAAATAATTTGTTAAGAGACCTAACTTTAATGTATCCCAACTTTAATGCCTTATTAATGGGTATACTGAAAAATGCTTCAAGCAGAAAATATGTCTCTGTATTCACTAATTTAATCATTGATAATACCTAATTGAGTTATTAAATATAAACTTTCTAATCTAATAATAAATATTTATGCTCTAGTATATGTTTTTATAAAGATTAAAATTATTAAATGTGTTTTATACTTTCATCCAGATGAACCAGGAAGAGTTCAAATAAAAGTATATAGAGGACCCGATATAATTGAAAATGATGAATCATATGCAGCACATGGATATTGGGTTAAACAACCATCTGAAGATTATTAATGATAACCAATAAATTTGTATTAATCTTAAATTTAAAAAAATATATTTATTTTATAAATGTATTTAATTTTGGTAGTAACTTTAATTAAATTATCAAAATATTATTGAATAGGAATATTAAAAATAAAATGTTTAGTATTGTTATTATTAATATAAATAATGCATGATATCTTAATGAAAGTTTATATAATATGTATAATATATATTTGCATATTTATATACTCGTATACATTCATTTTATGTAATTATAATAAACATGAAAAACAACTTATTTTATTATTTATTATAGACTCTCTGATATACTTATTCAAACTTAATTGTACATTTTCTGATGATCGAATTTTCTTATTGAAGTTTATTTCATGAAACGAGTTTTGGATTTCATTCCACTTGTTTTCATTGTTGCATAATAATGATATAATTATCTTAGTGATAATTATAACACCAAACACCTTATTTACAAAGTATAAATACTGAATCCAAAAATCAAAATTTGAAAAACAATAATATATTATATTGTATGTACTTATAAAAAATATTGAATTGATTATAAAGAAGTAAAGTAGTAAAATACTTATAAGTATAACACTAAAGAATAAAGATAAGTATTGATATATCTATTGGTAATATCGGTATTATTCTATTTTATACCATAATTATACTTAGGTAGTTATAGGTATAAATTATTATAATACATTTTATCAAAACAAAAACGTGAGATTGCGCCCGCGCGAAAATTTACATGGAATAATAAACACTTTATTATTAATATCAAGTATGAACTATTGAACCATGGTTATAAACACGGTTGTAGATAAAACATATATTCTGAATTTAGAACATTTTTTCATATAATCTGTGATAGAACCACAGATTTCTATATCTTGTGATATAGAAATATGATATAAACAATTGTTTATAGTATTTGATTATTCTATATGATATAAATCTGTGGGTAGAACATCTACTACCGTAAAGATCTTTTAGTTCATAATTTTTTTTGTTTTATCCACGGACCACAGATCAAGTACAGATCCTACTAACGGACTCTATAAAATATAAATAAATGATAATATTATTTAATATTTATTATTAATATTTAGTTATTAATTTCGTTATGGCATTGTGCGTAGCTGTAGTTAGTAAAGAAGTAAGTAATTATAGAAGCTATTTCTAAATATTTGATAATCAAACATAGATATTATTTTATTTTAGAACGCACCTAAATATGTAGCATCATTGAATCAAGAAAATGAACTTCAAATTCAATATGAAATACATTCTTCAATTGACTTTGTAGAAGAAAAATTAAAAACTGGGAAAAAAGACATGAGAGAGCTATATTTAGGACTGTTATATTCCACCGAAGATCACAAAATGTATCCTTTAATTTTTAAATGATTGATTAATATAGATAATAGTTATATAAAAATAGAATATTATATACAGTCAAATCCGCTTATTACGATATTCCAGGCAAAACGATTCTAAACAATCGATTGGTTTTATATGTTATATATAGTACTTTTATTCGTATATAATGATAATCCGAGTATAGAGATGTTATTTTGAAACGAAAATTGGTTTTTATAATCGCCTATAGGAATTAATAATACACATGCACAATGTATATGCAGTAAATTTGATTTCGTTCGAAGCAATAATTCTTAATATTATCTGTAACAGATAATGTATCTTGTACGACCGTATTATATACGGCATACGTTTCTTATTCGCCGTTTTGATTGCTACCATGTAGACACGTTCCTCATACGTTATAAATATTAAATAAAAGGCTACATTGTTTTACTATCGCTGAAAAAGTAAAAATTATTGACCGTTTAGAAAGTGGTAATTCTAATAAAAATCTTTGTCAAGATCTGAGAATCAGTCAATGCACATTATCTACGATAAGGAAATCAAATAAAAGACGTTCTTCAAAAAAACGTCACATCTAACAAAAGATTAAAATGTAGCCAACGTCAAGACGTCGAACAGACTCTCCTAAAATAGTTCAAAATACAACGATCTAAAAATATTCCAATAAATGGTCCGATACTTCAAGAAAAAGGAACCGAATTAGGGAAGCGTTTTAATAAAATAGATTTTCAGTGTTCTTCTTGGATTACCTGTTTTCGTCAAAGACACAATATCGTTTTTGGAAAAATAAGTGGACAATAACGCTGATGAAACCGGATTGTTATATCATCTAACACCGTCTCGAATATTATGTTTTAAAGGGGCAACATGCAGTGGTGGTAAATTATTTGAAGAGCGATTCATGATTCTTGTAGCCTCTAATTTGACTGGTTCTTACAAAAAAAAATTGTTGATAATTGGAAAATCTAAGACTCTGAGATGTTTTAAAAATGTCAATAACTTGACTGTCGACTATAAAAGCAATAAAAAAGAATGGGTGTCATATTTTCTGACTGATTAAAATAATGGGCAAAAGAAAAACGGCATATCCTATTTATTGATTGTAGATAATTGTCCGGCTCATCCTCCTGTTCAAAATATCAAATTTATAAAGTTGGTTTTTCTCTCTCCAAACACGACCTCTGTGTTACAACCAATGGATCAAGGTATTATCAATGCATTAAAAGTATAATCTTAGAGGATTTTGAAGAAGATTTTGATCAAGAGGAATAGGGATAAAATATTAAAATTTCACTATTAGATGCATTTTTAATTTTCCGATGCATGGAATAAGAAATTGTTTCCACCAAGCTGGATTCAAGGCTTCGGTAAACTATGAAACAAAAAAAGAAATGGTAAGTGACAATAATTTGGACATAGTGCTTTTCCGAAGAAACCTTTCAGAGTTTTGGGGAGGTTGACGATGCTATTTTAACCAACGAAGAACCCAATGAAGAAGAAATTGTCAAGTCTATTTTGAATACAAATGATGAAAGTAAACAAACTGATGAAGAGAGCGAAGAAATCATATTTAAAGTACCGTCTATTTCGGAAATGTATTTTTATATTGATCATGTGTGTACTTTTGTTTCGGTAAACAGTGATATAAATACGCCAGAAGTATCAATGGCATTAAACAATATTTCTAATTTTGTTAAAAAATCTTATTCAAATTATAAACAAACGACTATGATAGATTATTTTTCAAACAATCGTAAATATATACTATATATATTATGTATGTACTTTTATAAAAAATTATATATGCCTTGAATGTTAAAATATGTAAGTAATCTTAAATCAATTTTTCAAAAATATCAAGTTACTTTTTATAATCCGGATATAACGATCTGATTCTCAAGGTTCCTTTAAGATCGTTGTAAGCGGATTCGATTGTATACAAAATACAACTATAAATTGATGCATATTTGAAAACTATTTAATGTTATTAATAATAATTTAGTTTATTATTTAAAATTTTACATATGTTGATATAATATTTCGTTAATTATAAATATTTAGATATGGGTATGTAACAAATACCAAAGTAAAATTCTTTGTTGTGATAGATTCAAGTAATTTGTTACTAAGAGATAATGAAATACGTTTTGTAAGTTGATGATAGTTTTTTAAATTACTTAATTTATTTGACGTTATTGAACTACCATTATATTTTATTAAAAAAATTATTTTTTACATGTGTTTTAGATGTTTCGAAAATTGCATACAGCATACTCAGATTTAATGTGTAATCCGTTTTACATTCCAGGTGATTATATTACATCCGTGTGAGTATTATGAAATATTAATATATACAAATAATTTTTTTAAACTAATAATTAACAATTTTTGCATGAAATAATATTTATTAAAAACTTGTAAAACATTTTTTATATATATATTTTATTTATTTATATTTTATATTGACATACATTTAGTAATGATTTTTATTCATCATATTGATACATTCTGTAACAAATGTTTGTAAAATTATATAGCCTTACTTTTTTAACTTTGTTGGAGTTTTCCAATTATTTAATAAATAAATAAATAGTTTTCTTTCATTATATTTTATTTCTTGAATGATTTTTGTAAATTGTTTATTTTTATGTTTCAATAAATAAATAAATAAATTATTAATATTATTGTTATAGGAATTTTGACAAAGTTGCTAAAGGTATACTAACTGGAAATTCATAATTATAAAAGTAGTTTTTTTTTTTTTTTAATTTAAACTGAATTGAGATTATAAGTATGTTTAGAATTATATTATAATAAAGATATATTTATAAGTTTTTTGTTATTATTTTATAAAATCAATACTTAAATTAAGTTTGTTGATTTAATAGTGTATTAAAGACCATCGAAGAGTATATACACATTTTCCTCAATAATTGTAAAATATACTTTGTTTTAATGTTATTTATAATATATTATATATTTTGGAATTTTACCTATAATAAATGGAAAAAATAGATAATAGATGTATTATATGTGATAATTATTTAATTATTTTTCTTAACTATGGGGTCGCCTACCCTAGTCCAATACTTCCATAGATCTCAATCTCTTACATCCTATTCATTCATACTAACTATTTCTTCACCAACCTGGTGCAATCTGCCTCTGTCACCTCATAAAGTCATAACATACCCAAACTATCTCAGCCTATTCTTTCTCATTTTCCGCACAATTAATGCATCTTTTGCACTTATCCTTTTATATTCATTTCTTATTTCATCCTCTAGTCATTCTAGATATCCATCTTAGTGTTTTCATCTCTGCTACACTCATGCTCTATTCCATTTTTTTGTTTGATGCCACATACTCCAATTCATCCAACACCGCTACTTCCATATAATATCTACCTTTCAATCTTATTGACATCCTCTTATCATAGAAAAAATACTCTTCACTTTATTCATCTATACTTATTTTATTTTTCATGTCCTCAAAATTACCACTCTTTTGCACTACTTATCTTAAGTACTTGTACCTATCAGTTTCACACTCTACATCAGTTATACTCAACATGTGGCCCACAAAGAACTCTTTGAATTAATACAAAAATGTAAAGAGAGAAAAGAGAATATATCTAATTTTGGAATTTAGTGCCTGGAAATTACAAAAATATAACCACTTGTCGCTAATCATGTTCACAACACACCTATGTGAAACTTCATATTCAAATTTATACAAACATCGGCTTACTGATTGATGACTAGTTAAGAGTAACATGCAGCAACTATAAACCTGATATATCCAAAATAGTGAAAAAAAAGTCACACTAATTTTAAAAAAATATTAAATTTTTTTGTAATAAATTATCAAATGTTATATATAATACATAAATGTATTTATATATATTATATTGTATATGTTAGATTCTGAGTGAAACAGAGGAATGTATAGGTCTTACAAAGATTTTTTTCTATTTTTGTGTCTAAAAACTTTTGGGTAAAAACAGTGGCGGATTTTCAACATATTCTTGGGGGGAGGGTCGTAAAAAATAGTATATTAAAAAGCAAAAGGTCAACTTTAGACGTTTCTTCATCGTCTCTTCGGTCCTCGGAAAAATTAATTGTTTAATATAATTAAGATTTGATTGCAATGTTACTGAAATTACGATTCTGAACGAAATTCATTATAATTATACAATATATTATACTGATAAGCCGTTCCAAAAGTTCACGTGTATAAACTATCTATGAGGATACTAAAAAAAATTTTAAATACTTATGTTCAAAATTGTATTAGTTATCATGAAAAATCTAAAATTAATTTCATCAAAATTACGATTTCTGTGAAATTTGACGTTTTACACTTTTGAGAAATTTAAAATATGAGCTAAATAAAGTACTAACACATACAATTTTCTACAGAAAGCATATCCCTGTTGTGGTAAATGGACAGTTATTTCTAATAGCATATATTATTCAATTTTAGTAAATATTCAAATTTTAAAAGCTTATAAAAAAATTGTGTTTTGCGATTTTCAAAATATTTTGTAAATAGATATTAAGTAGTGTATGAGTAGATTTCTATAAATTTTTCAAACCATTAAACCCAAAATTGCAAGTAATATTAAACATTTTTGGGAAAAATTTCAAAGCTCTATAATTCGTCAGAAAATTAAACAATCATTTCCAATTTTCTTTATTTTTGTGGAACACTAATGTGAATACTAAATAAAATTTCAAATTCCTATGAACCAAATTAGCAAAAACCTAATTAATTATCACCAGACAAAAAAATTTGAGATAATGGAAACCATAATTTTGCCGATTTTCGTCATTTTTTGGTAGTTTTTCTTTTTCTAGGGAAAAATTTTTCCGAAAAATGAGCTTAAATAGTACCAACTAGATGCAATTTGCTATGAAAGCATATTTCATTCATGATAATCGGATCATTGTTTCTACCCGAAAAAATATTTTCAGAGACAAAAAAAATGTCATCATTGTAAAACCAATACATTCCTTGCTTCACTCAGAATCTAAAATAATATAAAATTGTATAGGTATCTATAATAATCGACAATATTCAAATATAATCGTATTATTATTATCAAAAATTTAATGTTACATACGCATAAAGGTTTATATATAGGGTTTTTTATATAAAAGCACATATTAATTAGGTAGGTACTTTTCCGTTTGTGTACACAAGAATAAATAGGATAGGATTAAACATTGTGTTTTAACATATTATTTCAGTATTGGTACGTCATATAATATCGATGTCTTGGGGGGGTCCATGGGGTTTGGACCCCCCTCCATAAATCCGCCACTGGGTAGAAATAATAGACCAATGTTTAAATGACCAATAGACAAATTGCATCTAGCTGGTATTTTATTTAGCTCATTTTTCACATTTCTCAAACGTTTTTCTTTGGGTGAAGAAAAACTACCAAAATATAACGGAAAATCGGCGAAATTACAGTTTCTGTTATTATAAGTTTCTTTATTTCGTGATAACTTCTTTTTTGTGAATTTGATCATAGAAACTTAATAAAATTTAGAGTATTCTCATAGATAGTTTACACATATGATAAACTTTTAGAATGTCCTATCGCTATCAGTATAATATATTGTATTATATTGAGTTTCATTTAGAATCGTATTTACAAATGCAATGTCATTGCATTCAAATCTAATTATAATAGACCACTAATTTCTCAGAGAATAGTAGAGACAAATTCGTCCTTAACGCTTTTTTATTGATAGAATAGTTGATTATTGCTTTTGTTTTGCCTATACGTTCAACCGCAAGAATAATATATTTTTGTATTATATTTGTAATATAACTTAAGTTGTCTTCTTTCAGCAAACTATACGTTGTCGATCTTTATCAAATGAGTTTTATTACTTTTATTTTAAATATTCGCTCATTGGGTAAATAACAATTTACACTTAATTAAATTTCAGTTCATTTAATATATTTAACCATTATTTTCATTTACAACATTAAAATTAAATTTATATTTAAAAAAAAAAAATTTATACTCAAATTAAAAACTATTTATAGCTTTATTATAATTTATATATTGTTTATCTTTAATTCTGATACTTCCCATAAAAAAAAATCGCCTCATATATTAATTTTAAATAAATTTAAAAATAATTTTAACATGAGTGATTAAGTTAGTAATAAAACAAATTAACCATTATACTTTTTTAATTAACCTATTGAATTCCAATGAATCTAAATTAATTTTGAAACTCGTTTGATTATCATAATTAAAATGTATGTCTTTATTACCTGTATACCGAATATATAACATAATTGAGTCATTATTATAATGTCGTTTCTTAACATTGTAATGGTAGTCATACATTAGAGTTTTTGATATGTTTAGTACAGAAAACCCTATATGCATTGGTTTGTTAAAATTGATAATCCTTTTATTCATTAATACAACTGATAAATTTTCATTATAGCTGACAACGTATTTGAAATTAGGCGTGTTGATTAATTTCTGAATTCTACATCATTTGAAACAAGCTGTTTAATTGTTTACAAACATTTTTCATCATTTTATCTTTAAATAATTTGTAATAAATAATTAATTAATAAAAAAAAAATAATAATTATATCAACTTATCAAATAAAGTTTTCATTAACTTAAAAAAGGTTATTTTCAAAATAATTTGCACCTTTTATCTGTATTTAGAGTTATGTATTTAAATCAATGTACTTCGTTAGTCATGGCAATTGATTGTACTCTAACACTGTATTGGGACATCGCCCACCTATAAAAATTATTGCCTATAAGATATTAATAATAAAAAAAGTGGGAATGTTGATTTTAGGCGTTCCTACTTCGTCCATTCGGTCCTCGGAGAAATTAGTGGTTTATTATAATTAAGATTTTAATGCAATAATATTGTATTAGAAAATACGATTCTGAGCGAAACTCAATATATTACAATACTCTAATAATTCATTCCAAAATTTTACCTCACTTGTATACTACCTATGTTAGTACTCAAAACAATTTTCAAGTCGCTACGATCAAAACTCAATTAGTTATCACGAAATTAAAAAATTAAAAATAACAGAAACCGTAATTTTGCCGATTTTCCGCCATTTTTTGGTAGTTTTTCCCCTCCTAAGGAAAATCTTTTGAGAAGTTCGAAAAATGAGCTAAATAAAGTACCAACTAGACGCGATTTGCTACCGAAAGCATACCCGATTTGTGGTAGTCAGATCATTATTCCATCCGAAAAAATGTTTTCATACATCAAAAAAAAAAATATATATATATATATATATAATATTAAATTCTACTAAAAATATTCAAATTATAGAGGCTTATAAAAAAAATTGTCAGTCGCGATTATCAAAATATTTTGGAAAAAGATGAAGTTGTATATGATTAGACTTCAATAAAATTTTCAAACCGATAAATTGAAAATTGAAGGAAATATTAAACATTTTTGGAAAAAAATTCAAAACTCAATACCTAGTAAGAAAATCAATCAATCGTTTCGAAATTTTTTTCTTCAATAAAGAACACTAATGTGTTAAAAATAATAAAGGTGATATATTAACATTGAGTAAAACAAATGAAGAAAATATGACTAAAAAGGTAAGTACAATTTTAAGTTTTGTAAACCATTTAAATTATTAAACTCCAAGAATAAAATATATTTATAATATTGTATAATAGAATCCAGACTCAGAAGTTAAAATTGTTTCAAGTGATAACTTTACCAGTAATAATAATGAAATTACTCATCATAGTAGTTATCTGCAAGAGTAAGTATTTAATTTTTTTAGTCTGTAGTAAGAATAAACACTTTATTTTATTGTATTATTTTATTTCATTAATATTAATTCCATAACTTTAATACATTGAATATTTTTTTTTTATAATTTATAAATTGTTTAAAATTATTAAAGGGCAAAATGTAATGGTTGACGTTTAGTTGACAAAATGTTTCTATTTGATTTTATTAAAAATATTGACCCAGTCCATTTAAATGTACATTCAAAAACTTAATTTTAACAAAAGAGATTCGAAATGGTTTTTTCTGAATTTATTTTCAAATGTAATTTTTGTAATAAACAAGAAGTTATTACAAGTGAAGACAGGGGCATGCTCAAGGGGGGGGGGATGAAGGTTAGGTTAACCTAACCTTGACCTTTTTTAGATTCTGAGCGAAGTGAAGAATGTATTGGTTTTACAAAGATATTTTTTTTATGTATGAAGACACTTTTTCAGGTAGAAATAATGATCCGATTACCATAAGTAGGATATGCTTTCGGTAGCAAATTGCGTCTAGTTGGTACTTTATTTAGATCATTTTTCGAATTTCGCAAAACTTTTTCCTTGGGAGAGGAAAAACTCCTAAAAAATTGTGGAAAATCGCCAAAATTATGGTTTGTTATTTAAAATATTTTAATTTCGTGTTAACTAATTGAGTTTTGATCTTAGGGACTTGAAAATAATAACATGTACTGTATAAAATATATACTATTATTATAATAGCGACGCGCTAAACGAAAATTGAAATATGTCTTTATTCGATATTATTGTTACTTTTAAATTTTTTTGCATTTATCTTTTATAGGTGATAATTATTGGATATCGAACAAAAAAAATTATTTTTATGGGAATATAAAATAAATTTTGTGCAGTATGCAAGAAAGCTAAATTGGATAAAAAAGAAACTTTTGCACATAAATGTTATAAAAATTGGGAAGGAACATCAACTTCAATGGAAGCTAATATAATTGTCGAGGGTTTTCGCCAACGCATGACAATGGACAATATCATCTATAACAAACTTATTGGTAACGGAGACTCAAGTGTCATGAAGAAATTATTATTATCCAAACCTTATGGACTAAATGTATTTACAAAAAAAATCGAATGTGTAAATCATAGTTTAAGAAACTACTGCAACCGTATTGTGGATATCTACTCGTCGAAAGAGCACCTCAGGTATGATGGTACCTGGAGTTTTGAGAAAAAATTTAAAAGACAAACGACTTAAATTAAGGTAGTGCGATTTTAGTAAAACTATCTTAAAATCATAATTAAAAAAGTGGGAAAGCCGATTGTATAGACGTTCTTCCTTCAGTCCTCAGAGAAATTAGTGGTTTATTATAATTATTAAGATTTGAATGCAATGATATCGCATTAGAAAATACGATTCTGAGCGTATCTCAATATATTTTGAAATGTATATACCGATAATCCATTTCAAAATTTACCACAAATGTAGACTTCATATGTAAATATGCAAAATAAATTTCAAATCCCTACGATCAATATTCAATGAGTTATCATTCCTTTTTCAAGGAAAAACTTTTGGTAAATTCGAAAAATGAGCTTTATAAAGTATCAAAATGACACAATTTGCTACCGAATAAATGTTTTCATACATAAAAAAAAAACATCTTTGTAGAAACAATACATTCCTCGCTCCGCTCAGAATCTAAAAAAATTTAATATAATATAATATTATATTATTATAGTTGTGCAGTGACAAAGGCAATAGCTTTTAGGAAAGTGATGGACATCAGCTTTAATGAAAAAGTTGCAGTTTTAAAACAAGTCTATGGTGTGAGAAGAACTCTATGGAGAAGACACACGTGCGAGTGATAAGAAACTTTTCGATTTGCTCTGATTGGTTAATGAATTTATCACTATTTTGACTCTACGTGTTATCATATTATAAAAAAATAATTTTAAATTTAGATTAAAAATTATTAATTTATTAAAGAAGTATTGCTAAAATGTTTAACTCGAAGGCTAATAGGCTATGTTATAATTAATAATATTTCATTTGGAATTTTATTGCTGCTAGTAATGTGCCAAAATCAAGATTTGATTCTTCTTGATCGATATAAACAAAATGGACGAAAATCAAGATGACATAAAGACTACAAAATGTCTTGTATATGAAGGCAACTATAGATCTAAATCAGATCTGGATGAGCCAGATAAACTACCCACAGACTTGAGTATTTCTTACTGGGAAATAATAGGTTTAATTTTTGCAATAATTACTCATATCATTGATGTTTGCATAGATTTCAATATTGCCTATCAGTATTATATATATGAAAAATTCATATATTTTGTGTTAACAATTATTTTCATAGCAGTTCCTTCCATCATTAACACTTATATGAGTTTAAAAATGTTAGGACAGAGAAGTTATAATTAAAGTACTTATATTATTTATTTTATATTGATAATTGATATTTTGTTTGTATATTTAGATACTCTCTTCAAGAAGATATGCAAAGAATTACAAAAACATTACTTAGAAGTCGATTATTAATGCCACTTTTGTTAATACTTCAAATGGCTCCTGTATTAAGGTATATTTTCATAAAATAATATGACAAATAATTTAATTAACAATAAACATTTTTGATGTGTATGTAGGTAAGTAACATTGATTTTGTTCCTAATATACCTATAAAATTATTACCGAATTATAAATATAGTTGTAGTAAATAATAATCTGAGATGTGGGTATTGTTTTCGGCCACTTCCTCATCATGCACTCATGCAATTTTCAAATTATTTATCAAATTGTATTTAAAAAATTTAATAATAATAAACAGTGAAAATCAATATCAGTTTCTTTTTGGTTTTTAAACATTTAAGTGTACCCATTAAAATGTATGACATTCAAATCTTTTGGAAGGGAACAAACATTTAATACATTTTTTATCCCTTTGCTTTTTTTCCAATTTCTTCTGCTGTTGTTATGCATAGATTAAATAGCATTTAAATTTGATATGATATTATTGTATGTAGATACTGTGATGTATTGAGATTTGCATTGAAGTCTCGTAAAGCTGCTCATAAAGGAAATTATAATGATCAGAGGAAGTACTATTCATTAATGGCTCAAGAAGACTCTTATGTTTCATTATTAAGAATCTTTGAATGCTTTTTAGAAGCAGTTCCTCAACAAATATTACAAATTTGTATTGTTTTAGTTGAGAAAAAACATGGATCTACATTTCAAAGTAATATTTAAAATATATAAATATAATTTAAATATATGAATTTATGATGTAAGATAAATTAATAAATATTGATATATTAGGATGATGTATTGAGTTAAATAATTAAAATACTGATTTATCAGATGTTGTTTATTTTATAAATTTAACTTTATGCTTAATTTTATGTAAATACAAATAAATATATACATTGATACATATAATACAAAACTATTAAACTATTGTTTAAATTGTTTAAAAACATTCTTATTACTATTTATTTCAGTTTTTCATCAATCTGCATCAATTGCGAGTTCCACCATTGGCATTGCTTGGGCTATGGCTTCATATCATAAGAATGTAAGAATTGCTTATGAAAACCGAAAAAATATAGGTAATACAGGAACAGTTTTGCAATTTTTATGGCATATAATGATCACAGGTTTGTTTATTAGAATATTATTTAAATATTATATACAATAATAGAATTTGATTTTATCATAATTAAAAAAAAATTCTAATTAATATTATACTTTATTGATCAATGATATAGATTTTTTTTTTTTGTTGATTATATTTATCATTTCAGTATCCAGAATACTATCTATAAGTTTGGCTGCTATAGTGTGGCCTATTGCAACTGGTATATGTTGTATGGTCCATTTGCTCTTCATGACATTGTGGATTTACAATTATCAAAATGTAACATTCTGTATGCCGTCCAACCGAGCTGAAGAAAGTAGAATAATGAGATTTTATTTTTCAACAATACTTGGACTGGTTTACATATTTACTTATTTATCACCCAGTGAAGGTCAAGGAAATTCTAGAAATCGTTATCTGGGTTACTATGGAGTGTTTCTAGTAGAAAATGTTGTGGCAGTTACAATTTGGGTTTTTACAGGAAATGATCATAATCAATGGTATTATTATCCATTAATGATATGTTCGATCGTTCCATTTTTTGTCGGAATTATGTTTATGATAATTTACTACAAGTTTTTTCATCCACATACCATACACAAAAATGATGTCTCAGAAACAAGAACAGTAATGAATAACGAATCTATTGTAGTCACTGAATGAAGTAATAATTTGAATAATTCAATATTCTGATAATAGATAACAATTGTTATAGATAGATTTAATTACTATTAATTTTCTTAAATTAAATTATTAAATTATGTTTTAACAATTTATTTTTATTTTTTATTTTTATACATTTGCTATTATATTTGCAAAACAATATCAATATTATTAACAGCGTATTTTATATTTTCATCAAAATTTACATTGGTGGTCTTGCGTCAGTTGGATTTTGAACAACTATCATAATAAATTGTTTTTCTGTAAAAGATAATTTATCAACTTAATCATATTATATTATTATACTAAATGTTATTATTATTATTTACATTTTTTAAGACTGAATTATTAAAATTTATCAATACAATTATTATATAATATTATATACGTGATATATATTTTATAAATCATTAATCTTATACCTAAGTGGCTAAGTTAAATAATTATATTTATTTAAATTGTCAATTATGAACTATATATTTTGTAATATAGTTTAAAATTTATTCTTGTAATTTTAATTTTAATTTAAGATTATAATACAGTGAAAATTGTTTAAAGCGGGCTGAATAAAACTGAAAACTATTCAATCGAGAATTTTTCTTTGGTTCTGACACATTCCTATAGTTTTTTATATACATTCAACCCCAATAAAAAGAAAACTATCTAACATGGAAACGGAACGATTTTGTAAGTTCCGTGCAAGTAAAATACTTGCATAAACCGGAGACATAACGTGTGTATTACAAGCCAAAAATAATGTATAAAATATAGATATGAGTAGGTACATTGTTAAATCAGGATAGATAAAGAAAATAAAATTGTTCTGTGCATATTCATACAATATACCTGTACCTACATACAATGCATATTATCGCATAAATGACATAGCACTGTACAATTATTGAAGCGAGTAACAATTAAAGCATGTTTCATTAAAGCTGGTTTTACTTATGATGATACAAATGATAAAATGCTGAAATAAAAAATTTACATCGGTTTGCTATTAACAAGATAATAATCTTCTTCAAATGGTTTAATCGATCAAACTACATACAGAAGGAAAAATAGCAGCAACTGTCACAATATAAAAAACCCCTTCATCATATTTGGAAATTCTAAATGTTTATATTTAATTGCCTTAGTATGTAATAATAAAAAAACAATATTTAAGTTTAAATTTAATGAATTATATTATATATAAAATTATTTGAAATTACAGAATAATGTGGAAAACTGCGTTAAGCGGAAATTTTTGTTGGTCCTATGTTATTCTGCCTTAGATACAGTTTTCACTGTATAATGATTATAATAGTTAGGTGGTTTCACGTATCATTGTACTAGAAAATATATATACTTGATATATTGGATTTTCAATACAATAACATTCAATTCAAGAATCAGGTATTGTATTATATGTAATTGTTGATTGAATTTTACCTGGTATTATTAATATCTCATGTTTTTTAGTACGTAAACGCAGAAAGGTCAAGTCATCTGATGTATTGTGTTTTTTAATTACCTTCTTTGATGTCCCAATTAATTGTTGTACCAAACCAGCATATCGAACAGAAGTTGAGTTGTCCAATGTGGATTTTATAGGGATCCCTGAAAAGAAATATTTATAATAATTTACACAAAGTACTTTAATTTTTATGTTATTAATGGACAAAATTTGAATTAAACCCGAATTGTTCACTATTATGACACCAATGACTCCTTCATGCGACTGAATTCTTTTGAGGGTTTCTTCAACCATAAGAATATTAGTCATTTTAAATTAATTTCAATTTTTGTAAATAGTGAATAGTGATTTCTGAATAATGTATATTATGTTAGACTACAAATGTACAAAACACTATTCTTTTGCGATGGCATGAGGTATACAAAATAAAATTATTATTTTATTATAGTAGTTACAATAAATTTTAATGATGCTGTACTACATACCAAACATCAATTTGCAATAGTTACTTAATTATAATAATAATATAACAATTTTTCAACCAGCTATATATTATTATTTAATGTTTATTATTAATCACATTCAAATATTTTTCTCACAACAATCTTACTATGAATCATTTTCTTCTAATAGCCCAATTTTTTATAACAGAGTAGTACATATGACATACTATAATTATTATTTTAAAGGTCCGTTTTCTACCCGAGTTAATAAGAATATTGTGTATTTGTGTTACAAAAATAATGAAAATAAACAATTAACATTAAAAGCGAATTTAAATTCTTATCATTCAAATAACAAAATTATGATAAGTGACTACATGCCTATCATATGCATACCCATGTACTTATATTTATTTTCAAAATTTTAAATACAAAATTTTATTTAATGAAATGTCGAATAAAAAAAAATAACATTTGGTATAATGTGTTACACGGCTACTCCTACTTATCATTTTGTCATAACTCGAAAAATGATAGTGTCCTTATGTGGTGATTGAAAGATTTACGGTGGCTTAGCCCCTTAAATATTTTATAGTGCATCATATTTTACTGCCTACTCTACATAGATCCGTTTCCCTGACATAAAATATTTGTTTTGATTGAATTTTCATTCCATCATGGGCCTTATTTTTTTAATAAACCGAAAGGGAACTGATTTTGCATTACTCCTCGGCCTCCATCGTTTATTTATAAAAAAAATTCACAAAATTAAGCGAAGGTACAATCCTAACCAAATGAACTATAATATTAAATATATAAAAGAAAATACTATAAATCAAAAATGACATTTATATTTGATATAGATATGTCATTTTGTTATTATTCGATAACAGTGATCAGTAACTACGAATTATTAACATTATTTACACCTTAATCTGTGCTTGTAACACTACTATAACTTATTTATTTAGTAGGTAAACTGTAGAATATTCAATATTATTCAATGGTGCATTTAAGGGGGGCAAATTCCCCTGTCAAAAAAATTTCAAAGGCAATGAATAATTAATGATATAAATATATTATTATATATTTAGCCTACAAAAAGAGAGGTTATACAGTTTTGCTCCAGGGCAGGAAATATCTGCAAAACAAATTATTAATTCTGATAAATCCACACATTATTTGCTAGTTAGTGGTTCTGATAAGTTGAAAACTATAGTCTATAATAGAAAACAATTGCGCTACAATGAATGCATGCATGTAAGAAAATTTCAACCTTAAGCTCATCCCATCATTACCAAAGGTGAATGAATTGATAGAATAGAAATATGAGATTAGTAGGTTATAAAAGGTGATCATTATTATATGATACAAAAAAAAGGTAAAGATTCGCATTTGTTTTTAATTGTTGACCATGAAACAACACTTTTAAAGAATCTATAAAAATATTAAAACAGCAAATAGTCTTGGTTTAATTTTAGATTCTGAGTAGAGTGAGAAATATATTGTTTTTACAAAGACGTTTTTTTTTTCATGTATGAAAACAATTTTTTGGGTAGATATAATGGTCCGATTGTCACAAATACGATATGATTCATATAGAAAATCGTATCATTTTAGTCCTTTAATTAGCTCATTTTTCGAATTTCTCAAAAGCTTTTCCTTGGGAAGAGAAAAACTACATAAATTGTGGAAAATAGGCAAAATTACGGTTTTTGTTATTTAAAAATTGTATTATTTCTTGATTACTAATTGAATTTTGATCATAGGGACTTGAAATTTATTTTGAATATTTACATAAGTAATTTACACTCATGGTAAAATTTTGAAATGAATTATCAATATAATCAGAGGCCTATTTACGGGAGTGGTCCTAGGGTACTGGAATCCCTCACAGATCGACGATCGTTCCTTATTTTTGTATATTAAATTAATGTTGTCAATAGTTTCATTATTAATATTATGTAATTATTATAATAATGTAGTTTATTTCATTTTATATATATATTTTATATATTAATTGGACTAATCTAAAATATATATTTTTAAATATATACATTAATATTTTCTAATAAAATTTTGAACCCTCCAGAAAGTTGTTTAAAATACGCTACTGAATATAATATATTGAGATTTGCTCAGAATCATATTTTCTAATGCAACACCATTGCATTCAAATCTTAATAGTTATAACAAATCACTAATTTCTCCGAGAACTGAAGGGACGAAGGAGGAACATCCTAAATTGACGTTCTCACTTTTTTTATTTTTTTTATTTCACATATAAAATTGAACAAATTGTAACAAAATTGTGATCACCATCAACAATATACATGTTTAAATAATTTAAAATTATTAATATAAATATTCAATTCATAAAACTAAAAATATTAATGTACCACATATAAAAAAATCTTATACCTAGATTGATATTACTGTTGTTCAATAGTCTGCAGGCAGGGCCCAGTGCAGCAGTTGTAACCTTCCCCCTACTCATAGAATTTAAATAATAAACATTAAAAATAAGTACACCATATTTACTATTTACTATCATTTCCAAAAGTCTGAAGATTTATCAGTTTCATTACTACCAAACGAAATAGTGTGATCATTTTCTTGTTCTCTTATACTTTTAAATGAATTATTTTCGTCGTTTGAATTGTCTAGTTGTACAGTAGTTATTTTTTGTACTGAATCAATCACGGGAGTTTCATTAAGTAGATCAATATTGTGTACAAAATTATTTTCATCCAGTCTTTCACTACTATCAGATTTCTTTGAATGACATACATGATTTCCTATTTCAATATCTTCCATAATTTCAGGTTTTTTTTCAAAATTTTCTATATCTGGTATGTTAGAAGTCTTAGGAAAACTATTTACAACATTTGATTTAATTTTCAATTGTTTTTCGTTTGATGATTGTGTAGATGTATTCATAGACAATTCTTTGTGGTCTTCTCTGTTAACTGGAGTCTCGCATCTTGAACTTGGTAAATTTACAGGCGACTTCTTATTTATATTATTCATATTAGATAACAATATATTAATAGGTGGAAAATTATTAAAACTCTTGTAGTCATGAAAACTAGTATTTTGCAAAATTTCATGACTAGTATCATTTCCCGATTGTGAATGGTTTATTGATCGTTTAATTGAACGATGGTAACCAATTTTATTGGCAAGTGTTTTCAAATTGATTTTACTACTATTCATTTTCAAATTACTAAAATCCGAATCATCTGATAAATTTAAACACATTTTGTTGTATGACTTTTTGTTTTTATTTGCCTTGAAATTGGTTTTGTGTATACAATTTGTTTGGTCATTTTTCAGGTTGAGTTCCACTTTTGCAGTACTCATTTCTAACATTTTAAGCCTTAAACAAGCTTC
>CM023358.1:12188902-12499866 GCA_013282895.1 Eriosoma lanigerum
AAATGAGTACTGCAAAAGTTGAACTCAACCTGAAAAATGACCAAACAAATTGTATACACAAAACCAATTTCAATGCAAATAAAAACAAGAAGTCATAAAACAAAATAAACAATAGTTTATTATTCTTATAAAGTCATAAATATTAAATAGTGTTATCAGATGATTCGAATTTTAGTCATTTGAAAATGAATAGTAGTAAAATCAATTGCCAACAAAATTGGTTACCATCATTCTATTAAACGATTAATAAACTATTCACAATTTGGAAATGATACTAGTCTTGAAATGTTGCAAAATACTAGTTTTCATGACTACAAGAGTTTTAATAATTTTCTACCTATAAATGTATTGTTATCTAATATGAATAATATAAATAAGAAGTCACCTATAAATTTACCTAGTTCAAGATGCGAGACTATAGTTAACAGAAATGACCACATTAAATTATTGTCTTTGAATACATCTACACAATCATCAAAGTAAAAACAATTGAAAATCAAATCATATGTTATAGTTTTACTAAAACTACTAATATACCAGGTATAAAAAATTTTGAAGAAAAAAAACCTAAAATTATGGAAGATATTGAAATAAGAAATCATGTATTATTCAAAGAAATCTGATAGTAGTGAAAGTTGCAATGAATGTATCTTTGTACACAATATTGATTTACTTCTGAAATTCCAGTGATTGATTCAGCACAAAAAATAATTTCTTTACAATTAGACAATTCAAACAATGAATGTAATTTATTTAAAAGTTTAAGAGAAAAAGAAAATAATCACACCATTTCATTTGGTAGTAATGAAACTGATAAATCTTCAGACTTTTGGGAATGTTAAGCTTAATATTCAATAGCCATAGAGGTTTTTCTCTGGATGAGAATTTGGTTTTCAACTTGATTGTGAATGTTCATTTTTTTACAAAGTGTGGAGAAAGTAGATTTTATTAATGTTAGAATTAAAGGTAAGAATATTTTTGAATAACTTTTGTATCCAATGTGGTCCTGTGAAGCTTTCCTTTTTGTGCAATATTTTAATGTGTTTTTGTCTCTAATGAGTTGTAGAGGTATTTTACCCATGTATCAATGGATATTATCGGTGGGCTTGTCCTAAAAGCGCCTGTTGATAATTGAATTCCTTCATGATATATTGGACCAAGTACTTTAAGATTTCTGATATTGGCTGTGTTATATATTTGGGAACCATAGTTGATTTCTGATAAAATTAGGGATTTATAAATATTTAGTAAGGATTTTTTATCTGTTTTCCATGTGTGATGTGCGATGGTTTTAATTAAGTTCATTTTTAATTTGCAGTTGCTTTTTAATTTATTTAGGTTTCGAATCCAATTTAGTTTCTGATCGAATATTAGTTCAAGTTTTTGTATTATTTTGTAGATGGGAATTTGCAAATTTTTTAGGTAAAGTTTGTGGTTAGTATCAGATTTATGGTTAAATATTATGCATTGGCTCTTATATGGAGAAAAAAATGAAGCCTGATTTGTTGGCCCATTCTTGTAGTTTAAAAAGTGAGTGTTGGAAGATTCCTGTGGTGCTCTTGGTATTATTTCCTTGCAATATATGCAGCAGTCATCTGCGAAAATAATGTGTTTAGTAGGTTTGGGAATTGTAAAAATATATCATTGATAGCTAATAGAAACAATGATTTATTATTATTATTATTCATCATCTGTATTGTTGAAGATTCCATTTTACTTGAGTAAATGATAATCTGAAATAAAAAAATGTGCAATAACTTTATTTTAGTAATTGATGTTAAAATACATTTTTGAAATTTAATTTCTCGGTTCTGGGAGACATATGATAATAATTATTATAATAATGAAGTCGATATAAGTGAATAATATAATATAATACAATAATGTATTCATATTATTATTAGTAATGGCGATAGCCAAAATAAGTAATTCATCTGATAATTCTTGATAGTTATCAAAATATAATGTGTTTGTATTACAAAATATATTAAACCATAGATCTATAAAAGCGTTTCTTAAAAATTGTATTTTTTGACAACACCTTAAGATCCATTTTTCTCTTTTGGCAATAAGCTATCAAAATATTGACATATCTCCACCTTATTTATTGACTGATACTATGTAATATCAGTGCTCGAATTGATAAAAATTTAATGGAATTGCTCAATCTAAAGATTTAAAAACTGCGTTCCACAGAATTGTGGCTTTGTCTCTCTCCTCTTGAAGACATAAAAATTTTTTGTTAAATAATACTGCATTTCAGCTAATATATATATGAATTCTAAATATAATTTATGAATGTTCAGTAAATTAATTTATGTTCATCTAATTAGCCCAAATTTGCCACATACAGTTGGGGTATGCAATAAAAATAGTGAGGGATCAATTTTACACTTACACTATTATAAATACTATATTGCTTTATCGAGTTTATTATAAGCTGTCTCAATATCAATGTTTATTGATCTTTAATTTTTTATTGAGGAAAACCTTTTCCAATTCATTGTTATTCATTTTTACTGATTTATTGACTTTATTGTTTTAACTAAAAAAGTAAAAACATTTTATATTTATCTAACTCTAGTAATAATCATTATTCAGTAGATAAAAAATAAAATTCACCTATTTGAATGTTCGACTTCATTTCGTTTCAATGCGTTTTGTGTATCAATCAACTTTTTATTTAAATCGTTTATTTTAAATTTGAATTATTTGTTCAAGTTATTTACTTAGTCTTTTAGAATATTATTTATATTTAATTTTAATTGTTTGTTCAAACTCGTGTTGATAATTTCTTTCGAAATCTAAATACACAAGTTCTTAAATAACGAATTGTTTGCTCTGAATTTAATGCACTAAAATTAATAATTATATATTTATATGCGATATGTCATAATATGTCTCACGAATATAGGTAAATAGCCGGATAGGGCATATATTATATTTAATATAATCATTATTATTCATTAAAATGGATCAAGTAGTTATATTTTATTCTATAAAGCTATATTTAAAATTTAAACGTATTTTATTACATAGCTTGTTTTTAAAAACTAACAAAATAATATAATATATAAAATACAATAAATACACACAATTACAGACTAAATTAGTATTATTACATACATAAAAAAAAAAAAAAAAAAAATTATAACTATATACTATTATAACTATCAACATTAGTATAATTATTATAATATATTATATTAGTATTATTATATGTCAAAATATATTGTGCAATTCTGAATATGAAATAAAATATTCATAAAAATATTTTTCTAAACATTAGAAAAAAGAAAAGTACAGTAAATTAATAGAAGATCAGAATAAAAAAATTAAAGATATCAAGAAACATCACCAATACGAATTAAGATTAAAAGGAATGGAACTTTTGAAGCTTGAAAAAATGTTAATACTAATTAATACATATCAAATAGAGGTGAAAAATACAATAAAATAATAGGTACCATCAAGAATTCTCACAAATAGAAATTAGGATTAATTGATATCAACATTTTGAAAAAAATTTGTTTAAGACTTAAAATGTTGAAAGCCATACTTATAAGCATAGATTAAACAGGTGGCTAGTAAGTATTGGACATAAATTGAGTTTAATTAATTTTAATGAAAAATAGAGAAATACACTTAAAAAGGTAACTACTAACTAGATAAGTATTGTTTTTATATTTATCTAAAACACTAATAAATTTTAAGGTACTATCAAAATTATAATGCCTAAGAAGTTTGTTTGATTAATTTTTATGTTCTTGACATAGGTACATCAAATTTTGATTTTAAATTTCCTAGTTAGGTTAGATTAGGTGTAACTATACAATTATTTTGTAAAAAATTTGTTGATGGTAATCAATTATGTTGGCAAGTGCTTTTAAATTGATTTTACTGCAACTCATTTTCAAATTACTAAAATCCGAATCATCTGATAAATTTAAACACATTTTATTGTATGACTTTTTATTTTTATTTGCTTTGAAATTTGTTTTATAGTGTATATAATTTGTTTAGTCATTTTTTAAGTTAAGTTATACTTTTGCAGTACACATTTTTAACATTTTAAGCCTTAAACAAGCTTCTTGTATCATACTATCTTCGGTTAAGTCATCCGACTCATAGTTGAATGAACTGTAGTAGTAGAATTGTTTTGGTTTGCATAATGATACATTTTACTAGAATCATCAATAAAGTGAAGTTTTTTTTGTCGTTTCTAGTTTAATAGTCTGTTGTAGTTAAAGGTATTTGTTAAGTTTTTCCAATTTGCTTTATTAAATTATATATAGTATTTGATAGCTCTTCAATCCTCTGTCTCTAAAAGTGATTAAATTCACGTAATTCATCATTGTCTTTTTGTAATTTTCTAACCACATCTTTGTCCTAGAAAGGTAATAAAATAAAAAATTTTAATTACACAAAGTACTTTATCAGGTCTCAAGACTTCTAGCATTTGAATATTTGTTTGAATTACACTAAAAGATGACAGAATAACTTATACATTTGTTTAATACTAAAAAGAATAAAATTACAAAGGTATTTAGTGTATATTTTAAGAGTATTTTTTCTGCTATTTTTAAAACTTGGTATATTGCTAATTATTAATCATGTGGAGTAAAATAATTTACTTTAAAATAAACATATACAATGTATGCACTGGCTAGTAGTAAAAAAGTTTAAAAATAAATATCTTGTGTATAAGAGCAATGAGGAAAATAATAGAAAATGTTTACATTTGAAAATATTAAAAAACACATAATAATACAGTGCATATTCCAAGGTACAGAACGAATATTTTAGATACAGACAAACTTTGTACATACAGAACAAGTTAAATTAAAATAAAAAAGCTTCTTTTATTATATCGACTTCGGATAAGTTATCTAACATATATGTTAAGTGATCTGTACTAGTAGATTGTTTTGTAAAATTATAAATTTTATTCGATAGCTCTTCAATCCTTTGACTCTGAAATTGATTAAATTCATGTAACTCGTTATTGTCTCTATATAACTCTCTAACCATATATTTATCCTAGAAAGATAATAAAAAACAATATAAAATTCCACAAAGTATTTTACCAGAGCTTGAGACTTCTAGCATTCTTAGGATTTTGGCTCCTTCAAACACGACTAGCCCACCGTAATCTTCTATTCCTGATAACCTCCAATATATCCGAACTACCATATAACGTTTCTATGTTCTTCATCTCTAGTCCTCAGTTATTTCTTATTTGACCTTGCCATGATCGGCCGGCCCGACGCCCGACAACATGAGCACTTGCGGCGAGTTCAACGCACCGGTGCACAGCACCACCTCTTTGCGCGCGTACACCACCGCAGCCCTTTTATTCTTGACGAACCGCATGCCGTACGCGCGTTTCGTGCGCTGGTCGATCAGTATTTTGGTGACCAGCGACCGTTTGGTCACCGTCAAGTTTGGCCGGTTTCGTATCGGACGCAAGAACGCCTTGGACGCGCTGCACCGGGTCCCGCGGTCCGTGGTGGCCAACACGTAAGAGAAGCCGACCGGGCTCGGGCCGTTGTGGTCAGCCGGCACATTGTATCCGAGTTCGCGGCCGGCCCGCAGGAACGCGGGGCCAAGCTTCGTTTTCCACGACGGTTCCTCCACGGACAAGTAGCCACCGCGGCCGTGGTACGGAGACAGTAGCGACGGTGACGTTCTAATGTTCTCCGATTTTTTGAAAAACGGCAACACGTCCGCGTAACTCCATCCGTCGTTGCCCAGTCGAGCCCAGTGGTCGTAGTCGTCGGGCACGCCGCGCGTGTACACCATGTAATTTATGACGCTGGTGCCGCCCATTGTCTTGCCGCGCGGCCACCGGCACCTGCGGTCGTCCATCGCGCCGCAGATGCGGCGATATATTTTCCGCAACACTTTTCTTTCAAATACAATGAATTTGTGTTCGTCCATTTTTCTAAGTGGCCATGTTTCCGATCCATACAATAAACCGGTCGTATCAGGGACTTATACCATTGTTCTTTCATTCATCGCGATACTGCTCGTGAACTTAGTATCTTAGACAATCCATAGTAACATTTATTCCCAGCTTGAATTTTTGCTGCTACCTCGTTAGCTACATTATTTTTTTCAATCAAAATAGTACCGAGGTATTTGAACTGTTCTACTTTTTTAAATCCAAAGTGATCTATTTCTATAGATTGACAATAAGGTAGTCCCCGTTTACTCAAAAACATATACTCCGTTTTTCCTTCGTTTACTTTACACATAGCCTTATTTTTGATGCTGCTTTATACAGCCTACTGAATAAAATCTTCAGCCTATCCTGAGACTCTTCCATTAATACTATATCGTCAGCATAAGCAAGTAAACCTAACGATGTGTCTTGTAGCCTAATGCCCTCATTAGGCCCTATTTTCATTTCTGTAATAACCTTTTCCAAAACCACGTTGAACAGAATCAGCGACAGCGAATCGCCCTATCTTAGGCCCGAGTTCACTGTAACTGGGTCAGTTATTGAATTTCCCACTAGAACCCTTATCAAGATCTCCGTAATGCTGGTTGATATTAAATTGACTAGTTTTTATGGTAAATGAAATTCTTTCATAATATTTAGTAGACTTTCTCTATAAATACTATCATACGTTTTTTTGAAATCCACGAAAGTGTATGCATTTCTTTATCAAACTCCCATGTTTTTTGATACAGCTGTCTAATTATGAACATCTGGTCCGTCGTGGATCTGTCAACTTTAAACCCTCCATATTATTCAATATGCCAATACAAAAATTATCTAGAGGAATAACGCCTATTCCATATGTAATACTTGGGGATTTTTATTTTGGCTTTCAGCCTTATTTATTAAAACCTTTTCCACGTGGTACAGAAATGAATAATATGGTTCATAGAGTTTTTAATTATAGATTGTCTAGTGCTAGAAGAATTGTAGAAAATGCATTTGGAATCGTAGCTAGATATTTCGAGTTTTACGAAAACCTATTATGCTTAAGCCAATAATGCTGATTGTGTAATTTTTGTTATGATTTGCCTTCATAATTATTTGCGTAATAAAAAAACAACTAGATCATTGTACACTCCTTTTGTAAGTATAGACCATGAAACTTTAGATGGTCAAATAGTACCAGGAACTTGAAGAGATAAATCTATTGGGAAAGCCAACTAATACCTTATTGTGTTTAAACAGAAATGTACCAAAAAATTTTAGTGGGACTGCAAAAGGTGTTAGAAATGCATTTATGAATTATTTTGTATCAGAAGATGGTGCGGAACTACCATGGCAATACAACCGCTATCTACTAAACTCGAAAACGAGATCTTCAAATTTGGCTTAATAAATATATAGTATTATATGTATGAGTTTCCATTATTATTAAAATTTAAAAATTTAAAATAATGTAAAATATATAAGTAAATAACTTATTATTTTATTTAAATTACTAATTGTTTTTCTACCCACATTGCCTTCAGTGGATAAAAATTTTGAGGATTCAAAATATATCCATTTACTTTTGTACATTTCGTCTGCTCTTTAACCTGTTTTAGTGGCTTTTCTTTTCTAGTTTCACCAGAATGATGTTTTCTCAAACCATGCAAGTTTCTCTGTATTTCACTTTTATTAGTGTTAAACGACACAGCTAATTGAAGAATAGCATCTCCCCTAGCTAATTTATCTTTATATTTTGTATCTTTAGGATTCAATAAATAAGGATTGTTTTAATAATCTGATATAAGTTTATATGTTTCCTAAATTGTCCATTCTTTTTTTGTGGATGACATAATGTTAAGTATAATAATAATTAGTATACGTATAATTATTATAAAAACTAAGTATTAACTTTTTATAAATAATATATATATATATATAAATTAATTAATATTAGTATTATAAAAATATACCATAATAAATTAATATACACTAGGTACGATTAATATACGTTCGGATGTCACTAAACAAAACTGTACAGTATTTTGTACTAAAGTTATATTGATGAATTGTAACTCTCAACTGTTAAAAGTATGTCGTTGGGGCCATTCGCTAACCATATAATCGTGGTAATCGGATCATAATTTCTAACTGAAAACAATTTTTCTGACATAAAAAAAACATGTTTGTAAAACCAATACATTCCTCGCTTTGCTCAGAATCTAATAGTTTAAATAATTTAGAGTGTTTAGGCTTTGAGGTTTAAAATATGAGGTGGGTTGATAGATATATTGTAGAATTGTACCACCTATTTTGATTGAACTCTGCGCCACTGGTCAGTCGTTACCTGTTATAGTAGTTGACCTGCTATAATGTTCAGAATAACATAGAAATAGAAAACAGTCACATCTCCAACAGACGTACGTTACCCCTGTCCCACCTATTTGATATTTTTGAAAAATTATTTTCTGAGATTTAGTATGTAATTTTTATGAATTTATACGATTATCAAAACAATTTGTACGTAACTGGGTTTTATGATAAACCCTAAAAACATTTGGTGGTTCACCCACAATTTAACAGGAATTTTCTTAATTTTAGCAGTACCATTATTTAGCATGTAATTTGTTAGTAATTTAGTAATTTAGAATGTAATTTGTAAATTATCCAACAGTCTGCTATCTGGACAGATAAAAGTTAATACTTACCTTTCAGTTTCACGTTAACATAGCCATAAGTGCAACTAGAGTGGCTGGAGGGGCTTAGCCCCCTCAAAAAATTACTCATAGCCCCTTAAAATAACAAGAGAATAAACTTTTTTTTATAAGATGTTTTAATGTGGAGCTATAGCCTCTCTACATTTTAGCACTAGTTGCGCCACTGAACATCGTCTATCATAACGGATATGTATGCGATGACACACCTAGTACCTACACTATATTGTTCTATCAGTGCACCTGGTACAAATAAAAATAAAATTTCAATTATTCATATTGAAGATATTTTTATATTTATAAACAGTAGCCTCGCGAAGTTTTTTTCTCGATGGAGCAGCTAATAATGTCGACACTCACCCTACTATTTTAAAAACAAAGTTTCTCCTAAATTTTTCAAATTTGTTAAAAAAACGACAATAACTTATTGAAAAATATTATTTCCTAAATAATTCAAAAGAGCTACTTATATGATACTAAAAAAATACTAATTTCAAATAAAAATATAATTATTCTTGAGACGTAGTTTTACTAAAGAATGACCACCCATCCACCGATTTTTAACGTGAAGTAGCTGTTTCATGCGAGAATCCCGACACTGTATGTACCTATTTTACGTAATATGTTATTCATGAAAATAATTATTTATTTTTGTTGATATTCATTGAAAATTAAAATAATACCTAAATGTTTCATTACGATTAAAATTAGGTCCCTAAAAAATTATTTAAAAATAATAATATATAATTAATACGTATTTAATTTGTATATTGACTGAAATAAATCTAGTATAGTTATATTAAATTATTGATTTTTGTAATTGCGGATAAATATTGAACACAGAAAGAATTAAACAAGTAATATGTAGTAAGTATTTAAAATTAAAACCTATAACCATTGATTATAGAATAGAATAGAATATTTCATAACTAATTAAAATGTATTTTAAACAATTAGTAATAATTAGGTTAATGTTCATTATTGAATATAAGCTGATAAAATTGAACTGAATAATATACAGTATTTTTAATAATGCGTATACGTAATACGTTAATACATGATTCTATGAATTATATTTGTATTATGAACTTGTATAAGTACCGGTACTTATACTAATGAACATTAGCTTAATTATTACTAATTATTTAAAATACATTTTAATTGGTTATAGAATATTCTATTATATTCTATAATCAATGGTTATAGGTTTTAATTTTAAATACTTACTACATATTACTTGTTTAATTCTTTCTGTGTTCAATATTTATCCGCAATTACAAAAATCAATAATTTAATATAACTATACTAGATTTATTTCAGTCAATATACAAATTAAATATGTATTAGTTATATATTATTTTTTTAAAATAATTTTGCAGGGACCTAATTTTAATCGTAATGAAACATTTAGGTATTATTTTAATTTTTCAATGAATATCAACAGAAATAAATAATTTCCTTAATGTTATGGTTTTTATTATTTTTTACCTAATAAAAGCTAATCTGTTATGATTATAGTTAATGATTCAAAATGTGTAAAATAGCATTATGTAGGTAAACGTCTTTTTGATTTATTATTTTTCAGTTGTTTCATCTTTATTTGCCATTTATTAAAAAGTATTTTTGATTTATTGTATTGTGTCATTGGTACCATTGGTGGGAAGAGGAACTGTGCAGCAGGGGGCAACTTCCCCTTGGCTTTTCTGTATTTATATGCATCACGTATGTAAAATGTGTGTATGTGACTAACTAAAGTACTAGTTACAACAATAAATTAATGCACGAATAAATGTCATGCCCCCCTCCCCATAGATTTTTAAGATGGGTGCTCTTGGACGTTATTAGAGTTATTTTGGGAGTTTGCCCTTTCCACTCGTTATTGAATATATAAATTATTGTATTACGTAATACACTAATACAAATAGGAACCAAAATTATATAAAATAGATATATTATTTTTCACTATTTATGTGTTTTATTATCGAACAGTTAAAATATTTGTTATTATATAGTTAGTTTAAAAGATTAATTTGTATCTATAATATAGACATATAGTAATACACTAATACCGTCGATTGTTATTTGAATTTGTAATACGATTTTAATTTTAATTTGGGACCTAATTAATTGTTTTTATTATGATAGGTATTTAAAAGATAAATAAACATACGTTACTGGTGAAAAATGCCAAATGGTGATGTTTTACGTCTTGTTTATCTTATTTTAATACAATAATAAATATTTTTTATGCTATATTAACCTATTATTAACTATAAAACTAAAGTTTCAAGTTTGGCCTTCATAATCCTTATCTCTTTATATACTATAATATTATCACTTCTGTGGGTGATACTAATCTTTCATCATTGCTTTTTTTTTAAAAATTCAAAGTTAACCAATTTATTCTCCGATTGACGATTATCGGTTCCATTAAAACTATACATACTAAATTATAATTGTTATTTTGTAATTATATTTTTTATTTAATCTTAGTTTTTAATGTTTTTATTGACGTTGTGTGACGTAAATGTTAAGATATAAATTAAATATGTTTTTATCGATTATTACCTACATAAACGTATTCCAACCTATTTGTGTTTTATAATTTTCTTTTGTGTTTTGACAAGTACTTGCCAATAAACCATCCATGTGTTTTCATTATTTAATAATTTTAAATTGTATTTATTCATACCAACATCTAACATGATGCCTATTTTTTTTAAAGGTAATTTAAATAGAATAATATTTTTATTTACTGAACCAAATTTAACCTAATTGACCTTATTATTGTTTAAATGTTTATAAGTATTAATAGTACCTACATATATAAGAAGTATTTATAAGTGTGACAAACATTTACATTTTACAAATCGTCAAATGAAGTTTACTTGTTATATGTGACGGAAATTGTGTATATTCATCATACAAGATATGACAATTAATAAATTTGATTATATATACAGAAAATTATTACTTAGTAAATACTTTGTAAATGGATGGGGTGATCCTGAAAAACTTAAAAGGTGAGCAATACTAAATGTAATATTAAATTATTTTTTATGAAGTTAAGCATGTTTTTATTACATTTTATTTATTAGTAGTTATTGTTAAAATTAAAAATTTTTTAGTGATTATCAATATATTCAAATTTCATAATAAATCATATTAAAATAATAAACCATTATAAATGACATAATATTCTAATTTATATATACTCTATAATAAATTATTGGAATATTTTAGATTATCTAAACATAAATTAATTTATTGAATACTCGCGTATATTTATCAAATATTTAAATTATTAATTTTCATATTATATTATATCTGCTTTTGAAAAAATAAGTACAATAAATTGAATACTTACAAAAAAAATACTTACCTAAGACTTAATAGCCACTAACTATAGTAATATCTCTTTAGTCACAATTGTATATTTCTAGTGTATAGGTACTATACCTAACACCCGATATATATTTCTATAATTTTTACCCAAGTAGATATGTCTTGTTTGTGTAGCTTTTTATTTGATTTACAATAGGTACATTAATATATAAATATATTTTTAGTTTGTTTCAGTTCCGAAATCGTATTATAGATAGAGACTCATGTTTTCAACTTGTATCGTCCAATCATCCCGTTAAAGTTGTTAAAGTAAGTAATTAACTGAAATAAAATAAGTATTTAATTCAAAATTAAAATATATGCCCATATTTATGTACCAATAACTTATTTGTAGAAAAAAGAAGATTCTGAGTCGATTACTTTAGAAGGTGTATTTCAATCACCATTTGCTTATTTTTTACCAAATATTGTACCCAAGGAAAGTCATCTTGCTCATTTTCAAGTTTTATTACCAAAAAAATGGCCTTCCAAAAATTTCAAACCTATGTGCATACACATGGCAGGCACTGGAGATCATGTAAATACTTACTTTTGAATAATTTATTTTATAAATATTATAACATAGATAATTCATAACCATTATTAAAACATATTTTACTTTTTTACTTCTAACTAGTTATTTAATTTATTAATGTTAGATTTATAATATAATTGATTAAATATATTTAATTTTACCTTTTAATTCAAAGTTTAATTATTATTATCAAACTAACTTTAATTATAATAATATTAATTAAATTAATATTAATTAATTAATTAATTAATAAAAAAATAAAATATATTTAGTATAATATTGAGAGTACTGTTTGCCTACATTTATTTACTTTCCTATAAAACAATTTTTTCATGTAGGTATACAAAAGATTATTTATTGTACTGTTATAAAACCCCCTCCCCCAAACAAATATTGGAAATATAATATTATTCAAATTTTTTATAATTCATTTTAGTATTATTGGAGAAGACGAACTATGTTAGCAAATCCACTTTTAAAAGAGTCTGCAATTGGATCAATTATATTAGAAAATCCATTCTATGGAAAAAGAAAACCAAAGAACCAAGTGTTAGTATACAATTTATTATTTAATATATTTATATGTATTATTAATATAATATAGTACTCAATTTGGAATTTTAATGCTGTTGTTCAATCATTAAACTGTAATAGTAAATTAATACAATTGTACCCATTTTGGAAACATTTTAGAACAATTTTTTAGAAATCTATTTAACTATAAAATATGTTATATAAAATTGTAAAACAATTTGGTAGCTAAAAATAACAATATATCTAGATGGTACCATTACAAAAGCAATTGAAAAACTTAAATTAAGATTTAAGTATATAATTTAGTTTTAATTTCTTACATTCATAAATTATAATAGTTTTTTCAACAAAATATGTAAGGTTTTGATAATTTTTGAAATTATATTACAATATTTCTTGTTTTGCTTTTTTATGCACTTAATACAATATAATTAACTATGATAATTACATAAATATTTTTTTTTATTTACAGTAGGTCTGTATTATGTAATGTTTCTGATATTTTTGTAATGGGTGGTTGTTTAATACTTGAATCACTTGTGTTACTTCATTGGTGTGAACGTGAAGGATTTGGACCCCTTGGAGTCACTGGTCTGTCTATGGGTGGACATGTATGTGTTAATTATAAATACATAATTCTTACTTAATTTTATACTATACTATAATGTTTAAAATTTTATTGTCTATATTAATTGCAATAATTTTTATTTAGATGGCTTCTCTAGCTGCTGCAAGTTGGCCTAAGCCAATTGTTCTTGTTCCTTGTCTATCCGGTACAACAGCTTCTGGAGTGTTTACAGAGGTATTTATTACTATTTTCTTATTTAATTATTTTTATAAATATTGACTGCATTTAAAATAATAATAATAATTTATAAGAAATTATAATTCTTTTATTTGATTTTATACTATTGTAGGGTGCTATAAGCTGTGCAATTGATTGGAATTTACTTGAATATCAGTATAAGTCGAATTCAGTATACAAAAATGAAGTCAATATTAATCATGAAGAAAACAATAAATTAAATGTAATAATTACTTTAACGTAGCATACAAGGCCAAACCTTATATTAACTTCTTTACTTATACAGTCTTATAAAGGTTTTCTCTTCTATTTCACCTTACATTCTAAACTAGATAGAATCGGCCACTATAGTCCTATACATTTATAGATTTTAATCTCTTACCTCTTATCTATTATATACTAATACTAATAGATTTGAAATGTTCTATAAGAATTTTAAGGATAAAATAATCTTAAATGAATATATATATACAGAGTGAGTTAAGGATTTGACAAATTAAATAACTATGGACTATGGTTCTACGCTATATTTGTGTAAATTTTTTTTAAAAATTATTAATATACCTTGGCGCTAAAATTAAGGTATATTAATTTTTTTTTTTATATATGCATAAAAAAATTTAAAAAATATTTTGGCATTAAAATTTCTTCTTAAAATGTTTTAATTTATTTTTAATAATTTTTGAAGTTAATGAAAATATAATATTTTAGATAAGACTAGTTTTACGATACACTAATTACTACACTAATTGGTAAGCATTTATATTTTAAATAATGAAAATATATTATATTATATTTTCATTAACTTCAAAAAATCATTAAAAATAAATGAAAATACTTTAAGAAGAAATTTTTAATGTAAAAATTCTTTTTAAATACAAATCTACAAAATGGCTATTTTGAATTAAAAATGGATATACTCTAATTTTAGCACCAGGGTATATAAATAAATTCAAACAATTTTTTTACAAATACAGTATAGAACCAGGATTATTTCATTTGTCAAATCCTCGAGACTCAGTCTATATATAGATTAATGTTGCATATTAAATATATTTAATATGTAAATCAATAACTATTCATGATAAGTATTCATTTTTTTTATATTTTTTAAAATACTTCAACATGCTATTGTGTTACAATTAATATTATATTAAAAAATTATTTGTGTTATAAAACAATTTTAACTATACTGGTAATTAAATATTATATTTGACTATACTTTACGCAAGTAAAGAGTGAACTGATCTGCTGATAAAAACTGGCCGTGTCTGGGAAGATAAACACTTACAGTTCCTAAATTCCTACAACAAGCGTTATTTTAAGGCAGGGGTTGGCAACACATAGCCTGTGAATCAATTTTGTATGACTCGATAAAAAAACATTTTTGTGACATTTTAATAATATTTTAGCTCTATCAACTTAATAAATTGTAGTTATCAGTATAATTTATATTATGGAATATTATAAGTTTTAATACCTAGTAATAAAATTATTAGTATTATATGTAATACTTTTATTTATTAATGTTTCATAATTAAAAATGTTTTTGACTCCTGGTGTAGGCCAACAAGGTTGGGTGAATGAAACTTCATACATAAGAACAGTTCACCTTAATCTGAATAGAGTATAGTGTATTGATATATTTGTAAGTTTAATTTACTATAAAAGTTTTTAAAAACTTTAAAATTAAAACAATATAAATTGTTAACAATATGTTTAATTATCCTTAATTTTGATGTAATGTATAATGTACATATTTGATTTAAAATGCTATGAAATTCATATTTTTATTGTGTATTTTTTTTTTTTTATTATTTCAGAAAGAGTTTAAAGCAGGAAAACGATTTATACAAGACTTAAATATAGATGCTCGTACAAACATTCAATCAAAATTAATGTTTGATCAATCCAAAAATGATACTGATTCATTGAATTTGTGTAATCCTCAACAGTTAAATAAATTAAAATTTACCAACACATTTGATGATATGGGTTTAGTTAAACAAAATAATGATCTCCAAAATGAATTAAAACAAACAAAACCTCAAGGTTGCATTATAGTAATATTTAAAGATATATAGATATATTATTATATATGTGTGTAAAATTAATTATTTACTATTATTAATATTTATGTATTCAGATTTTAATTTAGAATCATTGAGTTTTATGCGTGGGATTATGGATGAATGTACTCATTTAAAAAACTTCAGCCCTCCAATAGACATGGATATGGTAATAGCAGTTTGCGCAAAACGCGATGGTTATGTGCCACAAAATAACATGGAAAAATTTGAAGATATTTGGCCTGGTGTAGAGGTCAGATATGTTGACACAGGACATGTAGCTGCTTTTATATTTCATAGAAATACATTCAAGTAAATTTGGAAGTTTATTTTGTCTAATATGTTTTATAATTTTTTGTATTTAATAGAAATACAGTAGATACATAATATTACATTAGTATTATGTATATAAATTATTTTTTTTTTTTTAGGACAGCAATAATTGATGCTTTTCAACGGGCTCAAAATAAATATTATAATAAATGTTTATAATGTATTAAACATTAAATATCATCTATATCAAAACAACAAAAGGCATAATATAATATTTCATTACAATAATTATTGAATTTTTTAAAAATATTGTTAAATTCATGTTTCAATTCTATTCTAAATTAAAAAAAAAACACAAAATAAAATTCAAATAGTAATATTAATAAAATAAAATGAACATTTAATTTTTTTTATTGTGAGTGAAACTGAAAGAGTAATTGGTTTTATAATTTAGAAATATTTATTTAATTTACGCAGCATAGTATACACTTGGGAATCAATCGTATAATGTGCTGTAGATACTTTAAAAATGTGTAAATTTTTTTGAAATTTGGAAAATCAGTCAATTTATATGTTAATAATATTATTGTGAAATCATTATATTTTATTTATTTATACTAACTTAAATAAGGTTGTAACTGTAAAGTCTGAAGTATTAAGTAAATTATGTATTTTTTTAATTATAAATTTTAAAGTAGACTCATTTTTTTTAACTCTATTGAAAAGGGGTAATTATAAATTTTGATACTATTCAAAAATTAAAAATTGTGTATTTAATAATGCCTCAGTGCCTTGCGTCCTTTTATATGCTATTGACAAACTTTTTAATTAGTTTTACTAACATTCATTGACAAAATATATTTTTATATTGTTATATATTTAATAATGAACTGTTTTGCATTTAAATAATTTATTTTTTTTAACCATGTACTATCTTTAACATTTTAGAACCTTTAAATTATGATATAAGTATGTTATATTTATAAATTATTAATGAAACAGCTTTTAAGTTTAATTCCTAAAAATCAAGATGCAGAGGTACAATAATTATATATTTATATACCTATGAATTATAAATGTATCTATTTAAATATAATAATTTTTTACTTATAAAAATAATATATATATAATTTTTATTGAACCCATACTGTCTACTTTATTAATTATATAAAACACCTTATTTTTTACACAAAATTATTTTAATTTATGTTTTGAAATTATTTATTTATTTATTTTTATATTTGATCTTATTTTTTCAAAAATGATATATAATTATAAAGTGGTATATCATTTAATTTCAAAAATGTATAATTTTATATGAAAATCGCAAGTGATGCTAAATGCAGAATTAATTTTATTTATTTATTTATTAACAGTCTTCACATATCAGTTATTGTTATAATTAGGTTGCTATGTCTTGATGCTTAACAAATCTTCAACTAAAACTATTTTTATTTTTAAACAATAAACATTAATGATAACTTTCAATGATTATCATAGAAATAACAAGGAGTAGGGTATGCTTATTCCAAACTCCAATTAACTTTTAGTTACTTTAGACAAATTAATTAATTAATTAATTGAATCAAATATTTCCAAATTTATCGGCTCTTTAGCGTCTGTCTGTTATTTTTGCATTGTAACATAACTATTAACCTACAATACTGAATAGTAAATAATATACTTAATTTAAATTTCAAAGATTTAATAATATGTACCTATATTGTTTATAATGGGTATAAATCTAGATAATACAATAAGTTCTTATTTTGAATATAGATCATTCGTTAAGATATATCTACTGCATGTATATAGATTTTTAATATATCTTAATTATTGCTATAGACCAAGTTTTAACAAACTTAAAAACTTAAAAGTTTTTAACAAAAAAATTTGTTTTATAGGCTTTTAAAATATTATAACACTGTTGTCTGTTGAGACATTTATTTAATTCACTATCTTCATTAATTATACTACCTACTATATTAGATATTTAATCTATGACTACAGTTTGTACTCCCTACTTTCTAGTTCTCTATTGTATATACATACAACATACAAATATATTTATAATATTAGTAAAATGCAAATATGTAAAGAGATTAATTGTTAAAATAAATATTTCGGCTTTAACCTTCAAATTTCGAAAAAAGTTTTTCAAGTATGTCAATATAATACTATATGTGTTATGTTTGATGTTATAATCTTGAGCAGAGCCATAAAATTTGTTGATAATTAATTTATGACTAGCATTATAATTTAGGTATTATTATTTTAATATAATAAATAACATAAATACGAGAAGGTCAAAAATATATGGCTTCTAATAATTATGTGTTTGAAGCTTCAAACATTGAATGCCCAGTGACAAATCCAGGGAGAGGGCACACAGCATAGGGCCACGCGCCTCCTGTTGAAATTCCCTTGAAAAATTTTAGGATTTCTTTATATTTTTATAATTATATATTTAGAAATTAAATATTGTTTATTGTAGGAGACAAGAATAGTTACTATATAAATTGTATAAATATATTAAATAATTAATTATAATTATGGTATTAAATATTTAAATTTAAGCATTTAAGTATTAACATATATTTATTTATATTCTGTATTAATTTCAAAATAGTTTTTACGGTTGTTTTATGGGTTTCGGTTCTCAGTTTATAAAACGGCTTTATTTTTTTTTCGGATTAAAAAACGATTTCAAATTTTTCTGGCCCATTTGATTTTTAAAAACGGTTTCAAAACAGTTTTTACTCCTTGTTCCTTGAATGTGTTATACAATATCTACGTTAATATACCTATATATTTTTATACGAGTATAATAATGATTTATTTAAACAGTATAAAATATATAAACTGTCAAGTGGCCTTAAATAATGACCAAAAAGGAAAGTGAATGCACAGGCTCATAGAAATATAGGATGGCATACTGGAATGTACGGGTCAGTATATAGACTTTTAGTTTCTAAAAGTTGCAGGAGCTGACTTTTGCAGCATAATACACCAGTGATGTAGTAGTATATAGTATGTAATAAATTATATAGTAGGGACAAAAATATGTACATTTTAAATTTTAATAAGATATTTAAACATTTTCTCATAAATCATTATTTACATATCCACTTGTAATGTGTTTATATAACTATACAATAAAGTCTACGTAAAGTTCTTAATTTGATGTGTATAATTTTAAATAACACCCCCTCTCTTTTGAAATTCCTAGCTACGCACCTGAAAGAAAATGTACAATATACCCGAATACCCGATACTCATGCCCTAGTATATTGAATACCTTTCACATGATGATTTAAAACATTTGTTTTCGATATTTTTTCAGACTAGTTTAAACTACTTATCATTTATCAGACAAAATAAGTTATGTGGAACTTTATTTCCTAATTGTATTATTTCTGGGATATTTTTTTTGTGCCAACAAAATCAAATAGATACATACAATAAATAAATGTTTTAAACTTAAATATACGAAATAGAATTTATAACAATACCAATTGCAATAGTTAAGTCCTAAAACAGTGTACAGCCAGTAGATACTTATTTCGGTGTTAATGTGTTATTGACTTATTATTGTATTTTTTATATAAAATGTATTATTAATATACTTTAATACAATAATATCAAATATCAACGTGTGATGGGAATACTGTCGCGTCAGTACGGTTTTCGATTTTAAATTTCGACGGCCGTAGTGGAACTAGTGGTTTCCCGCGGCTGCGGGTGTCGAAGTGTCGTGTGGATAAATAGCAACAATATCAATAGATAATAAATGAATTACACCTTTACCTTCTACTTTTTTACCGCGCTTACCGCTTGTTATAAAAAAAAAAAATAGTTGCGACTTGTGTATGAAAATCGTACGTTACTGATTGTGTAAGCTTGTGTGATTAGTGAATAGTGATTACACTTGCACATCTGCCCTTGTGACTTGCAGAGCTGCAGTACTGCATGGTGCGCAGTATGGTGTTATACGTTTTAAATTTTGTTCATTCAGTCACCACATTCCATATAACGTAAAATGTGAATATTATGATTGTGTCTTCGCCGTTACGCTATCACTATTCACGAATACGATTTTTTATTTTATTCAATAATATTATGATTAACTTAAAATTAAATTACCTCGTAAATTCGATATAGAGGACGTCGGATCTTAAAATTTTCAACGATTTATCACCTAATATAAGTATTTTAATTTTATATTTTCGTTGGACATAATATTTTCAATTAAATAATATCTCTAATAGTTTTCATGATAAAATTTCTACACTAATTCGTGTTCGAAATTAATCGACGTCAATGGAAATCGTTGCACTTTTGAACGTAATATTTTAAAAGGAGTACCATGCTATTGTTAGAGCGATTGAGGTAACAAATTTCTTCTTCACAAATACTGTCGTCATGTCTTCAGTATCCGTTTTGGACACTGTGTCCTTCACTGTCCTTTCTGTCATATTCGTTCCATTTCTTCTGTTTTTCTTTGGCATTGTTTTATTTGCATATATCGGCAAAACACTTGGAATACAACGAGTTTACGTCGAGTTCCTGGTAAAAGTATTTGAGGTAATTACCACTTGAAATATACATTTATTATCTGTATTGTATATGCATGCTATTATTATTTATTAGTCTATTTGAATTTTCCAAAAAACAAATTAACTTTGTTATTTAGTCATAATGTTGCATTGCCACAATTTAATAATATTTTTATATTTTATTTCATTATAAGATACTGTAATTATTGTAGGTAGGTATAAAATAATATTTAAAGGTTTTTAGATTCTGAACATAAAAACTATAGGTACAATTTGACTTTATTTTATTTTTGTGAGAGCTGTAAAAGTGTATAATCAGTTTAGGTACATACTGTTAATTGAGTATGCATGGCTCCTATATTAAGAATTATTATTTCCTAGTAGTTGTGATAACTTACAATTTAGTGAAGAAATAATCCTAACTTTATTTCATAATTTAACAAAATACAAATTTAAGAACTAAAATGAATTATTCCATAAACTAGGTACATTTTCTCGGTATTCTGATATACAATATTTGTTTATACTTAATATTTAGTTCCATTATTTATTTGATATTATTTGAATTCTGGTATTAAGATAGCTTGTTAGCTAGTTTATAGTTTCTATGTTATTTATGTATTTCTATTTTTAGAAAATATAATTTGTAGTAAGAATACTCCAAAAGGTTCATGTAAAATTCTTCCCCAAAAATCATAATTACAGTATATATACATATTATGTTAAATCTAAATTGAAAAATAGGAGAAGCCTCTTATTTAATATTATTAAATATTAAAGCCTTGTTTTAATATTATTGACTTTTGTAAATTTTTGTTCTAAGAATGATGATTATAAATAATTACTTTTTATATTTACTCATAGTAGAATACCTCGTAAAATATATACAGTATAGGCAATAATTTATTTTCTGATTTAATGTAGTCTGCAACTAGCCAATAGACCAGTTTACTACAAACTATAATTACATTAAAAAATTGAATATCAAACTAAATCTTTGTTTAAAAACAAACTTTTACCTACTTAAGAAGGAAAAAACATCTAAATTTTAAGGTTAATCATTTTTTATTATGATTAATCAACATAGATATATTTAATTATATTTAATTAAGTAATTAACTGATAAGTGTCATATTGATTATTATTCATCCATAAATTACAAATAACAACAAAATGCAATTTTTCTTTTTGTAGACCACCTATAGTTTTACATATTTTATTATGAGATTACACTTTTTCATACTAATAAAATATATAAATGAAAACTAATTTATTATGTATCTAAATTTTAATTATTATTTTCTTTAAAAAATAACTTTATTTATTTGACTAAAATATTAAAATGACCTTTAATCTGTATAAGTATCTACACATAACTTTTATTAAGTTTAATTTATACCTATCAGAACCTACGCTTTTTTTAACTAAAGTAAATATGTTTTACTTGTTATTAAAATAAATAAATTTTATTGATAAAAAATTGTAGGCGAGTAAAATATTTGCATATTTTTTTTTAATTTATAAATTTCAACATCTATGATTATTATTTATTTTATTGAATACAGATAAAAAAAACATATTTTTAAATTATTATTTTGAAACTTATTGTTTATAATCTAGTTCAACAATTTTTTTATCAATCAATTTATTTTTAGGTGTGAGTATTTAATGAACAATTTCTATTAAGGAATATTTGCCCTTTGTTTTTATGCTTCTCAATTTGATTCCACGTGTTTTTTGACTACATTATTTCAATATCACTATACCCAATATATACCCATGATTATAGTAATAATTATTAAATATATTTTAATATGTCAATAGTTTGTAAAAAATATAACTTTTTTATAATTCTTAAAAATTATAATCTAGGTATTGTAGACAATGCAATACATAATAATTGTTTTAAATTTCAATGAATATAATAATAATATAATTTTGTAATGATGTACAAATATTATAAACTTCAATAATGTTGTATTACTTTGGTTTGTTAACAAATTATTGATAATTAAAAACAAATATTTAGTTTAAAAAATAGATATTTTAGTATATATAAACTTACTATTTTAATTAACTTTTTAAAAGAAAATATATTTTTCTTTTATTATCAATATTTAAAAAAGTGTAAAGTACATAGGTATACATTTGGTTATTAATACTAAGTTTTAATACTAACTAATAAATGTTCAAAGGTTAATAAAATTATAATGCTTTATATTGATAAATAGTACCTATTAATTATTATATATCAGTTGATTAATGTTCGTGTAATTTATATTTTATGTTAATACAAGAACAAATCTTAAAGTTATTTTTATATTTTCATTTTGCATTGGTTCAAAATAATATTGTTTTATTGTAATGTTTATTTGATATATATTTTTTTTTTTAATGATATATAAATAGTATATATATATATATATCATTATCATATTCTAATAAACCAGATGTCACTGACCTGCTTTACTTTCATTAATACCTAGTATTAGTAGTTTTATATTTATTTAACTATAAAACTAGCTATAAATCATAATAATTTAATAACGATATATTTGAAAAATAAAAAATTGAGTATTTATAACAATTGATTAAAAATATGTTTATTTAATATTTTTAAAATTACTTATATTTGTTTTAATTTGATAGTCTCATGTAAACTATTGTTTTTTAATGTGTGTAATAAATGAATGGTAAATGGATATGTATTGTATAGTCATTACTAATTAAAAACAAGTATATTACAAATTAATACTGATTATAGCATGTTATAAATAAAAAAATTAAAAAAATTGAACATATTTTGTTATGCTTTAATAGTAAAACCTAATAGCATAACAATACAATTAACAAAATTAATGATTTTCAAACCTCATGTTCTGGCTCCTAATTTTTTCTCACACTTCAATAATTTAAATACTTCAAAAATCAAAAAAATATATAATATTTTACTTTTATAATTTGAATAGTATTCTATAGGCAATATTTGGATTATTTTGATATTTTTACCCTAATAAATGCTATGTTTACCTTTAAAATATTAATAAGTACCGACCCTAATTATTGTATCATTATCTATAACTTAAACATAATTTTTAATAACCTTGAAAGTTAATTCTGATAATGAATAACCATCTAATATCGGAAAATAAAATATATATATCCAACTGTGTAAGTATATATACACATACATTTGAAAATGATATTAATTAAAATATATTATGCAAAATAAAACCATGATTTTTATCATTATGAAGGTGATAGGTTAGGACATAGTAATATTAATTTATATTTATTATTATTTTACCAATAATAAATTTGATATTCCAATGTATTAAATATAAATTTTTAGTTATATACTCTTATATAATTAATACATTACCTCCTTATAAAAAAGTATTAGTAATTAAATTATTAAAATTATGAATTAAATCCACAAATGGCAATGAGTTCCTTAGATAGATCCTTATCCTTATTCTTTTGTTATAACCTTCGAAAGGGGTGTTAAATTAGTAATTAGAAAATTATAATGGTGTTAGTAATTATCATGGACAAAGACATTTTAATATATTTGAATATTTAATATAATTAATTTTAATGTGTTTATTAAATAAATGAAGAATATAGAATTTATTAAAAATCAACATTTTAAGACTAATTGAACATTTATTTACATAAACATTATGCATTTATATATATAGAAATTTCTCATTTGGAAAAATTTCCGGAGGAGGCAAAAAAAAACTAATTTTGTAGATTGCATACTATCAGGTTCCAATTTTATACTTATTTATTATAAGTTTCAATTTATTAAAATTTTAATTTCATTTTATTTTTCAAGTGCTCCATCTTGCATCCTCATGGACTCCATGTTAATATTATTTGTCTAATGTCTAAGGGTATTTTAATATAGCAAAAAATCACAGCACCCTATATTTTCTATTTGTATTATTCAATTAATATTTTAATACATTTTACTCATAATAAAACAACAGAATTATTATATATAATACATTGTAACAAATGCAAATACCTTGATTATTCAATTACTCATTAAGTATTTATAATTATTGTATACACTTATTTGATATTAGTTTATTACATTTTTAAAGTTAAAACTAATATTAATTTTTATCTTTCCTTAATTTTATAATCTAATACTAATCTATTATAATAATTACAAACTAAAATAATACAATTTGTTTTAATTATTTTCCATATAAGTAATAGTGCTGATGATTATTATTATTATGATTTTAGTATGGAAGAGAAAACTTAGAAAAACAATCAAAGACGAAAATTAAAAGAATTGAGGATACCGATATTGAGGATACCGACAGTGAAGAAACTGAAATTGATGATGATGCTGATGATGAATTGGATTCAGTAACTGAACGAAATATAGATACATTAAATGAATTGACAACACATCCAGTGTCACAAGAAGTAAATGAATCTTTTGGTCGGAGTAACTCAGCTCATAGTTTATCCAATGGAAATGTTGACAAAAAAATAAATAATGGAGCACCACCTTTAATTAGCAGACAAGATTTAATATTAGTTCCAGATCCAGATCTAAATTATAATGGAAATAGTAACGTTAAAACTGAAGGAGTATGTTATTATTATTCAAATATATTTTTAATTTAACTGTAAAAATAGTTGTGAAAGATAATTTTTGAATATACGATTTATATTATAATTATAATGACACTTTATGTAAAATTGTAAAGGTTTATTTTATAATATTCATGTTTAGGGTAAACAAATATTACAAAGAACACGTTCATTTAATACTTTGAAACGAGAATTTGAACTTGCTGATGTACTTGATTATGTAAAAACTGGCGTTGAAGCAATTATAGAAGATCAAGTGACTTCAAGATTTGAAGCAGAAGAACTTAAGGTAAATATATACAATAAAATAAATAAATAGTTTAAATAATTAATAATTATACTATTTTTTTAGTACATACTATTATTGATTATAATACAATTACTAGTGATGTTAGAAACCTTTATATTTTTGAGGTCAAATCAAACTAAATAATAATTTTCTGAACCTGAACCAAACAAACATTTTAATTAAATATCCAAACCGAACCATAAAAAAATGTTTAGTTAAATAATAAATTTAAACACAGTTTAGTATTTTAACAATTTTGTTTGTTTGTAATATCACTAACAATTACATTTAGAAAGAATAATTGTTATTAAAAATAATTATTTATTTAGAAATTATTTATAAAATGATTCTTCATCAGGGTATTTAGAAATCGGATTAGGATAATGTTAGTTGATAAACACAAAAAAATACATTTAATACATTTAATACATTTATTACAATTTATTTAAAGTTATGTTATTTCTTCATATTATAAACTATTAAATTAATTTTATTATAAATTATAATGCATTTTGATTTAAATGTCGAAATTATTTAGGTTTCACTAGGATAGCACAATTTATTAATTTAATAGAAAAAAAAGTTTTAACATGACCATTAGCCACATAGCACCCCATTATATCCTCCTACTATTAGTTATTATGAATTATGACAAAAGACAAATTAGTCTTTTTATATTAATTAGTTATTTTTATTATAGTCTATCTTAGTTTAATGTATTATTATATTTTATACTATTTTTAATTTTATATTATTTTATTTACATAAACAAATTTAATTAATTTTAGTCATGGAATATGTTGACAAGAACAAATAGACATTATGAGTTTATAAATTGGAAAATAACTGTAATTTGGATGATTGGATTTATTGTAAGATATACATTTTTGTTACCATTGCGTGTGTTGACTTGTTTTTTTGGAGTAAGTTGTTTACTTTCAATTTATTTATTTTTACTTTAAGTAAAGTTAATATAAATTATTTATTTATATTTTAAAATTTCAAACTTGTTAAAAAATTATATAAAAGTTTTAAGCAAAGCAAAGCAAATCATTATATTTTATTTTATTTTATTAATTTATATATATTGACCTAACCTCACCTAAACTTAATAACAATATGAAAACAATTTCAAAGTTATTTTTTAATTTAATTATTTGTGAGGATTAATAAGTTGAAGTATAAAGTATAAATTATAATAATATTGACAATTTAAATTTTAAATTTTTAATAGTATTAAAATAATATTTTAAGGTTATTTATTATAATTTTATAATATTTGTAGATATTTAGCAGAAGTATAATATTAATTATTTATATTAAAATGAAATATATAATTCAATCAACAGGTTATGTTGTTTAGTTTAACAATATGTATTACTTGGTTGACCGTAAAGGATGAATTAAAAAAAAAATTATTGATAAATGGTATTTCTCAATATTTATTTGCATTATTTCAATATGTGATGACAATAGTAATAAATGTTCATAATCCACAATGGATTCCAAGATGTAATGGTATTTGTGTGGCAAATCATACATCACCAATTGATATTCCTATTCTATTTGCCCACAATTATTATATTTTGGTAATTAATTACGCATATGTGCATTGTTTGAAAAAAAAGCTCATTACTTTTTTTTTTATTTCTACTGCACAATTACATTAATTGACAATAATATGTCAAAAGGGAAATATAATTGTTTGTTTTCACATACAATGTTATGTATGTTTAATGTAAGTTTAAAGTATTTTTTAAAATTTTTAATTCATTAAATTAAAATTAAATGAATTCATCAAAAATTGAATATTTGAAAATCATTTTTAAAATCACATATCTAAATTTCAAATATTTTGTAAAAACCTTTTGACATAATGTTATCAATATGCAATTTCATTTGTAAACATTCATTATGAGTTTTCATTTTTTATAGTTAATGAACTGTAAACAGTTATAAAAATGATTAATTTCTTAACAAGTGCATGGAATTATATTACACTAAATTATAACAAAGATATTTTGGTTTTTAACTGGTTTGGGAATTTTTAATGAATTCTATTTTCATTAAATGGTATCTCATTTAGTATAAATTAATGCAGTGATTTATTTAGTTATACTGCTGCTCAGAAGTACATTATCAGTCCCCTAATCATCATTAGGGAATTAAAAAAAGGCCTACACAATTGTATTCACATGCCATGTCTTATTATTTTATTTATTTTTGGATTTGTAGTAGTAAAAAAACGGATGCATTTTCGGAATTTTTCATAGTAATTTTTAATTTTTTTCATATTTACTTCAATTTTATGTAAATTTCTAAAAATAGATCCATAATATTTGCCATTTGAGAAATTTTCTCTCATTGCCCTCCGTTAAACAGGGTTCTGAACTAATGTAACTAAGGGGCATAATTTAATAATTAAATACTAAATTATTTGAAAGTTACTGTAAATTTATCAAAAGTGCATTCATTTTAATTTTCATATATTTAATTAAGATAATATTATACAATTTTATATTTATTTTATATTAGTCTCGAAAATATTGAAAAGAATAAATTTTTATGTTATCAATTTGTTTTTAAATAATACAATTACAGAATCATTTTTAATTAATTCAATTTCTAATAATGTTTATTTAGTTATTTCCAAATAATAATAAATAATAAATATAATTGTGTTTTTCAAAATTTTGTTCTATTATTTGAAAAAATCACTAATGAGTTGTATATTAAATTACTTCTAGGTTAGGTTAAGTTAAGTTAGGGTAGGACTAATTATTTATAGTATCAAATTATCCAATATACTAATAACTAATAAATGTTTAATTACTTATATTTAAAATGCAAAGAAGTAAATGCTCTTGTAATTAAATAAGGTTTTAATAATAAATATTAAGTTTCATTTTAATAAAAAAAACATTATTCAATCATATATTAAATAATAGTTCTTAAATATTTTAATAAACTTGGTAAAATGAAAAGAAGCAGTGAAATACAAAGTGATTATATATTAATTATTTAATGATATTTGTGTATTAACTTATTAAGATTATATTATTTAATATATGTATTTGTGAATTAGTGATAAATTTGTTTTCTTTTTTCATTTTATAAAGTAATAAATAATGTGAATTTTGTTTTGTGGGCAAAAAATATCATTAATAGTTTGAATTTTTTTAAAATATTAGAAAATATAGTTTGTCAGATTAACATTAATATTTCTTTAAATTACAGTGAAACTGAATGTATGTTTGTTTATGAAGACATGATATTTTGTACAAACTTTATTTATTTTATATTATAATATCTTTAATTTAAATAGTTTATTATGAAATATTTAAATGTTAATAATAGATTATAATAGATAGTATATAATATTACAAAATAATATTTTTTCTTTTTTATAAACAAGATCAAAACATAAAAAGTCGGAAAAATAAGTAGAGATACGAAAAACAAATTGTTTTATGATTAAAATTGGTTATTATGTAATATCTTTAATATGTTATTTGAATAGGTCATGTGGCTGTGGACTTTTACATTAATTGTTGGTTTTATACCTGATGGTTGGGTTAAACGTTGGCTCAACCAAAATTTATCCATTATGTGTTTTCAAGTATTATCTGCTTCACTTTCTTCAGTCATCACTTATCACAATCGCGAGAATCTACCAAAGCGAGGCATTTGTGTTGCCAATCACACATCTCCTGTTGATGTACTAATGTTGGCCTGTGATAACCCTTATGCTCTGGTGCGTCACAATATGCACTATCATTTTTGTCACAATGCAATGACTAAAAACAAAGTAGTTTATCCAAAAATATTATAGATTAAGAAATTATTAAGAAAACTAAGAAGCACTTGATAAAGTTACACATTTAACATTTGCAATGTTTAACATTTATTAAAATATTCACAATTTATTGTTTTTGTTTATTAAATAAATAAAGCTAGTTTTTTGTCAACTATTACAGAAATTAATAATTTTAATGAGTTATATTTTGGATAAACTTCAACTACTTATTCTTAAAGTTAAATGCACAATGTAAAATTTAAATAATTTGATATTAATATTAGATTGGTCAGCGACATGGTGGATTTTTAGGAATTCTTCAAAGAGCATTAGCTAGAGCATCTCCTCATTTATGGTTTGAACGATCTGAAGCCAAAGATAGAGAAATTGTTGCAATGAGGTAATTCATGTTTTATAGTTTATTTGTTGTCTTTCAGTAAAATCACAATTAACAATTTTTTAAAATAATTAAATTTAAGTTTAATTTAATATATTTATTAACTAATATTTCCAGACTCAGAGAACATGTATCCAATCCAATAAATCCTCCAATATTAGTATTTCCTGAAGGAACTTGTATTAATAACACATCAGTAATGCAATTTAAAAAAGGGAGTTTTGAAGTTGGCAGTGTTATTTATCCTGTGGCTATTAAGGTTGATTAATAGTAATTAAAATTTATTTTTCTTCCAATAAAGCAATAAAGTACTAAACTATATATTATGTTTTAGTATGATCCAAGGTTTGGAGATGCATTTTGGAACAGCAGTAAATATTCAATGCTTCAACATCTGTATTTAATGATGTCATCTTGGGCAATTGTTTGCGATGTGTGGTACTTACCTCCCATGTACCAAAATGAAAATGAATCTGGTGCTGATTTTGCAAATCGTGTAAAGCGAGCAATTGCTGATCAAGGAGGTCTTGTTGACTTAGTATGGTAAGAACATTTATTATATCTCAGATCAATGTTTAAAAATTTTAAAAAAATAGTTGAAAGTTTAGATATAAAATTTAATTTTAATATCACATGTATATTTAAATAAATATGCTACAAATATATTGTATACTTGAGATGATTCTGACCAACATGTGAAATTTATTGGTTTATGAGGATAAAAGCAAGTATAAAATATATATGTACATTCTGTTCCATCTAAGAGTATACCGGACGACACACATCTATCTCCAAGCAGCCGGTCAGAATCGAATATTTGCTGGCCGCTGTCAACAATGACACACAACATTAACACTGACCCGATATCTAGTGCTTACCTACTGGAAATAATATAGTTTAAATTGAAATTATACTTTTTGGACCATCATGTTTAGATTATAACAATACTTGATTACAAGTTGGCGCAGCTTGATTGTGTTCTTAGGAGGGGGAAAATTGGCTCGACGATTTATCAAAATTGTCAGTTGTAATGTGTAAACGTAGTCTACTCTTAGATGGAACAGTGTATAGGATATTTTGCTGTAATACTGTTTTTGTTTCACCAATGGGAAAATAGTAAATTTTCTACAGTTATAGGTTATTACAGTTATATAAAATTCAATATGTGGTATTAGCTTGAATTTAGAGTTCAAACATTCGTAATATAAATTAAAGTTAAGAACATTTTTGATGTTACTTCGTGGGTTACATATAAAATGTAATTTGACAATGATGTTATATGGACTAGTTTATTACTTTTATTGTTATAGTATTTCATGTTTTAAATTATATCATTGCTAGATGACTTTACAAAAAGCTTATGAGAAAACATCAGAAATGTTACACTATTCAATTATGAAAATATGTGTTGAATTTAGTTTTGTTTAAACAGTTAATCGCTATTGTAGTTGATAAAATATTGTCTGCATGAGTGTTCAATAATTACTTAGTGCCCATTCATAAATTCATATATTTTAAAAACATACACAAAAATGTATATAATGTTTGCACTTACTATAATATAGTAGATCATATATTACACCTTAAAACAATTGGTAGATCACCTGCTACATGATGCCCCAGCCTACATAGTGAAGATTGTTGTAAAGCAGTTGCGCGGTGAACTATTTCATTATAAGGAGCCAAAATATTTTTTACTTATATTCAGTAATGTTCCTATAGGATATACTCTATATATGGTATATACTCTTGAGCTTTTATTAAAAAATCATGGGTATACTACGTATATTCTCAAAATTCATCATTTACACATTCATACCACCTAGGCAACCATTCACCTGGTAAAACACCACTGCTTTAAAGTATAATTATTGGTCAATCTATGTACATTTGTCATTGTATTTATTATTTGAATATTATTAAAGTTATAATTTATGTTTTATTTATATCTAGGGACGGTCAACTTAAACGATATAAACCGAAAAAAGAATGGAAAGAAAGGCAACAAGAAGAATTTAGTAAACGTCTGAAAGTCGAATAACATATGTTAATATCATTTTTATTTAATATATATTGTTCATATAACAGCGAATATTGGGATTGTTTAAACATATCAGGACAAAATGTAATGACCAATCCAGAACAAAGCCTAGTCGTTTATCGAATCACCAAATTTATTTTAAATTTAAATAAAATAAATTGAATTATGTAATAACTTTTGTTTACTATAATATTTATTTCGGTGGCAGTTAATAAATATGGATTCTGTCTGTGATCTAAGTGAGCCTTTAAATAAGACTTTATTATTATTATTGAAGAATAGATGTTTAAAAACAATTAATTAATAGTATATACATGTACCTATATGATTAATTGTATAGCTTCCATTTGTAATAATATTGCTTTTAAATTTACAATTTATATTTTTCATTGATTTTTATGTTAATCACGTTTTTGGTTTAGTTAGTTCCTTATTGATTTGTTTTAACGAATTATATATATATATTATATAAATACACCAGTTAAATTTTTTTAGTAATTCATTTGTCTTTATATCTTATTTTTCGCATTAACAATAAAAATTAATAATTAAATATATTTGTTTAATTAGTTAATTATGTATTTTATGTTATGTTAATATTTTATGTTTACAAATATACTACCATTTTTAATTTAATGTACGTTTATAATATATTAGTACTTAAAACTAATAAAATTGTAATTGTTACGTAATTGTTTCTTTTTAAATGCAATTAATTAATATTATTGGTTTTTCGTTCTGGAAATTGGGTTGTTTAGATTAAGGTTATGTAAAAACATTAATTCTACCTGTGTCAAATGTAAATTTATTTTCATCATTAATTAATTAATATTGTTATATATATAACCATCAAGTATATTTGAAATGTTTAGATATTAAAATGTGGGATTCATTGTCAACGGATCCTTCCATACACTAAACCTGATTAATTTACTACCTATAAATTAATATTGAAAAAACAATATAATATTTTACATATTGTACATATTTATTAATTTGTATATTTTTTTTTTAGCATAAAAATATATTATATTCATAATATATATTAAAAACATTTGACACTACATAATTGTTATTACACTGACTGGTTCTTAAAAATAAATACTTTTTCTTGTTAAGATAATATATATTTTGTACAAGTCAAATTATAAAAAAACGGATAACAAATTTATTTAATCAACGATTTATTTTAACAAAGATTATATTTTGTTGTTAATAAATGATAAATGATAAATAATAAATAATAAACAATTTATTTGTGTATGTTATTAAACAATAATGTCAAAGATTTTTTAATAACGAATGTGTTTTCTTCTTTTTAACATTGATTGATGTATGTGTTATTTCGATTGCTGTAGAACTTGAAGATTTGTGGTCAAAACATTTCCTTTTTAAAGGAATATGTTGAAATTCTTCATTTCCAACCTCTATCAGTTTTAATTCTTTATTTTTGTCGGAATGTCTTATAAAGGACAATACAAATATATTATTAGGTTATTTTTTAAGCACTAATAGATTATTAATAAATTATTACTGATTAATGAACTGCTCAATAATGGGTGATGAATATAATTCAAACAAATTTGTACTCCCATCGTATAAATCATTATTTTTCTTTAAGAATTTATCTTTCTCAAAAGTCTCAGTCCTAATATTTTCTAGCCAGAAATATAAAAATAATAATAGTAACTTGAATCTTAATAATTATTAGAAAGCATACTAACCGTGTAAAATGTGACCTCCTTCCAATTTATATTCTTCAATTTCTGAATCCTTTTGTTTTAATACATTAAATAATTCTTCTTGGTTCTTATTCAGTGATTGAATTAATTTCAATAGAGGATATGTGATATGTGAATAAAACTATAATACACAAATATTACATATTTCACATAAAATAATTGAATTATTGAAGTAATAAAACAAATTTTTTGAGAAATGATTTTCAAATGATTCATTAAATCTCTTATGATATTCACCTTATACTATAATATTTAAATATCATTTCCCTATTACATTAGATTATTTAAATTCAATATATAAATTTTAAGTGGTGATCATAAGCGCTTGTGAAAAAGTGTACAAAAGCTTCACCCTTTATAAAACGGTTATATCCTTAACCGATAACTAGTACTTTTTTTTTTTGTTTCTTTTTTCTTGTGAATTTATTTATCCACAGTTTTAGAATTTTAAAGTTTTTTTTTTACTTAATACAATGATAACGTCATAATTATAATATAAGTAAGTGATTAAAATGTTTTGAAATTCTGGAATTTTATTAACTATATAGAATAATATTTTGTTTATTTAGTTTGGGTTAAAATCAGTATTGCATTAAACATGGGACCACATGAAATTATGAAAGGCCCCAAATTTGAGCAAAACCTTGCATTTGGATATTAGTGGATTCAAAATTTGACTCGCATCCAAGCCTCCAAATATATAGTTGTGACATTGGTTACATTTATTTGTATTAATTAGAGTAAAATAATAAAATAATAATTTTATTTAATGTAGTGTGTGATGTGTGCAATAGTACAATACTTACATAATCAGCATCCTTTAATTCCAATAATAATTTTAATTTAAATGAAGGAAAACCTTCCGTTAGAAAAATTGTTATATCCATTCTAATATTTGAATTTTCTTGATTTAAATTATAATCTAAATTGCTTTTCTTATTAATATTTCTTAAGAATTCTATAATATTTGTTGCTTCAACTTCAATCGTTTGATTTGTGGACTAGGAAAATCACACAAACATAATATAAATATTACTAATAATGAAAATTAAGCCATGGAAAGAATACTAACTGAATAAAACAAAGTTTTTATTATTTATATTAGGACATTTGCATTAATTTTGAAATAGTGTTACCCTCTTCATTCAAGTCATACTTTGGTTCTCTAACAATTGTTTTAAATTTGGTAGGTATTTGAAATTCAAACATCAAATTATTTTTAATTATAAATTAAGTGTATATTATTAGTAACAGTAATTAGATACTACATATTAACATTTCATAATAAAATAGAAATTGCATATCTATGCATATGTATTATGTAAATAATATTGGTATACCATTATTATATTATTTTGTTAACAAAACCAACTTGGTTTTAAACTGCTGGTATTTTTTATCTATCTACTTCAAAAACATATTATGGATTATAGTTTTATGAAATAATTTTACAATTTTAGTGTAATTTTAGTCATACTTTTGGAGGAAATCAATAGTTATTATTATTTATAAGTTAAATAATTATTATTTACAATGTTATGAATGCCATTAATACAAACCGAATATATTGAATCTAACATTGATTCTTTTATTTTTTGATCGTATATTTTCTTCATGTTAGTTAAATTAAAAATACAATATCCATCTTTTTGATAGAATCGAAAAAACATTTCATGATCGTTTAAGTTTTTTTTTGTTGACACCCACATAGTGAAAAGAAATTCTAACTTTGATTGCAATATCTAATTTGTATGCAAAATTTAAAATTATAAATGATTAACATCAATTCATTAACAAATTAATAGTATAATGACTAAATAATAATTTATGATTAATTAATAAATAATCTAAAATCAGTAGACCTGAAATATGTGTGAGAAGTCATCCGCTCATCAGCTAAATCATTATTATATATAATTTTATAATTTATCATTATATTATACTTATCTATGAGTTAAATAATAAATATTAAAATATAAGAGATATCAAATAAGCGATAATAAGGGATAGGTATGTATATTTTAATAGCTTATTTTTACTGTAATATAATAAATCCGCTGGAGGCGCCACTAGTAAGTTTGCCTAACTATACTATAAAAGTATAAACCATACTATATAATATTATATTATACTATATGAACATATAAATATAAATATTTCATTTAATTTGTGTATCAACTACTTATAATAGCTACCTATATAAGGTTATAACTACCTATACCTAAGCGATAAAACATTACAAAAACTCACTTTTATGAATAAAAATAATTTAAATTCATTTACGTAAAGTAACGAATTAAATAACATACGATACAAAAATATAATACGAGTCTTAAGAATCATGATTTAATTCAATAATTAGAAAATTTACAATTGTAAAACCAATATATTCCTCGTTTCCTTCAGAATCTATAAAAGAGCTCTTATTAAATAGTTTAATATTTATAATACGGCGTGTCGTATAGGCATAATCAGTACACTTTTGTGTATGAATAATAATTATGAAATGAACACAACTATTATTTAGGTACACTAATATAACCATGTTCCAGTTAAAATGTTTATTTTTTATGCTAGACTGACTATGAACGTTTTTAAATCTATATAATAATTTTTTTTATTTTTTATTAAGAGTAAGGCTTCGATATCTGGATCATTAGCCTGCTAAGTTTTACATAAGATTAGTTTTTTTTACATATATAATTTTTTAGTAAGATTTATATAATATCAAAAGTGTATACAATAGTTGATACTAAGTGATAGGTATAATTTGAGGTACATTTTTTTTTTTGTATATAATTATTTACAATTGTTTATTTACAGTTGGTTTATGAGTTTGATGGCTTTGAAAAAATTAAAAATAACATCTGTATTTCATCACAATAACATTCAAATAATTCATCATAATAACATTTAGCTCTGGTGGTGACAGTATCGACAATTCGGGCGGTATTGGTAGGAGATCGCCATTTTGTAAGAGTTTTTTTGATATTTTTCAGTTTATTATTTGTTATATGATCCCATTGGGATTGCCACTGTCGGTTGGAAATTTGGTTGATTATTGTTAATGAATCTTTATATGGTAGGGACTTTATTTCAGTTGATTCAGTAGATGTTATGGCTTGGTTTGCTAATAGGTCTACTGCTTCATTACCAGTAATACCGGAGTGTGAAGAGACTCACATGAACTCAACCGGCCCATTGAATGATTTCGATGTTATAATAAAAACAAAAGGGGGAACGTCAATTTAGGATGTTTCTCCTTCGTCCCTTCGGTCCTCGGAGAAATTAGTGGTTTATTATAATTACTAAGATTTGAATGCAATTATATTGTATTAGAAAATACGATTCTGAGCGAATTTCAATATGCTAATATATATTATTCTGATAATCCATTCCAATATTTTACCACGAGTGTAAATTACACATGTATATATTCAAAAACAATTTCATGAATTCCTACGATTAAAATTCAAGAAGTTATCATTTTATGATAAAAATTGTCAGTCACGATTTTCAAAATATTTTGTAAATATATTAAATAATATATGATTAGGTTTCTACAAAAATTTCAAACCGTTAAACCAAAAATTGCTGGTAATATTAAATATTTTTAGAAAAAATTCAAAGCTTTTTATTTAGCCAAAAAATCAACTAATCAGTTCCAAAATTTTATTAAACGTAAATATTATCTATGTGAGTACTCAAAAAAATTTTCAAGTCCCTAGGATCAAAACTCAATTAGTAATTAAGAAATAAAATAATTTAAAATAACGGAAACCGTAATTTTGCCAATTTTCCGCTTCTCAAAGAAAAATGTTTGGGAAATTCAAAAAATGAGCTAAATAAATTACCAACTAGATAAAATTTGGTACGGAAAGAGTACCTAATTTGTGATAATCGGGCCATTATTTCTACCCAAAAAATGTTTTCATACATAAAAAAAAAAATCTTTGTAGAAACAATACGCAAATACAAAAATATTCGCTCCGCTCACATAGATATCTATGTAAAAAGAATAGAAATTTGATATCTAAGCGTGAAATGTGAATTTTAAGTAAACTTTTTCTCTTTTCAATACATGAAATTTATTTATTTTTTGTCTTGTCACCACAGTTAACCGCCAATACGTCTACAGTAGCGGTCAAGAAAACATCAACAATCTCAACTGCCCAAAGTGCAGAAAATATAACACGAGGATCTCAGAAGATCTCCAGACACTAGATATATGTCAGCGATTTGAGCATAAAAAAATTAATTTAGTAGTTTCAACTTTCAAGGTTTGTGAAATAAAAAATGTTAAATATATGATTTATATTTTTAAATAGGTCCTAATATTTATTGTTTTAAATTTTGTTTGTAAAATAATAAAATAAAATATAGACAAACATTAATCGATTTGTATTTTTTTGTTTTTTGATAATTAATTGATCATATTTTAATGAAATGTTTCAGTGAGTGCTGAGTGGTTAAAAACATGACATTTTACATTTGCGGCAAAAGTTAAAGAGCTACCCGATATCGGCCAACGGCGTGGCGGCGCAGCGATCGCATAATATAAATTGTATAAAAGGAACCCGATGAAAAAATTCTTCGTACGTCAATTCATAATATAATAGAATTATATTAAAAAACGAATACAACTAATTAAATAAGTATACTTAACTTTATTAATATCATTTTAAAATACGTTCATTTCAAATTTCAAGAGCAGAACATATAAAATTATTAAAAGTATTATATAGGTAACATCAGTGATGGCGTGATTAGTGTTATAATTATGCAGTTTCGTTATTTCAAATTAGGGTGGGTTGATCAGGTTAGGACATTATGTGTTACGAATTATGATTATTGTTATTAGTTATTATTTAGTAATTTAGTATATTGTATAATATACTATTAAATATAGAATATGAGAACAAAATTATCAATGAAATGGGTAGAAAAAAGTGTTGCGTCGTAAAAAAAAGTTTACGCCGCCTACCATTGTAGGTAATACAAGTTATTACAATTATTTAATTAATAATTTTAAACTGAAAATTATGAGTTAGTCATAAATACGTAAATAGTTATCGATTGGTCTAAATTAAAAATTTAACGATGTTTGTTTTAAACGTTGCGCTTTATCTTGTTATTTAATTTTAATAAGTGGACATTCTTTCGCTCTGTATTATTCAAATTTAATTTTATAAATAAAAATAAAAATTTTTAATATGAAGTTTCACATGTTTGTGGCATTGATTCAAAACTGATACAAAGCAATTATTACGAATTCTATAACTGCATTATTTGTTATCGAAATATTTTCCGAAACTTGTCAACAACAATTATACCAAATAGAATTTTTAAATTTAGGTGATCATCTATTTTGTTGGCCGTCCATGTGTTGTTTCCTAATACATACAATACATCTTCATAGAAGTAGAGTAATATATAATACGACGGTAAAACGCTTGAATACTGGACAACATGAATTGTACAAATTTGATAAAATAAAGTGGGAGCCCTAGAAAATATATTGTCATAAATGTTACATCTAACATTGTGTCATAAGTTTAAATGAAAGTATTGTTGAAAAAATTAAAATTTTGTCGGAATTAATACCACTGTCATATTATAAAAAAGGTATAACATGTGTAATTTACAATAAATGTATGCACAATACCGACATAATATTGCTGGTAAAATGAAGTTATGAAAAAATATCGTTGTTAAAATATAGTTGAATTTAAATATCGCAATATAATATTATCATCGATAAAATACAGAAAAATGTAATTTATTAATATTCAAATGTTAAACATTATATAATATAATAGATATTACGTATATCAATTGATTTATGTTGAGTTCCTACTTTTATAAAATACAATACAATAAAATAAATAAATTATTGATAGTAAAATAATATATGTTAGTATACTAAATATTAATAGTAATAATGAATAAATCAATAAAAATATACACTGAATGTTATACCATCAAAATATTCTTCAAAATTCTTATTTCTATAATAGTTTTCTATTATTCTTTTTATGCATTTAGTCCGATTCATCGTCTTTTTTCTTTTCGGTGTGTTTAATTACAAAATATGATTTAGTAATAAATTTAGCGTTTATTACTATATTTTTCGAGTTACAATATCGCAATTATTATATTTTGTGGCGATATCCGTTTTTATCTACAAACAGTACAAACAAAATAATAATATCTTTAAAAATATTAGCACATTATAAAATACAATTGTTGATTATTTAAACAATAACTATGATAATATATTCATAAGTTCAGTATAGACTTTAAGTAATTGGAAAAGTATTAAAAAAAAAATAAATAAATAAAATATAATGTTTGTATAATTTAGACTAAAATGTGGGTTGCGCATATTTAGTGAACACATTCTATGAATGTTAGACGATCATAAATCACAATTTATATTATGATTTATGTTACATAAACAATAGACGTAACACTATAGAAATTCTATCATTTTAGTAACATGAAATTATGCGCACTCTGTGCGTATATGTGCATATTATATATAATATAAAATATTGAAATTATATTCCTAATATTGAATTTGATTGAGTTACATCTTTTGCAAAATTATTGCAAAATATTTGGTATCCTTGAATATGGCAACATCAGCCTTTTTATAAAAACTTAGAACTTTGGTCGATAACTTAATATGATATAAGTCCAAACTATCTATCTTCATTTTTAAATCTCATTACTTACGCGCGCACTCCTGTGCATCCCTGACCTCTGTGTGTGTGTTAGGGATTCAAACCTTTCCGAATTCAAAATATTGACATTTAAACAACTTTTTTATTTCTGTCACTACATGTATGGCTATTATATGTTTCAAATAGCCCGAGGAAAATACGTCAAGGGGTTGGGTGGAAAAACTACATCTGACCGTCGGGCGGGGCAGACAAAAACCAAAACTCTTGAGAATCGATTTGTTTGTAACGATGCGGCAGAACTTATTATAGTAGGCTAACGAAAACGAGTACACGCGTCGGATAAATTTTTCCACCGTAGGTACAATATCATTTTATCGTGACGCCTCGGCGGACCGATAATTTTTTTATACCACATTAAATCGATCGTGTGCCGAATGGCGATAAAGACTTATTCCAATGACTCGTTTATTATAGTGATTCAATTATAATATAATATAATATTATTGGTTTGCGTACAAATCAAGGAATTAGTTTAAATTGCATTAAGCACTAATAAAAACAAATAATAAATACATTTTTCGTTTAAATAATATTACGAGTTTTCTTGTTATAATTTATTACCTAGTCTTTATTATGATCACATACAGGTCGAAGGAGACTATAATGACTGTTATTATACTACTCGTTTGAATTTTGATTTTGATTATTATTGAACATTTCAGAAAAATTAGATGATTTGTAGGATAAAAATATAAGTATGTAGTATTTTTTATATTATAAAAAGACAAAAGGTAGAATAAGCTCGCTTGTTGCAGAATTATCTGCAGTATATGAGCGACAATTTATTATATTATCATAATATGTCGTTGGCGGTGATCTATAAAGTTTTGGAAAAATCAATATTATAAAAGTAAACATTTTGTCTTTTTGGAACACATAAAAATATTTTAAACCCAATATAATTTGATTTTTCACATGTTTAATTCTAAATAAATATTCTCTAATAATCAAACTTTAATCAGACCATGATAGCAATATACAAAAGTTTGTTTTGAATTTGATGAACGTGATACGTTACAGTCTTATTTGCTCGCATTTAAGTTTATTTACTATAAGGTTGAAGAAATAATAATTGTAAGTTATTAGTATTATGTTTTGCTAAATTATTTGTTTTATTTGTCAGATGTAAATTCGTGTTATTAATTTATTATGAGATACATATAATCATATCTAAGAGTATAGTATGTCCAGTGGTAACTGGTAAGTTTTGAAATATCTAATTTTGGTTTTTGATGATGTAATTAAATTTTTTTTATTTGACATAATTTTGAATGAAGTTGTAATAATGAGTATGGTGTTTATAAATTATATTCAAATGCTAAACAAATATTTGTTTACAAAATATGATAACACAATAATTCTTTGGCTAATTAATCTTTTCGTGACTAGATAAGTCGATAGGTGATATGAAAAAAAACTTTTTACGCCTTATTACTTATGAAAGTATGGCGTGTTATTTGGGGACACTATTGTGTGATTGAAATTGTAATAAAATCAACGGGAAAACCTATCGATTTGACATTTCAAAGATTATCCACACGATTCTATTAAAATCCAAAACGAAAAAACAATAGTTATTTATTATTTTATAGTAAGATTTTCAATTTTTTAATAGACAATTGATTAAGACAAGGTAAAATTATTATATTGTCGTTCCGATAACAATCGTCGAAATTATTGAGTACTTCGCTGTAAATATATACTTAATCTTTAGACAGTACTTAGGCGATGGGAGATGAGGAAAATTTCGTGTTACAAAAGTTAACGGAGATAAGAATGAAAACGTATTTATTAATCACAACTCTTGTAATACGAATCACCCTGTATAGAGTATACAGTCTACCGACCGATCATAATATTCTAATATTATTGTGCTTTCGCAAAATGGTTTTCGGTCCGATGACTTTGGTGGCACTGGCGCACGGGCACGCGCGTCACATCGCCGCCCGTCCACCCGTGAAAAGTTGGCGAGACGCGAACTTAGCGCGTCCCGCGGCGGCCCCCCGCGACGCGCCGCAGTTGGTCAGGTAACGTGTGTCGTCGTCATCGGGCGGTGTGTTCCGCTAGTGAGTGTCGTTGTCCGTTTCCGTTGGCATGGCGTCCGCGTACGAGGTGCCCCGCGAGTCTAGAGGGCCTGCGTTGGCCGCGGCCGGCATCCGGCCACGCGTCGACCCCGAAGCGCTCGGCGAAGTGGACCCGGAACACTATCCGCAGCCGAAGGACTCGACCAACCGGATCCGCGGCAAGTCGGATCTGATCGAACTGATATTCGGCTCGGTCGACCAGGAACTGCTCACCGTCAAGACGTTCTATTTCTTTTTCTACTCCGCGTTCGGATCCCTGTTCCCCCTGATGGGCGTCTACTTTAAGCAGATGGGCATGAACCCCAGCCAGTGCGGTCTGCTCATCGGGTCCCGGCCGTTCGTCGAGTTCCTGGCCGCGCCATTCTGGGGAGGTTTGGCTGATAGGTAACACGAATGTTATATATACCTAGATGGTTACTGTGGTTAGGTTAGATACCTATATGTTGTGCTAATCGTATATTTTAACGTTTAAACTTTTATCGAAAGTTCACGTTGAAAATACAAACACGTTGGTGAAGGGCCGCACGTCAGCTCCACTGTTTTTTAAAAAATTTTTTTTATAACAATTTTTTGAGTTTTTCCCACTCGTACATAGAAATATCATGTTTAGGGGGAAAAAAGTTAATTCTCGTCGGGGACTATCGTATCTATCATCGATATTATTCGCCGCGTCAGAAAATCGCCTAATTAGTTATAATAATATTGTATTATTATGTGCGGGTGTACGCCGCCGGTGACACCGCTACCGCGCGACCACCGCGCAGAGCTGTAAAACTGGTAGCGGCTCCGATCGATTTTCTTACCCGTTCGTCCCCGCAGTCAACGGGAACCCGCACACCATGTCCCCAGCTGACACGACGGGGGGGTCACTTCGTACGTCACTGTATCCAAATCCGAAATATTAAGCCAAACCCACCGCCGTAAGATGTTTCCATATCAGGCCCGCTTGACCTCGCATAATTTGCCGTCGTCCAACAAGTGTACGACGTACACTGAATATCATATCATTATGTTGTTACCGTGGTTCGGGTGCCAGTGGTGGTTATTAACCATTATAGGTCAAGTCGGAAATTTTAAATTCGAACAGTCCTATTGACAGTAAAAAACCCGTAGGATTTTCTAGTATTTTCTTGAAAACTTTGAAAAATTGTCCTCTCACCGTCTTGCAAATATTTTCCCGAAGTAAAAATTCAGGTTCCTCGTCACCGTGTAATTGTGTATTGACTCAAAATGTTCATATCGACGAAAATTTTGATCGAGAGTTCACTATTTAGACGCATGTCTGTGTGTTTATAATATAATATTTGGGATAATGAACGTTCGAGCTTTGCTGTGTGGTTGTTAAAAATTAAATGATTAATTTGTTCTGGAATCGAATAACAATTAAATAATAATTTGTATTTAAATCGATTAAAACTATTTAATCTGTTTAAAATGTTATAATGTTTTATTGATAAGATCATACGAATGTATGTGAACGAATTTTTTTTTGGAGGGCAATTGCTAATTTATTAAAACCGAATATTAATTATCTTTTATTAATTGACAATGTTGTATTACAATCAATTGTCCTGAATAATAGTTAGTATTTATTTTACTCGCGAGGATTTCGATTTATCAATAATATTGTTTCCATTCGCTCTTTTGTTCACATTATGAAGAATTAAACCACATAGTTTTATTATCTATTAGCTGTTAGTGAAAACATTTGAAATAATATTGGTAATTTAACGTGTAAAAATATTATTGGTAATACGATAAAGTTTGAAGAGTTTCATTTAGACTTTAGATTGTGTGGTGCAAGGAATTCTAAAAAAAAATATAAAAAAATAAAAATAATAATCAATAATTTTATTAAATAATTGGAATTTTTGAATTCATGTTTATTTATTAGCGCGTGTAACGTGTAACACGGAAAACTGATGATGTTTATGTAATATGAAAACATGTCCAGTAGTATGATGTTCAACATTTATTTTTGTTACGTATTTATGGGCATATTTAATAATTATTATTAAATAAACTATACAATAGTATACAATACATAATATATAATATTATAAATTAAAGAAATAATTTAGCTTTGTAGTTCAAAACTGGTTGAAAGTAATATAATTATTAAACCATATAATTATTATGTTTTTAAGTTTGAAATAGGAAGTGAGAATATACGTATAATACTTTTAAGTTACCTATTTTTAATTAAATTTTTACAGAGGTTATCCTTTTTTTAATCAGTCTAAAATAAATATTTAGAAAAGCATATAACTTTTTATTAGTATATATACTGAAATGTAATTCATCTACTAGGTATTATTTATAAAAGTTATAATGACAGGAAATCGATTATGATAAATTATTGTTAAAATAAAAATAAAACGAAAATATATCACATTTGCTGTTGAACAAAGCAAATGTGATATATTTTCGTTTTATTCAACATAATAAGGGCATCTATATTCAGATACGATAGAAAATGTACACCTATATTATATATACAATGTGCCTTAGATCTATTTACTAATTGCGAAAAATTAAAATTGTTTAATGAATTTTTTTAAAATTATTAATTAGAAAATAGCCTATAATATTATATTTTTATGTTTTATATTACTTTTTTTTTTAAAAAAAACATCTTATAAAAAATAAAAATAATACCTTTTTATTTTTAATTTATATGAAATTTAAAGATATTTTTATTTTAAAGAGATTAGGTTAGAGATTAGAGGTTTGTATAGTAATTTTGATGTGTCGATCTCTTAATTTAACCAAGATATCGATTTTTAGGAATTTTTTTCATTTATTGGAGACATTTGTTTTATCAATATCATGAATGCTTTCGGGTAATTACAAAATTGTACAGCTGCAATTATATAATGTATCATTTACTTATTATCATATTGAATATCGATAATATGAATTTTACATTCCACGATATAATAGATTAAATAATTACAAAAAATGATGTTCGAAATCCAATATATGTCGGAATTATCCAATAAATGAAAAATATTCCTGAAATTCACCACATTGATTAGATAAAGAAATTTGACCCATTAAAATTTTACGTCTATGAGTTGGTCCGATGACTTTCACTGATATTTTCGAAACATGTCCCAATATTTTAGAAGTAATTTGCAAGTAGCAATTAACCTTAATTCCATACGATCAAAAAAAAGGGTGAGCTATTGTAGTAACCACAGGTAACTTACCTAACATATCTTAGGACTTTGAAAATAGTTTTAATCGACGCACCATACTTTGAAAGTCTAAATTTGCATTTAAAAATCTTAATTTTTCGCTGAAATATTACAATTAGTAAATAGATCTTGACACCCTGTTTAATATGTAAAAAGAAGTCATTTTTAGTTTGTATAATAGTAATTAAAACATTTAATTATTGTAAAAATACATATTAGCAATTTAGTTTCGTAGAAATAACGGGAATTCGTTTTTATTATAAATTAATAATTCAATATGCTAGTCGTAGATAAAACTCGAAAATCGCAGATAATATGTTTCGTAATAATATATTGATAAAATGTCATACAGATTAATTTTATAATAAAATTACAAATAATAAGTAATACGATTTTGATAAATCCAGTAGATTCATTATTTTATAGATGGCGTAAGGGAAAACTGTTGTTATTGGCTTCGCTTTCGTGTTGGATAATTTTCACATTACCGCTGGGTTTCATACAGCCCCCAGCCACGAGATGTATTGTGAAAAAAAACGATACCTATTACACGTTGGAAACGCCAATGGCACCGAGACTTTACAAACGGGACGTGTCATCGGTGACGGACTTTAGTAAGTACGGCGAAGATATCAACGACTTTGAAGTGCCGGACTTGTCCACACCTGTGATACGTCGGACTCGAGGAATACGTCCTAGATTTACAGTCGGCCGATCTCCGTTGGACGTGAAGTTCGCTTCGAATTACAACCCAAAAGAGCACTACAATCTGGTCATGCCCATTTACAGTCACATCGTATACACGATTGAAGTAAGTTAAACGACGAATACAATTGATAAAATGAATCAAATTAAAATAACATACAAATATTAAAGAGAAAAAAGTCGACCAGCAGAAATGTTTTTAAAAAGTCCATCGTCATAAACATGATCAAATATTAATTTTTTTGTACGAATAAATGATATCTGCAGTGCACGAACTTACTATAATATTCGTATAACGCTTTCGTGTTTTATTGCAGGATATTGAGAAAGTGTTTTTCCTGTTGTTACTCTTGGTAATGATCGGAGAGTTCTTCAGCGCTCCCGCCATCACTTTGGCTGATTCGGCGGTCATCACATTGTTGGGCACGGACGCCGATAAATATGGTCACCAGAGAATGTTCGGTTCGTTGGGTTGGGGCTTAGCCATGTTCTTCGTGGGTATAGCGCTGGATCACTCAACTGCGTTTCCGGACCATCCATGTAATGGGCCGCAGGATAGGGAGAAAAATTATACCATTTGTTTTGCCACGTTCTCCGTGCTAATGGGCGCAGCTCTAATCACTGCCACTCAAATGAATTTCCGATATGACGAGACATCCGAAGCGGAACAGACGGAAATGATGACGGAAAAGGGATCGGTCGCACCCTCCAGGGACGATTATCTCCAGCAAGAATTGGCACAACAGTTGAACCTCCCGTCCCTGGCACCAAACGCTGCGGGTTTACCGCCTCGGCCACCTGAACTCCCCGAGGGAGTAGCAGCAGCTGCAGGAGGCGAGCAAAACTTGAAGGTTTGATTATTATTGTAAATTTTATTTAAGGATTATAATCGTATAACATCGTACATTGATTCTATTGAAAATTAACACGTTATCATATACCTAGACTAAGATTTTCGCTCAAACCACGAAAAAAATTCCAGAATGGATCACGGTGTTGAAATATTTCGCAAACCTCAAGTGTGGATCGTTCTTATTTGTATCGTGGTTTATGGGATTCGGCATTGGACTGATATTCACGTTCCTATTTTGGCATTTGCAAGTGAGTAAAAAAAACTGACTCGATAGTCTATATGTATATTGAGTTATAGTATTCATAATTGTTTGTTAACTTTTTTTTCGCTTCATTGTTTTAGGACTACGGAGGATCTCCAACGCTCTTTGGCGTAGCCTCGGTGATCAATCACATTTCTGAGATATTCGCCTACTTCTTTAGTTTCAAACTGATCCGTCAGATGGGACACGTCAAAGTATGAATTTGTTATATAATTTGTTTAAAGTAAATTGGACTCTGTAACGGTGCTAGCGGCACATACTCATATTATATTAAACATATAAATTTATATATTTTAATAAATAAATCGATAAATATATACATTTTATAACATGTGTGTTTATTGTGTTAAGGTTTTATGTCTGGGTCTCGTCGGTAACATATTGCGTTTTTTGTATATTTCTTGGTTGAAAAACCCGTGGTGGGTACTGCCGTTCGAGTTCATGCAAGGTATGAAAATATCGCTATAATTAATATTTCGTTTACAAAATTTATGAATTATAATTTTTTTTTACTCACGAAAACTGAAGAATAATAGTACTGTTCGATTTTAGGCATAACCCACGCAGCTGTTTGGGCTGCTTGTTGTTCATATATCGCTCATAACACGCCACAACAGCTGAGAAGTTCGGCTCAAGGCGTGCTGCAAGGCATCCATCATGGATTGGGTAGAGGATGTGGTGCTGTTATTGGTGGATGGTTCGTCACGTACTTCGGTGCGTATAATTTAACACTTAAGCTTCGACGTGAAATATTTTCATTGGATGACCAAATTAACGATTATTTTTCATCTTACGAAGTTAAATTAGTATATGAAAAAAAAAAATCTAATGTAATAAAAAAAAAAAATAAAAAAAAAAAATAAAACAATTACAATTTGAATATTAACATTTATTGTTCGTCAATAAGACATTAACATGATTTTAAAAATGTTTTTTTTTGAAGTTCAGAAACTTGTAAATTATAAATAAAAAACAGTTAGTTAAAGCTATGGTGGAAATTGTTTTTTATTTCGTATAATCGTATAATCCCAATTAGGTTTATTTTATTATCAATATCTATTTTTTTCAGGTACTACGACCACGTTTAGAGGATACGGATTCGTTTGCGCGCTCGTCTTAGGAGCTTTCATTTTTATTAATTTCTACAGAAAGGACACAGGATTTGTATCGGAATTACCTGTTGCTGAAGATCCACACCAGGTAAATTATTACATCGTTAATCAATTAACAATATAAAATAAATAATTTATTTTAAATTATTATCTGGTTTCGTATTCATCGGACGGTTGTGTAAGATATGTAATTTTTTTATTGAAATCTTTTTTTTTTATGTTTATAATCAATACGTGAATCGAAAGATAAAATATTAAAATATTATGAAATTTGATTGATTTTCTCGTAAAAATTTCTATTTTATTCATTACTGTTATGTATGAAAATTATAATTTCCATCAATATACAGTAGATTTATACAGTAGTAATATCTTTATACTTCTACAACATGTTCAAATGATGATTACAATTAATAAACATATTTAAAATTATAAATTAATTAGGTGTATAAAATATAACAATAATTATCGAATTATTAATTTGTAAATTATCCAGAGCCTGCCACCTTTTAATCATGACGTTATACTCTGACGAGTTTCCAATTATTTGAGACAAATATTTATTTTACTATAGCCTTTATTTGGAAACAAATATATTATAATTCTAGGGTTATGTTTATTTTGGATTCGATGTTTAAATGTTTTGTTATTTGTCACCGTAGTAACTATTCCAGCGAATAGCAAAGACAAATATTTAATAAAAAGCTAATGTTCCCAACATAGCTGTAAAGTTACTCAATTTTAATAACTTATATAAATGATACAAAATGAGTAATAACTTAAGTTAACCACTACTCATAAAAAAAAAAAAAACTTAGTGAAGTTACTGGTTAAAAGTTTTCTTGGAGAATATGTTTATCAATTATTTTATACATAGCGCAAAATCTAAAATATTATCTATAAATATTATTTAAATAATTTTATAACTACACTTAATAATTGACAAAGAAATAATTAGTTAAGTGAATAGTAACCAAAAGGATGAAAAGTAACTAGAAAGTTATGAAATTAATCATTTTTGTAAATTTGTATCTACATGCAGTTCTTTCTTAAGTTTTAATTATTCACTTATACCTAGCAATGTAGCATTTGATTTAGGTAAAGTGTATAACTATTGAACTATTTAATGTCAATACAAAAGACAAAACCGGTAGAATGTGATTTAAAACATTTTAAATATCGCAATGAAAATCGTTTAAATAAGATCGTGAATTTAAAATCGTTGACCGTCATGTTTAAACTTTCGATCAATAATAACATGATATAATTTTATGTACCGGAAATTAATTGTTAATGTTTTTCGATTAATTTTGCTTTGTTTTCAGGTAGCCGAAGAAACGGCTCATTTAGCACCACACGGCGTACCCAGTAATCCTTTGCCGAGGGGTTTGTCGAGCAATAAACTACAAGACCTGGCCACTGAAAATCATGGATACGGGGCCACGCATACTTCCGGCGGAAACCTGAACATACCTCAAGGTATTTGAGATCACTTAAAAAATCAAATAATATTCTAAGTCATTTAAATCATTTTTATGTAATATATCGGTAAATGTAATAATATGATAAATATTTTCTTCTTCGTAGGCGCGACAAATCCATTCCGACAAAATAACGGATATCAACAACCCATAAACCACGGCACGGCATACACAGACGAGTGTATACAAAAACAATATACGGTAACATTTTAATGATTATATTATATTATTATGTAGTGATCGAAGTGGGGGGGGGGGGGATTAGAGGGGATGCCATCAATTCATTTATTTTGTCCATAATAATGCATAATGCATCATAATCTATCGTTAACTTTATATTAAAATCAGTATTTCATTGAATGATTTAATTCGTATTTTATAAAGTAAGGAGCAATATTGACATTTTTGAGCGAGAGGGGAAGCCCCCATTGGGTTTGTAATGTATATAAATATTAGGCTCCATTAAATAAAAGGCATACCTCCCCTTATTTTTACCCACTCCGACCACTGGTTATATGTATTGTAGAAAATTAATTTATATAAAATATTGTAGTGCTTCAGTATGATCATAGTTCAGTTTGATCATATTATATTTATTTACGTAAAATTTATTTTAATACATCGTGAACACAACAAAAGTCATTTATATTAATAACTAGTTATATTTATAACTAATTTTAATACAAACTCCCCCTGTATACTCCATTTCTATATAATATGCATTGTATATGTCACGCTCCAATTTTTTAAAATATAATGAACATCTGGATAAACCATTTTATTTATGAAATGAATTTCTTTATTTTTTGCTCAGTTCGTGAATTGAATATGCAAAACAAAATATACTTAAAAGGTTATATTTTAATAATTTCTAATTTTTGTTTTCGAATAATAACATCTAAATATAGAACATAACGTCATAAAAAAGTAAAAATAAAGAAATAATTAAAACAAATAAAGAAAACTTGACAATATCATTAAATGAATTATCCCGATGTTCATTTAATAAATTTAGTCAAGTACGTATTCTTAATTTAGTGATTTTATAATATTAAACCATATATATTATGTATATCATATACTCGAGTGGTTGAAATGGGTCAAAATAAGTGAAAAGATGCTCAGATATATAATTAAGCTTAATATTTTTGTGCATTACTGACCCAAAGCCCCTCTCTCAGCATAAGTACGTATCTGAGACCTAAATAATTATTTCTATTTTATATATTGTTTAAACTTCGTGAGTTATTGTAGAAAATACAAAGATGTAACAAATATAACAATTTAAATTGTTGCTTCGATTTTGTTTTTTAAAAAAAGGAATTAAAATTTTCAATAAAATGTTAATTTTAATATAAAGGGTTCTTCGAGGGATCCATTACTATGGGCATAATAAATGATGGGATGGATAGTGTTAACTAAAAAATATAAATCCCTCCATATTCCCTCCATTTCGGCCGATGATACACGCGTAATATAACATAAACATATGATACCGAAATTACTTTGTTTATATTCTTTGAAATGCGTATAGCATATTAAATTGATTTGATATTTTTCATATGCATTTTTCAGATGTGCAATGACTTGCAGAAACATTCGATAACATCAGAGTTGATAAGTCCAGAGCCGTTAAAAAGAAATTCGCCATTGTACCAATGGTAAATTGGTAACTGCGATTCGAACGTACGCGCGATTGTTTCTATTTATTCTTTTGGCGCACTAGTCCGCGGGAATAATTTTTTCTCTTATTAATGTTATTGATGTGAGGAGCAACGAGGCGTTGTTTTTTCTTGTTTTTAGTACCTAACCCATACGAGTAATAATAAAACAAATTCGTTATTTTATGATTATTGAAACTTAGCAATAATAATAACAAAAATAAATACAAATCAAATAATGTACACGACATTTACTCATTTACTTATTCATATTGGTACGTTTAAACATATATTGTCTTTAGCGATTTGTTATTTTATTTTAATTTTAACCTGACCTATAATATTTTTATGTCTACGGAAGTTATGTTGTTTATGTACGGCAGTGGTTGCGCATAAAAATCTCTGTTACCGGAAATCATGTTATTGAAAATGTATGCTTTTGTGATACGGTTAATTTATTTATTGTTGTGTTAAAAATATTATTATTATTATTATTTGCACGAATTTAATTAAATCATATCAAATGAAGTTTGCACGTTTATTTGGATAAAAAATTTTGAATTGTTAACACGTAAATAATTTCAATTTATTTATTCTGATGAAATACACAGTTTACGGTGATATAATGTAATTTTGATTGTGCATTTTAATCAATTGAACAACATAATCATATTATATTGACTGTAACTGAGGTATCAAAAAAAAAAAAAAAATGTTCATTTATATAAATAAATAGGAGTGTTTTTATGTTTTTGTAAATTAAATCTATTTCGATTATTAGAATAGTTTGTTGATGTTGATTCGAATGATACATAATATGGTTTAATTAAAGTTTCGATACAATTAATTAAATACAGCTAGATAAGATTATTTAAATATTATATACGTATTATAAGTTATAACATTACAATTTATACGTTTTGATAATATTTATGTTCATAAAATATTGAGCGTATTATATTTTGCCTGATTACTAAATTAGAAAATAAATATAATTTAATATTAAGCACTAAATATATTTCCATAGGCTTTATACGTATACAATTTTAAATATTATATTATTACTAGCTGACAACTGATACTTTAAAAATAATAATTATAAAATGTCAGATTGTAAATGTATCCAAAACAATAATACATATTCTTAAAAATTAAATTATCGAGTTGTACATAAACGAAAATAAGATCTAATGTGGAAATTTGTATTCCCGATAAAACTATTTTAAAAATTTATAAATAATATAAATTTTAACGAAAAAATGATTACTATCGGTGTTGCTATATTATTATTATTAAATGAACTTATAAGCTATTAATTGTAAAGAAATACCTACCTAATAAACAAAAATATTATTATATTGGTGTTATTATAAAATTCATTTGACCTATATGGTTATAGGTACATATTTTATAATAATCATTATTATTTAGAACGATAATTTTAGAATGTTGGAAATATTATATTATAGTGATACTTATAATCAATAACTATGTTTGTTTAAAAACTCACTTGTGCATATTATTTATTACGTTATAAATATTCTAGTACATACTTCAAAGTGACTTTACTATGAAATCATACATATACATGGTAGTTAAATTTCTTTCCCTATTTAGTCGGTGCTTGAATTGGACTAAAATAAAAGTGGCACTTATAAAAAATATATTATGAATTTACGTCCATGAAAGTTCTTAAATATCTTATAAATTAGAAGGAGTATTTAAAAAACAAAAAAAATATTTTTTCAATCACTTGATTTTCTCTTCAAGTTAAACACTGAAAGTTATGTCTATATAACTTTAATATTTGACGATTTTATATTTTATTATAATCGTATTTGATAATATTATACACAAGTAATGGTAAATTAGTTAGTGTTAGCTGGTAACATTTATAAAGTATAAATTAGAATTGCAATTAGACTTTTAGAATACGAGGAGTAAAAAAAATAAACAAATACAATTTTGACTTTTAGTCGATTTCGATTCCCTGTCCAGTAGGTATAGCTGGATATTTGTTCGCATCTGTGAGGAGGCTGGCATTTTTACCCTATTCATTGACCATATTTTCAAGTCAATAAAATATTTATAAATGAATTAAAATATTTAAATAAATTAATATCTGGCAAATGAAGTAAAAAGTATTTTATGGAAAATTTTTCTGTGGTAGCTTATAAACGCTCAGGGGCTTAAGTTTTCAAAATCAACCCATTATCCGCCTATGCCGGTCGGTATATTTTTGAAATTTTCAAACATTTCTAACAGTAGGTACTTAATTAATGATTCACTTACCGTGTAGTTTCACAAAACCAAGTAAGTAATATAAATAGGTACTAGTGCCAGATTAAACATTTATGAGGCCCTAGGCAATGGACATTTTGAGGGATTGATTTTATTCTGTGAAATTTAATTTCTTGTTTTCGTATTTTTCACATTTTAAATGTTTTTTTTATTGATTATATTACCTTCAAATCCGAACTCTAGTTATCAAGAAATAATGATATTTAAAATAACGGAAATCGTAATTTTGTCGATTTTTTGCCATTCTTTGGTAGTTTTTCTTCTCCTAAGGAAAAACTTTTAAGAAAATCGAAAAATGAGCTTTATATAGTGTAAACTAGATGTGATTTTCTATAGAAAACATACCCTGCTTGAAAAAATCAAACCATTATTTCTACCCGAAAAATTGTTTTCATACATAAAAAAAATCTTTGTAAAAACAATACATTCTTCGCTCCACTCAGAATCTAAAATGTAAAAATTGTTAAAAATAAAATCAGAAAAATAATATTATTTGTAACATAAAATAAAATATGTTATATTGATGATTGTTTATTTGTTTCGCAATAAAATATTTTATAATTATAAAAAAATGTCTGTTGTCACGGGGCCTCCAAACTAAGTGGAGCCCCTAGGCGGACACCTACTTCGCCTAATGGGTAATCCGTCACTGATAGGTACTTATTCTACAATGACTTTGTTATACCCATAAAGAATAAAAAAAATGTATGAATCAAAAATACTTTGATTATTATTTGATAATGTATTGTATATAGAATTTAAAAAACACGTCAATATTACATCACAATTGATTTGAACACATTATTAATTTAATATACACGCGTATCCCATTAAGCCAAACTAAATAAATATATAAGTAATATCCAATGCGTACAATAGAATGATGTATTTTATTTACATAATCATAACGAGACGTATTGTACAATTTTGTCTAATGTGCATTGCAAACGCAAAAGAAAATAATAGAACCTACACGAGAAAGGGAAGATAAGTTGAAAATAATGTGACAGATGTCAAAATCATTCTCATTGTAGTTTAATACATAAAAGTGAGATGATAATCATACGTTACACATAAGTATATTTAAATTCTCATATAGATCTCAGATTTTAGATAATTCAAGATGTCAGTATAATATTATTATATTAATGTGTTGTTTTTTAATAGTGAGATAAAATATTAAATATTTATGGTATTACTATAATAGTTATAAGAGCAATTTTTAATGACGTTAAAACAAAGGTTAATGATTATAAATTTTTATTGATTTGAAATAAAATTATTTTAATCAGGATTGGTATATATATATATAAGTTTTCACAAATGGTTTTAACTTCTTAAATATAATATATTAAATCCTAGCGATTAATAATTTAAAAAATATTCACTTAAGTACAGAATTAGTTCCGATGTCACAAACAAAATATTTTATGAATCCTTTTAGGTTTATTTTTTATCATGTATCATAATTTAACCAGGGACGTCATTTCAGTATTTTTCAGTTATACGAGGTTTCAAGCTGGTCATTTTTAAATTCTACCAGGTCATATAAATAATGTACATTATCTTGCTTATATTTTTTTCCATAGGTCATGGATAGTATCTACAAAAATAATAAAAAAACAATTTAAAAACAAAATGATAATAATAATTTGATTACTTTACCTAAAAACCAGTTAGTAATGTATGTAAAGTTTGAAGAAGACAAAAGTAGCAAAAAAAAAAAAAAATAAATAAGCGACAAGGTCAATTTTGTACGTTTCTTCTTCGTCCCTTCGGTCCTCGTAGAAATTAGTGGTTTATTATAATAAAGAATTAAAAGCAATGATATTGCATCGAAAATACGATTCTGAGCGAAACTCAATGTAAATTATAATATAATATAATATATTAAACTGTAGAACACCTATGCAAATAGGTACTCAAAAATATTTTAAAATCCCTACGATCAAAACATAATTAGTTATCAAGATAACAAAATCAAAATAACAGAAACCGTAATTTTGCAGATTTTCCGTCATTTTTTGGTAGTTTTTTTTCTCCTAAGGAAAAACTTTTGAGAAATTCGAAAAACGAGTACCTATATAAAAATGAAGTATGAGTACTATGAGTATAAATTATGAAAAATGTGTAAATAAAGTACCAATTAGTTGCAATTTGCTACCGAAAGCATACGCCATTTGTAGTAAATCGACCATTATTTCTAATGAAAAAGTGTTTTTAGACACAAAAAAAAAAACATCATTGTAGAACCAATATATTCTTCGTTTCGTTTAGAATATAAAATCGTATGGAACATAAATTTTTTTATTTTTAATATTATTCGTTGACTGTGCTATTTTTTATTTGCCTCCTAAAGTACTCATGATAATTATAAGATAACAATAATCACATAATATACAAATACAATTTAATTTGAATTATACAAATAATAGTGAATTATTTTAACAGGCCAATCGGGACTATTTTAAAATTAAATGGTTCAACTAGATTTTCAGTTATTTGATTAAAAATTGGATTTATGTATGCTTTGATTAAGTTTTGTTACTTTCGAACTACAGGTATTTTGTTTCACTGAAATATATTCATTTGAGGAAGAAACTACAGGAGTCTTGGCTCTTTCATTGGCCTAGTAGGCTTGTAAAATTTGTATCATAAAATATATAATAATAGCATAAATCAATGAAATATGATTTGCGTACGTGGGTGTGATAAATACTTTTTCCTTGCTATGACCAATGGTAAGTGTTGTATCTTATAATTGATAAATATTACATAACATTGCGAATACGACTAATATTTAGTTTAAAGTTTAAACAGCTCTATTGATATAACATGGAATAACAACAACTCGTCCAATTAATTAAAATTTCAAACAATAATTAATTACTATTACTATAACAAGTGGAGATAGGTACTGTACAATGTACAGTATGAATAAACAGCCTTTAATCAAATTTGGAATGGTTTTACTGGCTAATATATACAAATAAGAGTATAATATGAATTACATTATTTATATTTCTATCTAAAGGGAATTGTATATGTTTATAATATTATGTCCATTAATTCTGTAACACAATATTCTGATCATTCTGTATATTATATAAATATTGTAAAGTCTTTTGATAATTTTAATAATTTTTTTTTTTTTAAAAAATGCAAAGTTCATGTGTCATATATATATGACACATATATATAAATTTATTTATATATAAATCGTCTCCAAGCACATTTATCATATTATAATGTATTTAATAAAAACGATTCTTATAAAGAATAATTTTTATTGTGTTATAAATACGAGTTATTGTATTTGTGTATTATAAATTTATAACAGATAAAATAAAGCAATTTTTGGCACGTTGAAAACATATTTATCTCTTCGTATGAACTATAAAATAAAGCATGAAACAAAAAATGATTAAAATTGTCAATTTTAAATTGAGGTTTAGCAGGTTAGTAATTGTTATGATTTTCGATAATAACTACATACCTATAAGTAATTATTGACTATGGCACATTAAATTTAGATAATGTAACAATTAAATATTTAATGACATTTCAGTTTTAACTATATTAAATTTCAATTTCGAGTTTAGTTATTACCTACTTATTTTATTGGAATTGATTATTATTATCTACTCTATAATATAATACTATTAAAATGCTTTAGTGGTTTTATTATGAAAACTATGCGTAAACGTACCAAGCGAATATTGAACAAAAATTTATATTTCTAATGGCTTAGTATACTTAGTAAGTAATCATTAATCACGTTTACGAGACATATAATTCATTTAAAATATCGACATTAATTAAATTTTAAACCTCAAATTATTTCATATTTAAGAAAATTACAAGTGACGTAGAAATCGAAGTTCTAGTTATATTGGTTAAAACGAAAAATGTATTTGTTTACTTTGATTTTCATTATCGATTATACATTAAATATTAAACTGCAGGCATATAATACGATTTATATTTTCCAATGCCATTTTATGCATTTGACTATGCGATGTTTAAATTATGTTAATTATTAAATTATTATATGTAATAATTATTATTTAATTATATTAATTTAAACAGGAACTTTGACTCAACATTTATTGGATGTTAATGTGACGAGTGTACATAAGTGATAATTTCTCAAAACGATATGCGCAGCTGATCATTTACAAGTTTTCTGAGAACTTTTGGTAAGTTATGATAACACACGATGTTGTTTATCGGAATGTTCAACTTGTTATCGTCTATACCCCGACACTTGAATCGAGATTAATGGCAAACTAGACTTTTCTACTGTACTCCAACCGCGTTTCTGTTGGCCGTTTTGATTTAATTAAAATTACTAATGCAAATTACTTACTACAATGCAATGCAAATGGGTGTTGTTCTTCGGTCTTGTATAACAGGAATATTCGTAAAACAAAAACAATTATTATTATCATCATCTCTTAATGAGGATTTAACAACAAATCTATTATATGCGGTTAGGATTTTTTTATCGGTGTTAACATAAAAAACGAACAGGGTTCAGGATACAATCATACCGTATTCGCGTACACGTATAATATATCATAATCTACGAGTAGGTATATATTATACAGAATGACGGTTAGGTCATCCTTTCTAGATTTCATCATTTTTGGTTGATAACTTATCACGAATTGAAATATTTTAATGAAAATTATTGAAACAAATTAAACAAATTGGTATAGTGGTGCGAATTGCTAAACTACAATAAAACAATCATATACTCCATGGCTTGGTATAACACCAGAATATCCGTTCACGTTGTACCTAAACACTTTATATATACATACGAACAAGGTAAAATTTAAATTATATGGGGACCAAGACAAAGATGATTTTGGGACCCCTGTCCATAATTGAACAATACGATACCGTGGGTAATCTTATGTGAACTTCTGGCTGGATTATATAATAACATAACGAGATTTAGTCGAAAAGTGGAATACACAAATAATAAACAATATTATACATCAAAGCCGATAATGATTAGAGACATCTTGAATTTCACATTGTTATTTGTGTTGGACATCTATTTAACATACTGTAAATAAATATAGTACATTCTATTTCAATAATATATACTGATTATTATAGTAATGTTTATACAGATATTTAACAGATTTTACAGATATTATTAGATATTTATATGTCTTAAAAACCTATCAAATATGCATGCAGTAAATATGCTTTAAAAAAATAATAAAAAAACCTAGGAAAATTCCAAAATGTATGATTTGTTTCTATTTATAGTTATTACTTATTACAAAAGTCAATCTTAACAAAAATGTTTTACATTTTTTATAATATGATAGTTTGAAATTTTCAAGAGGAGAATTTAAAAGTGTTTTTTAACTAAGTATATTGAGTGGAATTATTTCACAGTTATTTTTTCAATCTGAAAACCAAACAAAAAGGATAACGTTAAATTAATAATAAAAATTGCACAATTGATGATTTGGACAGGTTTTCAAATAAGAATGAATGTTGATTATTTGTTAAGATATTTTTGTAGCGTGAAAAAGAGCGTTTAGCGTAATAGGAGCGTATTTATAATGCGGAAAATCGTGGCTTATTAAATTTTGTACTTTGTTTACTGAAACGGCGTCTTCGAGGTTTAATTTTTGTAGTACATTTCAAATAGTTTGAATGTATCTACAATAGTATGTAAAATTTATATGTACCCTATATAGTTAATTCAAGTGACAGAGGTAATGTAATATTTGGAGTCTCATTTTTAAACAGAACAACACGACTTTCTTGAGTTTAAAATGTCTTGAAAATATGCAAAAACCTGAAACGTGGCCTAAAAATTCAAAAATTGCAAAATAAAATTTTATTCATAAAATCGTTAGGTCATGAAAAAAATTTTGGTATAAACTTACTATTTTTTGACCAACTAATAACATTAATATGCAAAAGAATTTAAACATCTGTCCTACTGAATACTAATTAAATTTTCTAAACATTATTCTTTCCTAAATTTAAAACGGGAACTCATATTGCAATTTTATATTTTGAGTTTAGAGGTCCCTTATCAATTTTGCAGGCCCGGGGCATATACCTTTTATGTCCCCCATCCCTTGTCAAATCCTACCCTGCATACGAAATTCCCATTACGCTTCTGCTGGCTGAGTTTGTACGGGATGTCATATTTATGAATTTGTCTTACGATACATGTAGCTTTCACTCGACGGATTCTGAATACAATGATAATAATAATCATTTATAATAATAACGAAAATAATATTAACTTCGGTGAAGTTACATAACAGTGCTTGCGCAGTACAAGTGATATCGTGTGTTATTATTATTGTTAATACAATGAGCGTAGCACATGAAAGGATATTCAAATTCACAATGCCAATCAATTAATATTTATTTAGGTTTACACTAATATAATAACAGTACGGTTTATTATAATTTATAATAATGGTGTAACATATGCATACTACAATATGAAATAATTTGTGTGCGTTTGTACGGGAAAGGTTGAGATTCGTTATGTATCGCTGTAAAAAATGCCAAACTTTTGTTTGATTTAACTCCAAACCGTTATGACTGTTTGGTCCCGGATTGTTGGGATTAATATCATGTACCGATATTGTGTTTCAAAATCAAATTTTCTAGAAAAGTTGAATATAACTTAGGTTCATTGATAAAATTTACAACATGGGCCAGTAAAATATTAAATAATCGAGATGATACCTAATCCGGCCAGTCACTGCAGTATTCAATGTAATAGGTATATTCAATATAATCGTCACTGCTATCACGCGTATAAACAAACATATTAATTGAAAATTAAAAATCAAAGGTTTACCTAATGAAAAAAATGCCAATTTTGAAGGTATACAGTTTTAAAGTAGAATTTGAATCGAGGTCAAGAATATACAAATATACATATTATTAAATCTGGGGGAAGAATAACGCTATGGTATTCTAAAATAAATGAGTTCTATCTTTTATTTAAATCTATGTATGTTATCTATTTGTTTTTACTTTGAATTTTCCATATTTTAGTGCTATGTATTCATAGTTATAATAATTTATGTTATAATGTTGCCATTAACTAAATACTATATTTTGTTCGTTAAATCCATAGTGTTAATTGAAATCTCATTAGTTTCGTTGAATATTGTAATAATTGTTTTTTAATAGCAATTAATCAGGATTGAACATAATATTGTAATTTAAAAAAATAATTATATAATACTACTATTACCGTGAATTAGTGTACATTGAATGTATTAACACTTGAAAATCGATTAAACATTTTATTAATAAATTTTTCATATTAACATATTATTATTATTATTATTTTAAATATTAATTGAATACGTTTTATTTGTATTAAGATATTTGAACTGAGCAAATTTCGTATATAAAATTATAATAATATTATGATCAATAAAACAATTTCAGTGAATGTAAAGGGGTAAATATATTATCAGTGAACCTAACTTATGATGACTTTTGCAAGTTATAATGTTTAATAAATAAACTTAACTTTGAAGATAAAACGAACTTAATGGTCAAACGCATATAATATATAATACGTACTTGTATAAACGTAATATGTTAAATCGTTTCAGACAGTAAAAATAAATAGATTATGTATTCTCAAAGGAATAACAGAATATTGTGGTATTAACCACAACGTCATGTAGATAAATCGATTTTCTCTAGAGAGTAAATGGCGGAACATTTGAATTCCTTTCCGAGTTTGACTAGATGAAATTTATGTATGCCACTACACAGTAAAGAAAACTTGTAAATTTCATGTAACACATATCTAACCTTTAATCCATTATTGCCATCAAAATTTTTTAGTGTACATTCATCAGTCTTATCACATATTCACTTATTACATAAATCCATTAAGTTATGTTTTTACTGGTTAAGATGAGGATTTTATTTTGTTTTACTTCGATAATGACACAGTGGTAATATACACGATACTATTCGGAATGTTCCTAAGCTATATACGACATAATGATCAAAAATGGATAATGCCACTATAATATGTATCTGGTATGTTGTGATATTAATATAATAATTATAAAATTACCTTTACGTAGGTTTTTTTTACACAATGAACATGTTTCTTTCATAGTTATACGTAATATTATACGTAATTTTTACTATTGTATTAACATTAAACATATTTATGTCGACATCCTTATCTACAATATACTTACGTATAACTTTGGATTAGGCTCTTTAAGTTTAGCCCCAAGGCTTGAAAATCGAACCATTATTATTATTATTATATTTTTATTTTCGTTCACATTGCGTGGTTTAATGGTATATATTGGTCTAAATTCGAGTAAATATTATATCAAATATGATGATATACCTATATGATATTGACACACTAATATTTATTTTGAGAGGGAATATTATTTGGAAATGATGCTAGTGATGTTTTTTACAATAGGCAATTTTTCTTGTAGGGATTTGAGGTAACGAATGATATCTATTGCAAACATATTATATGGTTCAGTAAGTACCTACTTGTAGATTGCGTGACATATGTTTTTCATTTTCAAAATGGAATTTTTTAAGGAGTTCTTACTGCGTTTGTTGGTTTAGTAGTGTTTTTTACATTTAAAAATTACCCTATAGATTTGATATGTATTATTTTTAGTATTATTAACGTACTTTGATACGTGTTTTGAAGTTAGAACAATATTTTTCACATTTAACGTATCATGAATAATAATTGAATATAATTTAGTGTTTTAAACGTCTATAAATAAATTATTTAAATAAGTAAGTCCATTCGTATGTAGTAATAATGTCAAGACATTCATTTTGTAATTATTACCGTTGGAATAGATACATATAGAAATTTTATTACTGTGTATATAATTTTTTTATTGTTATTATTTTATTAGTATCGTATTTCATTTTTCTTTAGATAATATGAAAATATTTTTTTTTATAAACATATTGTATGATGAAGTTGTAACCTCAGTTACTGTCATGGCGTTCATCGTTGATAAGTAGCTGTTTACACATGGGTGACCATCTGAAAAATTTAGGAATATTACATGGATCATAGTTGAGATCGTAGTTTATAGTTGAAATCTCTTAATGAAAAAGTACATTTTATACCTATTCATAGATTACTAATATTTTGCGATATTTATTTTATGAATATTTTTGATAGGTACTGAGTAATAATATTTCAAATTAATAAATATTGTTGGTAATTTGTTATTATTTGTACTTGATTGGTATTTTGAAATTTTTAATATTAAAATATAAAGATAATAATTGAGTTAAATATTATATTGTGTTACGATATTCATATATATATATATATATATCTTACAGAAAGTTTCATAAAGTTTATAACTTAAAAGCATTTGGATTTTAAAAATGACATTTGTTTTAAACATATATTATATATTATACAACATAAATATTAATATATGGGTTGAATTTGTGAGAAAAGCTTTCAGCGAATTTCTGTTTTTAAATTTTCCATACTATGAGAAGTTTTTATTTTAGTTTCGACAACTGTCTATTTATGTTGTATAACAGATATTTCCTTTAAGGGTAATTGATGAGGGATACTTTAAATATTATTTTGTTTATAAGAAAAACATTATTGGAATAATATTATATTTCTCAACTATAATCAATTACATATGCAAATCACAATGAAAATATTATTTCTATTTAATCATTTGGTTTGTTTAATCAATAAATAATGTAAATACTAACTACTATCATTTGGTTAGAATAAGTCTTTCGAACGTCGAACCGAATGAGGGTAGCATTTAAGGGTGTTTATCTTCAAAAATATAGGGGGGGACATGACATATTTTTATGCATAGACCCGTAAAAAAATTAATAATATTTTGTAATTTAGTCACAGATCATATATATATATATATATATATATATATATATATATATATGAATATATATTAAGCCCTCCTCTACCCCTCCTCCCTAAAATGTATGCCTATGATACTTTCTAATATTTTGTGATCGTCGTTGTATGATGTAATTTGTATTATCTTTTATTATTATTTTAGCGATTATTTCATTTGCAGAACGGTTTAAAATTAAAAATCGATAAAATTACGCAAATTGTAATAATTATTATTAGACGTAATATATAAATAAGTATAATACATAATTAATCTATTATTCATATTGAACGCGCATATAAAGCAAAAATCGTTGACGTCTTCTTATAACTATAATTATAGGTAATGTAATGTAATATAATTATATTATTAAATAGCTGAGAAGTTAATTATATTCGTCACGATTTCAGTTATTCACATAAGTATAATGCGTATAAGACATTGCGTTTTCCATTGACATTTTTATCAATTGGGCAATAAATTTTGTTGATTGTGTTGGTTTAGGATTAATTGGTAATCTGATATGGTAATATGAAAATCGTTTCTATTCCGTTATTTCATTGTATGTATGTATTGGTGTGTAGGTAATTATAATGCAAAATTGTTGATTACGAACGTAGTAATTTAATTCGGCGTGAATTTCAATATTAATCAACAGTCGCACAGAATCGGACCAAATGCGTTCATATATTTCGTTATATTTAATCATCAATTCTTCTTTAAGTTTCTTTAATACATTTTCTTTAGAAAGAAAATTCGCGAAAATGTTGTATTTCTAATAAAAAAAATATTACGTACGTATTTATTATAAAGATTTTTCTCGAATTCAATACGCAAAAATAAACAGTTTATTTTTATTAAACATCACGAGGGACTTTTATTCCCCAACATTTATCGTTAATACCGTTAATTGTATAATAATTTGTTATTTGATCGCTCACGTCATCATGACGGTAGTAAAATCTAAAAAACAAATGTAATAATAATGTGTATAAAACGTATAATAAAAGTACCTTTGTGTTTTTCTCCATATAAGAAAATCCAAGGGTCGCGTGGTACATTTTCGGAAAACTTGGATTTATCGTCATTGTTCTAACGACTATGTTTTTTATGACCTATTTTATAACTTTATTGTACAATATACAAATTATTTTATCATTTACTGTAACATTAGTATAATATTATAACCGTAACAAATTGATTTGTATTTACTTATTATCTATTAATAAAGAAGTTAAAATTTAATAAATTTGACATATTTATTTTTTAAAAAATACCTAATATAGTGTTAGGAAATCTAACCTTTATACTCATATAAGTGATTTATTTTAGGGATAAATTTTCGATAAAAATGTGTATGTGAGACCTGGTAGTGCAAATATAAATAAATTAATAAGATTTATTTTTCACTTTCTATCTGTAATCAGTGGTCGTTCTTATTATAACGAATAAAGAATCATAAAAAGGGATTAATATCTCTGACAATATATTTGTTGTTGTTTATCAACTAATTTAATTCGTTACGTTCTAACTCAATAATGGTTAAACTGGAAAATTTTGAAAATAAAAAAGCGGGAAGGTCGATTTTGGACGTTCCTCCTTCATCCTTTCGGTCCTCGGAGAAATTAATGGGTTATTATAATTAAGATTTGAATGCAATGATATTGTTAGAAATATACGATTTTGAATCAAAATCAATATAATATAATATATTATATTGATTGGTCGTTCCATAAGTTTACCACGTGTGTAAATAACCTATGAAAAAATCAAAAATATTTCAAGTACCTACATTCAAAATTGTATTAGTTATCATATAAAATCTAAAATCAATTTCATTAAGTTTACGATTTCCCTAAATTTTGCTGTTTTTCTTTAATTTTTTGGTAGTTTTTTTTCTCTCACGAAAAAAGTTTTGAAATTTGAAAAATGAGCTAAATAAAGTACTATCTTGATGCAATTTACTATCGAAAGCATACCCTATTTGTGGTAATCGGACCATTATTTCTACCCGAAAAAGTATCTTCATACATAAAAAAAAATCATAATATTCAATTCTATTAAAAATATTCAAATTTTAGAAGCTTCTAAAAAAATTGTGACTCACGATTTTCAAATTATTTTAGAAATTGATTAAGTATTACATAGGTAGGCTTCAATACAAAATTTCAACCAATAAACTCAAAATTGCAGGTAATATCAAACATTTTTGCAAAAAATTTTCCTAGCTCTATACTTAGTCAAAAAATTAACCAATCTGTTCCAAAATTTTACCACACATTTATTTTAATACTCAAAAAAATTTACAAGTCTCTAAGATAAAAACTCAATAAGTAGTCACGAAATAAAGAATTTTAAAATAACAGAAACCTAATTTTGTCGATTTTCCATCATACCGATTTTTTTAGTTTATCAAGTAGATCTTCTCCCAAGGAAAAACTTTTAAAAAATTTGAAAAATGAACTAATTAAACTAATTAGATGCAATTTGCTTACTCAGAATCTAAAGTTATATTTGCTCACTGATTAATTATTGATTAAATGAAATTTTGTAATTAATAATATTTTACTTGAACTTTATAATTTTAACATTTTTCGCGTATCAGGTAAACCGATAAAAATGAAAGAGGGTTCTTTACCTAATCAAACAAATTGTAAACCGCTTCACTCGCGCGTTCGTTAGTTACGTACGTTTTGCAACGTCATAATCAGAGACCTTTTGAAATTTGACCGAAAAAAAAATACTAATATAAATGCTTTACACGTTGTTGGTCGTCTTTGATATAATCACAAAAATATTTGTATGCATGTCAGTCATTCGATTATGGATTTTGCTGGCCTATAATACGACTATATTATTATTACACAACAAATGTACATTTTTACGAATATACGTACACGCAACAAATACGCAGAAACTATGATTTATCGAGATTTTTTTAAAAAAAAAAACTGTTTTGTAACAAATGTGTCAACGAGAGCTTGTAAAAAAACATAAAAATGCGCTTAAACATTGTAATAACTGTGCGGAATGGGTTTCGATAAAAAAAAAAAAAAAACAAGAGCTTAACGTGATAACAGTCGTAATTTTAGTATCCTATAATATAATGTGATGTCGTTACGTTTTGATAGTATTATTATTTATTTTTTTTTTAATACAAAATCGTTAAATAGCCGAGTTTAAAGTAAACGCCCAACGAACGAAAACTGAATATTAATATTATTATTATTTTATGCCTACCAACCACATTTTCTCTAATCTGTATACCGATTACAGAAGCTATTATCGTTAGTGCACTATAATAACTTACTTCTCGATAAACGGAATTAAAAACGAGTAGGTATATCGGCATTCGCATCACTGTTATAATAATAACACCATTTACGTTTAAATTTAATAGCGACGTGCAATAGTAATCGTCGTGCACTTACATTCCTTCAGAGAGAATTTCGAACAAAGTCGGTATGATTTGATTTTTATCGAATATTTTAATGAATCCACTTATACTTTCACTAGAAAAACAAAGTATTTGTCTCATGTTCGTATCATGTATCGTGGTACATTTCCAATTAATCCGCTGTACGTTTTTGCGTGTTTGTCGCGTGGGAGTCTTCAAATTTCGGGACAACGTCCAATTCGATTAGTGTTGGATTAGGTGGGTGGTGGTTGTGGACGATTAGTTTTCGCATACGTTCCCAAATGTGAAATCTTAGACGAATCTATCATTCGGGGGCCGAAAAGAGAGTAAGGAAACAAACGAAAGAAATAAAAAGCATTCACGACAGTGAAAACGATCGGTGCAATGTAATATATTAATATATTAATCCAATAGAATGTGTTTGGCGATGGGTTTTCGCGTACCTACCTATATTGTATATATGCGATATAAAAATAAGAACAAAAAAATGACCGGTATGATTGGATTGATTTCCGAGTGAAATCATTTAACAGTGGCACTAAAATTGTAAATGTACAGGGTGCCCCGCCGTGTATGTCCGCGTCATTTATAGTGGACGCTCGATGGGAATCTAAACATTTTTAATTCATTATAATATACGTTTTAGTAAAACTCGTAGCGGTCTTATAGGTATATTAGTGTCGGAAAACAAAATTTCAATTTTAAACTTTATGAAAACGATAAAGAATAAACAATAAAGAATTATCGGCGCAGACACCCTGTACGCGGATATTAATAATAAACATACGGTACACTCGTATATGTAATAACCCAATAATTGCATATATTATTATACTTGCGATTTAATAAAAATATTATATATCTATGCACGAGTCGTCGTCGTCGTGGCGATGTGTAAATCGCTCGATCGTACGTGATCGGTTTATTGAGCCTAATCGTATCCGTTATAAATGTTTGACCGTTCGACGTCAACAACGCACTTTCGATTAAACGTCCGAACGCGCGACTACAACGACGAGACACGTCCGATAAAAATTAATAATAAATACAAATATTGTATTGTAGGCCGGAATTTTTTTTGCGGCTTTGTCTGTATATTTAAAAATAAATCGCAGTTTTATTTCCAAGTCGGAAAACAATGGAGTCGTCAAAGTCGATCGCGTTGATTATCGTGAGTATATATATATAAAAAAAAAAAAAAAAAATATAATAAAAACAGTTTTTAATTAAATATAAAAAAAGTGGTAATTTTGCTTCCGGAACATTTTCGATAATGAGTATTGAGAAGTTATAATGTTATTTAAGGTCGCAGTTAGATTGTATACTTACATGGCGATCGGAATATTTTCACGTTTTCAATATTGTCATATCCATTATTAATTTGTAATATAATATTTCGATCATCCTATATTATTAATACTTGTTTTCGCGTACACCCGTACTCCCGTAGATGTATATATTATTCGGTTTCGACCAATATTTTTTCACCGCCATTTTCGGTCGTTTACGTGAAAAACGGCGGTATTGTAGTACCGACTACCGAATATACGGCATTTAACACGTTACCCGAATGAAATATCGTTTCGATTAAATTATAAAATAGATGTTTTCGCGGGTTTTTAATTTAGACGAACTAGTTTATTGTAAAATGTACATTATACTTACTATATTAAAGTACGGTGAAATTTCGCGATAAATTTACAAAAAATTATTTACGACATTATTATTCGGTTATTCACGTGAAATACTAGAAATAAATAAAATAAAATGAGAACAAGTTGGTTTATTATTATTATTATTATTATTTATTTTTTGAGCTAATACAATATAACTTGATATAAATTAATTTCACGTGTAGTTATTGGTTTTCCGAAAACAAATAAAAACGTTTTTATCGTCTTTTTATGGCAACAATATAATACTATTTATATATTAATATATTCCATAAATAAATCATTACAATGATTTAATTTTAGATACGTTTAATATTTATGTAATTTTATAATCGAAAGTAGAAATAATATACTAATTACATTAAGTGTATATACAATACTACACTCACATTGACTTCATAATACAATAAAAACTATTATACAAAATGTTTTAAACATTAAATTTCATTGTTATAGTCAATATCAATAACAACCCTAGAAAATACGTTTATAAATATTTATATAAATTTAGCATAATCTAATATTAATGTGTATAATAGATAAGAATATAAGATTATAGTATCGTAAAACATAAGTGTATAATACATTGTTCGGTAAAAAAAAAAAAAAAAGACTCCTATTGTATCGATTAAAAAAATTATTTTTCGTAGTAAAAATTTGTGACTAAAACACGTCATGTAACTGTCAAATAATATACGATTTATTAGTTCTCGAAAAACTATAAATAAATAAAGTTAAATTTCACGTAGGAGTCGAGAAGGCCGACAGTAAATTGTTATAAACGTACAGGTATTAATTTTGACTGAACAACAACAATCACGATCATAATGAACGATAGGCAACCGTTTGCAGTGGACGAACGAAAAGAGTACGGTTTCAGTGGCGGTGTTATAAAATATTATAATTTCTCGTCTCGACGGAAACTTACTTTCCACATTTGGCGCTTTTGGACACACGCGACGTGACGGGGACCGAATATGCAATTTCACTCGTTAGAGAAAAGCTTTGAGACTTTTTCTGAAAACTTTAATTAAATCAACAAAAGTTGCGGCGTTGACAATAATGTTAATAATGTTATAACGGCGGTGTAGTTATTTTATCTGCGTGTTGACAGGTGCTGTTGCAACTGACGGCAATGTGTGCGTGCCAAAAGTTCGGAGTTATTCACAGGAGACCGGTGACCGGGGACAGGCAGATCGCAGCCAGACAACAACAGTTGTACTACGACGCCGCGGCACAGACGGCCGACAATCGCGAAATCTACCAACCGCAGCAGCAACAGCAACTGGCCGCGGCACAGTTTTACCAGCAACAACAGCCGTACTATTATCCGCAACAATCGCAGAAACAGCAGTTGGAGCAGCAACAGCAGTCGAGGTTGCAGCAACAGCAGCTCCAGCTTCAACAATTGCAGCAGCTCCAATTGCAACAACAACAACGTTCAGGGTATGCAAAGTCATATTTTAAAACTTCACTGATAGGTGTTAACATTTCATTACACTTTTTTTTTTGTTAATATTACACTATTGCCAAATGCTGATTTTAAAGAATTTGATGAAGTTATCTACTTATAATCATATATATTATATCATATATTTATTTTAAATTTAATATATTTCTATATAACTACATGTATATATTATATATAAACCAAATTATAATGTCATCCGTCTTTTGCATTCTACAGATATTTTAAATTCATCAATAATGTCATCAACATTTACATTAAGTATTATGTCTCGTTCCACTGTCAACAGCATTAATGAATTTAATCTGTCCTGTTTCATTGTTGATCTTAATTTTGATTTTACTATGGTTAATTTTGAAAATGATCTTTCACAAGTACAACTGGTCACCGACACAACTGAAAACTTTTTAAGAACAATAAAAAAATTATCAAAGTTCTTAAAATTGTCCACATTTTTCATCCATTGTAACTACTGGTAAAGTTTATTCATACCTATACTAGTTGATTTATGTATAGGAGTTGTAATATTATGTTTTAATAGCTTTATTTCAATTTATAAATATGCACTGTTATATTGAAATTTATTTGATAATAATTGAATTTCAATTGATGATATATCTAAAGTTAATAACTTTTCTACAGCATTGATAGTTTGCATTGTGTCTTGACTAAAACGTTCATCAATACTTCCAATCATGATTTCTATCATTGGATAAAATGCTGTTCGCAATTCCTGTTCTTTACTTTCATCATAAAATTGTGTATTTTTATTATCTATGTGATACGATATTTTTCTTTTTTTAACTGGTGGAATTGATACATTTAATTTTTCACTTACAGAAATACTTATATCATATATAGTTTTAAAATATGATTTTGTTCTCATGTCTAATAGTGCTGAACGAAGTGTTTTTATATTGGCCATAATGTCATAATATCTCATTATATAATAAATACTTACATTTGTATATTTAAGTATAAAGTTGTCCAATTTTTAAATAAAAAATAATTTAAGAATTTAATATTTACGATTAGGATGTGCAGCCGCATACCCTGCACGCCCACTGGTTCCGCCAATGCACAACAACCCTCGGTGGCCGCGGCGGCAGCTTATTATCAACCACAACAGGAACAGGAACAGGAACAGCAATATAACATCAATGATTATAATAATTACTACCAACAATTGTTGCAACAACAACAACAACAAATACAACTACAACAACAGCAACAGTACTACCAACCGCAGAAACCGTTGTTCAGACCGGCCATACCGGTAACCGAGACGTCCACCGAAGGTCAACAGACAAGCCCTTTGAAAATCGCATCTCCGTCGTCTAATCCACAATTGCAGTCCAACTTGTTGGGAGTGCTTTACTCTTCGGCTGCCGACGTATCAAAATTTCAATTTTCCAGTAACGGAGTAAACTATTCGTATTAAAATATATTATTTGTTTTTTTATCGTTATTCGCATTTACATGTATTATTAATTATTATTATTATTATTATTATAATTTTGTTAAAATATTAATTGTATTGTTTTGATATTGTTTTCGTAATAAATTAAACGTAAATTAACTGATCGTTCTAACGTATAAAACTTTTAAGGAATGCTTTCTTGCACCGTATAAATAGAATTACGGGCGGCTAGACCCTCCATCGACGTAGTTCTGGTGGTCACTTGTTCGCCGGCGACTTTTGTCCTTTTGAAATATCTCCTGATTCTTTCTTTGGTACTGCTGTAAAAAAATAAATAAACAATGGGCAACGTTTCATTACAGGATCATTGGAGGACATTCGGAACAGTGGCGGATATAAGGTACCTGGGTCTCCATGAGCCCAAGTCCTAACGTTTAGGTTGAAAAACTACTCTATTTTTAATAGTTTTTATCCAAACATTTAAAATAACAATATTTGTTTTTTTTTTTTCTGAAGGATTTTGATCATAATATATTGATTCGGTAGTTAACTTTATACTTTGTATTTAGAAGTCAACAGAAATCTGAATTTTTTATTGCCAATAAGATATAAATACTAAACTAATAAAATCAAAAAAATCTACGCAACGACTTTAATCGTGATCGTATCGAATCATTTTATCTGTAATATACAGAATATAGGTTTTTATTAATATTATTATTATGTATTTAATATTATTTTTCCAAACTTTGGGTCTCCCCAAAACAAAATTTTAGATCCGCCACTGATTCGGAATACGCGTTACACGCGAACGTGTCACACATTTCGCGGTGATTCTTTATATGTCATAGCCAAACAAAAGGACATTTTATATAAAAATAGAACTTATTTTCCGAGAAAACACGAATACGTATAATATTATATTACACAGGATGTTTAAAAAGAAAAAAAAAAACTCGGTCGTGGAGCTATTCTCTGGAACTCGCATACATTGGCAGGGAAGCCTATCCGTATATTTTTTTATTGTTTAACTAATCTACAGGGGGGCCTTCTAATACAATTCTCTTCCGGGAATATACATTTTTTGCTAAATCGATATAAATATAAATAAGTGGTGCAAAAAAAAAACACGATTTTCCATAACCTTCTGTATATACTCTACGAGTGTGTGCATCTAGCAATCGGAGTTTCGGACTATTATTCCTCGTGACACGATTAGGGACGAATATACGTTAGGTTAGATTGGGCTAACGTATATTTTATGCCATGCTTCACCATCCCCTAACCTAACCTTTAACGAAACGTCACAGAAGAGGTTGTCAAACCGCACCGGTATACCGTAATGCAAGTATAACAATTGAAAGTGTCCATGGAGGGTTTTTGCGTTACCTGTCCGAGTTCCAGGCCACAAACAACAGCGGAGTGGTCACCGTCGGCACAAACGCCAGCCAAACGAATATCATGAACGTCAAGTCGAAGTGTCTGCTGTTTTCGTATGTTTCTGATACTTCGAGTTTCGCCAATCTAGAACGAAGCAATCGAAAGATTATTACAAATAAAATCGAAATAAATACAATTCTAAAAAATTGAATAAAACAGGCTATACAATTTATCGACCAGAATGAAATCGGTTTGTACGAACGTGTGTTACATATAATATTGTAATAAAATTTAATATAGGTAATATTGTTTTTTTATTAACTTTTTTCAAACCATTATTATTATAGTTAATATTATTTATATTATAACATCCTTATTACGATGATATTATATATCGAAAAATATGGGAAAAATAAAAACTGAGTTCGATTATACGAGTTAATATTTATAATCCAATTACTTGAATGGTAAAATATTATTTTTTAATGACCGATTCTGCGTTTTTCTATTATTCACCCTCCTTTTATAATATTATGTATGCATAACGCGATACTCTCGAACAATATATTATTTTCTTGTTTTATTTGCGTATATCAATTGTTGTTGTATTGATATTGGTTAGGTTTATGATAAGTTTATATTTGAATAATCTTATAATATTCTTTATTTTTTTTAAAAAAAAAAGAATAAAAGAATCAATGAATAAGTAATGAAATATTACAAAGAAGTAAAGAACAATACAAATTCAATTTACTGATTCAACCAGAGATGTCCAACTGTAAATTGCAACCCAAAATCAGATTAGCATGAATATTTTTGGTAGGTCAAAAAGTTTTTTTAAATTTTCAGGTGACCTTTGGAAATGTTGTGCTATAAATTAGCTATTGATGTGTTGTTATAAAAAAATATAACAAAAAAATAAAAATAAATATCAGAGATTATAAAATAAAAAATTCAGTAAAATAGTATTATACTGAATTCTAAGTATTATCCAGTTTGGGGAATGTATTTTTATCATTCAGTTCCGCTGGTGTACTGAATGGGGTCACGAAGAAAATATATTGCGTTTTAAAGTAACTTTTTCATTTTCAATATAATAATTGATTGATTCTCAATCACACGTATCGCATATGTTATTTACTTTTTATTTTTTCATAACAATCCAAATATATTAATTAATAATCTGAGCACGAGAAACATAATAAATATATAATAATAATATTATATTTTCATCTCAACCACAAAGAGGCAAAATATAAAAGTTTGTTTGCTAATAATTCTCAAATAAATTATAAATTATATTTTTTTCAGAGAAACAAAAAACTCGTTGTTATAACACACAAGCTGATGTTTGTTTTTAAAAATGTATTGGTAAAAATATATTTTATACAACACGTTTAATAATAATATAATATACTATTATTTTTTAAGTCATCATTCTAGTTGTATTTTGGTATTTGCATTTTGTTTTTTTATATTTAAGTTTTTTTTTTTTAAGTATTGTGTAAGAATAATAAACAGTAAATATTCATTTCGCATAATTAAATTATGTTTTAATTTGTGTTGGTCTAGTAGTATAATATTAAATGATTTATTAAGTTAAAAAATGTATAGTCATGTATATTTTATATTTTTTATGTATGTATCGTATATTTAATTTAGTTTAATGGCTCAACATAAATGTTGAAAAAAGAAAATTAAAAAAATGTTTACAGTCATTACAGATCAAACTAGGTATAATTAGGTATAAATGTTTAATACCCATGTCTAGTTTAAATAATTGTCAAAAAAACATGATTTATGCACAAGATACATATTTTCCACCGTTTTTTCTACGTCAAAAACTTTTTAGCTAGGAATTTTATATTATTGAAATGTGTTTTTTTCAAATTACTCGTGTATTTATATGAAGAGTCACGTTTATATTAAAATAATAACTATTGGTTTACTTAGCCATAAAAGTAAATTAAGTTTAAAACCCTGAGATTTATGAACTTAATTTTTCTAAAAAATTTAATTTAAGTTAAGCAAAAATTGTTTTAAAATTAATTAAGATGTTTATAAGTGATACTCCTCTATACATGAGTAATTTTCAACAATTAGATTTGAAAAACAGATAGCCGAATACAGGTGGTGTCCATTCAGTTTTCGGAGGTGGAACACATAATCATATTGTATTATTATTAAGTTCTGAAAGTAATGATAATTTATTGTATTCATAATTCCATACTGAGAAAAACTCCATTCGAATAGGTACTATTATTATATTAATCTAATACAACGTTAACATCATATTTTTAATTATAGAAAAGGAAGAAGGTTGATTCCAGAGAAATTAGTGTTTTATTATAATTAAGATTTGAATGCAATGAAATTTGAAAATATGATTCTAGAACAACTCATTATATTATATTGGTAATCTATTCCAAAATTTTACTACGTGTGTAAACTACCTATAAAAATATTCAGAAAAATATACAAGTCTCTACGATCAAAACTCAATTAGTTATCACAAAATATATAAAATTAAAATAACAAAAACCGTAATTTCACCGATTTTTCGTCATTTTTTGATAGTTTTTCTTTTGTCAAGGAAATGTCTTTGAGAAATTCGAAAAATGAACTATATAAAGTACCAACTAGATGCAATTTTTTATGAAATGAATATCCTACTTATGGTAATGAGATAATTATTTCTACCTGAAAAAGTGTCTTCAGACGTAATAAAGAAAAATAACGAATAAGAAATTTGAAATATTGAAAATATTAAATTTTTTTTAAAAAACTTGCCAAGTATTATATACGTTGTAAAATATCATTATAAATATGATCAACCAAATTACAATTGTCTTTTTGAACTTAAAAAAAAAAATAAAATTATACTAATACTTATTTAATGTATAATTATTATAAGTACATTATAGGTACTAGTTTGAAATAAAGTTACGTTTGTCATTATAGGTATTTAGTTTCGACACCATCTTAGGAAAAAAAAATATCTATGAAAATTAAAGTAAGTAGCTTTAAAATGTATTGATACATACATATATATATTTTAATGTTATATTGACATAATATAATCATTATATTGAGATAAAATAATAATCAAGTAATCTTATTTTTATTGTGCCTAATTAAATTTCATAAATTTCAAATGCGTTAATATAGTGATAATAAATAATATACGATAATAAAATAATTGAAATTTCTGTCTCAAATTTTTCATCATATAAATAAACACAAATAAATTCACTGACATAAATTGTACTCATTTTAGATATTCATAATTAAATGATTCGGTTAATTCAATTTACCATGCAGAAACAAAATAAAAATGTAAAAATAAAGAAAATACCTCAAAGTCATTAGTGGACATAAACAAACAGCATATGTAATGATCATTGATATTAAATATTTTTGTGTTTTTGATTCTTTGTAACCGTCAATTTCCACGTCATCTGAATCACTATTTGGCGATTGGATTTCGTTCAAATTTGGTGGAATTCCATTGCTGCTGTAAAAATGTATGTTAAGTATTTTGTTACATATATTTAAAAAAAATATTTTAATCATATATCTTATATTATATTATATTAAATAACATAGGAATTTCACCTTTATCTTAACATTGGGTTAAAGATTTATTCATATTATTTATGCCTTATGGAAATTTCTAGATGTATTTAAAATAGTGTTAGTTTTATTCATTTTTTTTTGTTTTCAAACTTAGTTACTAGCATAATAATAATAAAACTAAGATCAACATTATAATGTGGCCTAATGTAAACCTAATAGATTTTGTGAAAGACCGAAAGAGTTCGATATTTTCATATTATATATTTTGAATTAATATAAAACCGATACACCGTAACGTATTCAAGTTGTTAACCCTTAAGAGTTCAAAAACATTACTAAAAAAATCTTAAAATATAAACAACATAATTTTATTTTAATGAATAAAATCATTAAATAATCGTATTTTGATGGTGTTTACAAATTTTAAAACTTGTTTACCTGCGACAAATTATGTCTTGACAACTTAATCGATTTTTTTCTTTGTTAACTCGCACGCATATAGTATTTCTAAGAAATTTCTCAATCTTACATCGAGGCTTTTAAATTAAATTATCACTTTTAATTATTTTGGAAGCTGTATAAAACCGTTGGAGTATTATTATTATAATAATAATATTATTTTTTTGTTAACGAAATCTTTGAAACTGAATTACGATTATTATTTCTACGTACCTAAGTAGTAACCTAGGTCATAGGAAGTATATATTCTTGCACAATATATATACTATTATCAAGCTTATTATAAGTAAGATAAATTTATCATTTAGCTATAAATCGGTTTTAATTGGGATTTGGTAAATTTTCAAATACTTTAGAAAATTAACACCATTTTGATTAAAGATTTTGAAATTATGTCGAATTACTTAAATTGAATTTGTTTGTCAGCAAGATTACTTCAAAAATATATTTTAACTTCAAATAACTTTAACTATAATATTAAATAGTGTAGTACTTATTAGTAACTTTTTATTACTACAGAGAAAACTTTAAAATATTATCTTTAAAATTGTGAGTTTTCGTAAAATTAAAGTAGATAGTTACTTAAATATTTCATGAATTCAAACCAGTTTATATTATATTATATGGTCTTTTACAATAAAGTTTACATTCAATAATATTGCATTACATGCTTTAAAATAGAACTCTCTCACCTACATAAATAAATAATAATGTTTATAAACACAGAAGATAAAAAATGAAAACAATTTTGCAATAATTATATTACTATATTTTATTTTATGAAATTACAATTTTATTTACGTACAACTATATACTAATATGTTGAATAATAATCGCAGTCGATTTTTAATCGTAGTTTATAATACCAAATAATTATCATATCCAAAGTGTAAAGCTCTAATTTTGAATACCATATTGAAACTTCAGTAAGACCAAAAGTAATTTGTTTTCTCGTTGCAAACCCATATATTTTATTTATGATTATGATAATATAAACAATTTAAATTATGATATTATAATACCCTGCAATATTTGTATGCGTATTTAAGTTGATACACAAATAAGTATTTTAAAACTATACTTCGGTAATTTTCAAAGATAAAGTTCTTACTTAACCCGTTATGCTAATCTAATATTAATAATACTTACTCAACATTGTATATATTTACATGCAATCAATATATTATATCAAAACCAAATTATAAAATACTTAAATGAAGAATTTTAAAGTAAATGCTATTAAATTAAATCTATTGCATCAAGTATATAAGTAATATAATATTATGCACCTATATATTTTATGAATATTGGAAATTTATAAAACATACAATTTAATGAAAATAATTTAGTAAAATAATTAATAAAAACATAAATTGAATTGTTCCAAAAATAATTTTGATTAACAAATATTTTGTTTTGTAATTCATAGTAGTATAAATAATTTTATAGTAAAAAAAATTAATGAAATTATAAATAATTTAATAAAACGTTGGTTAAAAAAAGATCGTTATTTATTTTAGTTATAATTAAGTACACTGTATACATTTAATATAATCTGTTAAATTCCAAGATTTGCTTAAAGAATTTTTTTTTTCAACAAAAGATACCTAAATCGTTTTGAACACACTTGTCACTTATAAACAATCGAGTCCAGATTATTGTTTATTAATTAAGAATCTTTTTATTAGTAATACTCGAGTTGTTTTAATTATATATTTATACTTTTCTTTCGTTGACGTTCACGTAATTAAAAACAAACTGCGTTTTGCATATTTTTACCATCCACTCGACCTAACTATCAAGTTTTCATAAATATTAATATCAAACAAATTGAATTATATTTACTGACAATCGTTCTAAATACAGTTTAAAGTGTTTAAACCGTAAACACATATTTATACCCTGTTCATTATTATTTTTTTTTATAATGTTATCTGTCAGTTTCTCTCCCATATTTGTTATAATATATTCGAGAGTTATCGGACATGTCATGATATGTAATATTATATTTTTTACCATGTTTACTGCCTGGAAACGCTTTATTGTAACGCAGTTAACTTTTGATAATATTATTATAACTTGTTTACATAATGTACTCGTATATGTTATGTTTTGAATAGTAAACGTACGTGTAATGTTGATAAATTTTACGAAGCCAATCTGAATAATTATAATGTGCCAAAATATATATTAATATTGGATATACTAACTAGAATAGTTTTTCAATTGATTAAATTAGTCAATAGTCTAATCGATCAAATCAACACGAAATAGTGATTTAAATATTAAAATGAATCAATAATAATTATTATATTAACTACTATGTTTAACAGTTTATGTTGGTAAAGAAAAGTTACAGTCAAGTGCAATGGTGGTCAAATTATTTTGTCATGGGAATAATCCTGATTTTTCAACAAAAAGTTTGGCAATTGTAAATATCAGTCATAATATATTAATTACATTAATTTATTAAATTATTAAATCTATTTTAGATTCTGAGAGGAGCGAGGAATGTATTTTTTTTATAATAATGTTTTTTTTTTTAATGCATGAAAACATTTTTTGGGTAGAAATAATGGTCCGATACCACAAATAGGGTATGCTTTCTATAGCAAATCGTATCATCTTGATATCTAATTTATAAGGCTCATTTTTCGAATTTCTCAAAAGTTTTCCCTTAGGAGAAGAAAATAAGAAAATAAAAAAATAAGAAAATCTACATTTGCAAAATATCGGTAAAATTACGGTTTTCGATTATTAAATTTTTTTTATTTCATTTTGACGAATGCAATTTTGTACTAGAAATTTTTTTGAGTATTCTCATAGGTAGTTTACACACGCCGTACAATTTTGGAATGGATTATCAGTATAATATATTGTAATATATTGAGTTTTGCTCAGAAATATCATTGCATTGAAATCTTAATTATAATTTACGACTAATTTCTCCGAGGACCGAAGGGACGAAAAGGAACGTCCAGAATCAACCTTCCCGCTTTGTTTTATTTTAAATATATAGGTAATAAACGGTATATTGTTAAAAATAATACATAATAACAAAAAGGTCATGGGGGATATGTCCCCCTTATCGACCCCCCCACAGTTTGACCACCACTGGTCAAGCGAACAAAAATAATAGTTAATACATTTTTAAAAAATGTGGGAAGGTCAATTTAGGACTTTCTTCCTTCGTCCCTTCGGTCCTCAATAAGTAAGCGCTATATAAAAAAAAAAATCTATTTTGTTATCATTAAATTCAACATATTGGTTTAATTTTATATGAATTTCGATTTTTTTTACATTTCAGTTGCTTTATTGAATACTATAAAAATGTAATATTATCTATTATATATTTATATTTCATAAAAGTTATTCATGATAAACATATTGTTTTTGTCACATAATTAGATAGTTCAACTTTGCACAACACTTACGACGTGTATAGACTTATTTTAAACTTTTAACACACCAGGATAACGTCGTCGTGATTTCTTTTTATTTTATCACTCAAACTAAAAGTGAAAATGTTCACAACGTCGTTTTTAATTTAAGTTTTATTTTTTTATTCAACGCCACACACGAGTATTATATACTATAAAACGAATCGAATGCCACGTAGAAAATAGCAGATGAGACACACCGGCGGGTGCGAAATGAAAGAAAGAGTCCCGCGGGGCATGTGCGGTGTATACATGTATAATACTTACTAACAAAGATGTTTAATATGTTATTTTTCGAAAAACATTTTAAAATCCTAGTGGAAAACATCTATTTTTTTTTAGTTAAAATAAGATACTAGAAGTTTAAAGATACGTGGAATTTTAAATTTCAAAATGTCACACGTGTACCTACCTATGAGTTAGGTACATTCGCAACAAATAATTTTACCTCACAAGACAATATTATCAAAAAATATTTTAATAAATTAAACACTAAAGTTATTATATTCTTACAATGTTTTGCTTAAAAATCATTATACGGTTTCATACGGTTATTGCGTTATAAAAATTATTGGAATACATATGTATTATTATATACGTTCTCAATGCCATTTTCGTTATTTTTAAACCACGAAATTCTGATCGCCTAATTGAAATAATCAGTTTTTGTTTGTGTATTTATTAACATTTATAAAAGTATCAATAAGTTTATTAATAAATTATATATTTTATTATATTTATGTTATTACTTAAAAAAAAGTTTTTGAAATAGGTACATTTACCAGTTTTTCTTTAGTGTACCTGATTAACAATATTAAAGAATGATATATTATTACATTTCTGTTGCATTTACATAAAAATATGTTGTTAATTGAGGTTACGTAATGAAATACCGAAATAAGATTAGGTTAGGTTAGTTGGTGGGGTATTTGGAACAAATGCGTAAAAGAAAACCGTCAAATTATTCAAAAGTTTCATTGGAAAAGTAGAAAAACAAAATACATGTTGTGCCCTCTCCTTACCAGTACATTTTTGCAAACTTTAATTTTATTATTTTAATTACAAGATAAAGTAAAACATTTTGAATGAACCATATAGGTTACACTGAACTTTATCAATGGTATTCTAATTATGTACTTTTTAACCATAGAAATGTTTCATTAGTAAATTAATTTCATTTTTAAAACTAGAAATATTAAAGTCACGTAAAAATTTACTTTTATTAAAAAGTAAGTCGTATATCCAAGTACAAAACCGATGTGAAATAATAATTACCAAATACTGTGTGAACCAATAATAACTGATATTTTTTATTTCATAAAATATATACCTAATAAGGGTAGTCCTTATTACTTTTATAATCTTAAAATATTTGCTATTATTTAATTGTTAGTTATAATAAATTAATAAGAAAAGAAAAATAATCTAAACAAGATAAATAATTTTCTATTATATTCGAATAACTGCGAGTGGGGTAGGCAATAAAAATTATAAAGTATATAGAAAGCAAATTTTATAGAATATTGTCAAAACATTCTATTGGTCAAAAATAATTTTGAATTTTAAGTTGTGTTATAAGAATAGGTATTGTTGGTTGAAATTGGAAATATAACTTAATAATGTCGAGTATGAAAAACGGTTCTGGATAGAGCCTACATATTACATTAGAATACCAGTAATACCACAGATGAATAAATCTCAAACATTATCATATTCGCATAAATAAAACTTAAAATTGTTGAAATTTTTGAATGATATAAACGATATAATATCAGTTAGAATCTAGTTATAATAAGTACAATAACGACTATAAAAATCAATAATGTTGGTGTTTTATAAAGAAAAATACAAAATGAAATTTTAAATATTACGTGAATTTGGGTAGACTAAAAGCAGAATATGTATACAAGTGTAGAACTTCTTATATTAGACGATATATTGTTTTCAGGCAATTCAGTAATTTTAGTAACAATAATATCAATTTTATTATGAATTAATATGAAAAAAATTACATCACTAAAATCCCCGATTCGTAGTTAGATACTTAATAAGTTAGGTAATTAAATATACTTTATTCATTATAGAATTGTAAATTGTTGTCGACATAGACACAAATTAATCTCTATTTTTTAAATTTTTAATCTATTTTTTAGGAATTACAAAAATTATATATACCCCTCCATCAAACACATACATTTTAAAATCATAACAACATATTTTTTTAACACAACATTCATAAGCGCAATTTGGAAGGGATAAGTGGTCTAGTCCTTCCAAATCAATTCATAGTAACCCAAACTTTGAATATAAATACAAATTAAGAAATGAGTAAATAATTAAAATATAATAATAATTATTTTTAAATATTTCTTAGCTGTTTAATTTAAAAAAATAAATATAAATATAATAAAAATTCTATTATAGAATGTTAATATACAATTTTTTTTATTTTCATCATTATATAATTTATAAAATTTAATAATTATACATTTATATGACAAGCGTTCATACACTATAAATAATAAGGTTTTATTCAGAGATATATCTCAAATTTTTCCTGTCCACTACCAATACCTACTTCTTATCGTCCATTCGCTGCAATTTCAGTTTATTGTGATTTGTGGCATTAATTATTGAAATAGTAAAATAATCTTTTAATTATAATAAATAATAATTTATATAATAATATTAATAATATATATAATAATAATTATTATATTATTTAATATATTTTGCATTCATTCGATAACGACGATTAGTTTCTGGGGTAAAAAATATAGTAATTGCACTAAAAGTTGTAAATAAAATCGAATTACTCTGTAGAATGTCATATGTATATAATAAAAAAAATTAAAAAAATATTTGCAATAAAAATTAATTTATTCGATAAAATAAGATGCGGTCTTATTATATTATAAATTATAGTCATGTACTTATATATAAAAAAAAATGATTTAATTATTTGTTTTAGATTCTGAGTGGAGCGAGGAATATATTATTTCTACAAAGATGTTTTTTTTTTATGTATAGAAACATTTTTTGGGTAGAAATAATTGTCCGATAACCATAAGTAGGATATGCTTTCGGTAGACAATCGCGTCTAGTTGGTACTTTAATAAGCTTATTTTTCGAATTTTTTAAAAGTTTTATTTCGTGATAACTAATTGAGTTTTGATCGTAAGGATTTTTTTGAGCACTAACATAGATAATATACAAGTGTGGTAAAATGTTGGAAAAGATTATTGTTGATTATTTGGCTAAACGAACTTTTTAGAAAAAAAAATTAATATTACGTACAATTTTGGGTTTATCGGTTTGAAAATTTTATAGAAGCCTAATAATAAACTATTTGATATTTTACAAAATATTTTGAAAATCCTGACTGGCAATTTTTTTTTATAGACTTTTTATTATTATTTTTTTCTGATCTAAGAAAACATTTTTTCGAGAAAAAATAATGGTCCGATGACCACAAATAGAATACTTTTTCCATACCGAATTTCATCTAGTTGGTACATTATTTAGCTCATTTTTTGAATTTCCAAAACATTTTTCCTTAAAAAGCGGAAAATGGGCAAATTTATGGTTTCCATTATTTAAAATTTTTATTTTTTTATTACTAATTGAGTTTTGATTGTAGGCTTTTGATTGCCATATATAATTTACATTCATGGTAAAATTTGGAATGGATTATCTGTATAATATATTGTAATATATTGAGATTCGCTTAGAATCGTATTTTCTAATGCAATATTATTGTATTCAAATCTTAATAATTATAATAAACCACTAATTTCTCCGAGGACTGAAGGGACTAAGGAGAAACGTCCACAATCGACCTTTCCACTTTTTTTATTTAAACTCCACATTTTTGTTCAAAATTGTTCGCCCAAGGCTACAAACTACAACCTTGATTTATCTTTATAAATAAATCCTTGGTGTTTAATAAGGATTATTAAAGTAGTAATTGGTGAGTGTGGGGAAGAGTCCCCCACGGGATTGTGAATCATACATTTTTCCGCCCTCCTAAGTTAAAACTTGAAATTGCGCCTATTATAACATTATTATTTGTATATTGCACTCAGAAAGTAAATAATTGTCTTATTTATAATACTTTACGAGTTACAACTAATATAATGAATAAAAATAACATTCATTTGATATTGGTTAATAAGTAATAAGAATATTTATAGAATTATAGAAGAATACTTAATGTATCATTTTAACTATTTCTCTCGTTTTTGTGCTATACTTATCTAATTTATCATAATTATTCTTATCTTCAAATAGTTCGAACTATTAACTATAAAATAAAATATTTGAAAATAAAAATATTATATTAAACAAAAAATTTGAACAAATTAGGAATCAGATTGAAAAATTGTATATGTTCAAATCGAGGATTGGTGATTTCATATTTGGGGGAGCTAAAATTTTGAGTCTGAGGTGCTAAAGACTCTCTAGTATCCCCTAGTTGCGTATACGTTTGACGACCGTTAAATTAAAAATTAAAACATAAAATATGATTATTTTTCGAAAAAAAAAAGTGTTATTGTTTAATAACATAATCGATTTTAACTGTGTTAATCATTTTAATAAATTATTGAAGATAAACTATAAAAATGTATACTGGTACCACGATATAATTCAGAGTATAATTTCATGTTTAATGATTATAAAATAAAGTATAAATTCAATTATTTATGTTCACACAAAACAATAACTTTATTCTAAATAATAATACTAAAAATAAATATTTTATTACTATAGAATATCATAATAATGAATATAAATTAAATCATGTAACTACAATTAAATTATTTTAAATGAAAACAATAGATGATGATACATAGATGAAATTATTTTTATGATGAATTTTTTTGTAAATAAATTGTTTTGTTGGTATAATAGACTATTCTATAATCAATGGTAAAACTAACATAATGATAGTTCAATGATAATAATAACCTTTCGTCGATCAAAGTAATTTGTGACAGTGCCAAATTCATTATCCACTAGTTTTTAAACTAATAAATGTGAAACACGTTTAGTTTTTAAAAACCTAAAGTAATATAATAAGAAGAAATATTTATTCATAAATTTACAATCATTGCCAATATTATAAATTAATAAATAACGATTTCTATTTTTATGAATTTTTCACTTTCAAACTTTTTATTAGAAAGTATTTAATAAAGAAATAAGCTTGAATGAGATTGTTTCACCATTTATGATTATCATTCACCAAAATACTTATATCAATTTCACATAATTTTTTTTAAGACGGAATCCAAATACAGTAAACACAATTAACTTAAAATGACCAAAAAACTTTTTAGCTGTATATCTGGAATATTCCATTCATAATCAAGTACATTGTATTACATTCTTTTAGTACTTAGTGAATTGTAAAATTTTCATAGAACATTCATAATTTTGATCTTTTAAATAATCTTTTTGAAATCATAACAGGAATTACAAATCAAATTAATATTTCGTATAGTTAGAAATAACATTATTGAAATTATAGAAACTAATGTATTATAAAGTAAATGGAGTTTTTATTTCATTCATAGCTACTTACAGTTAAATATAATAAAAACAAATAATTTTTTATTTAGTAGGTTTAAACTGAGATAATAATATATAATTACTTATACAATTTACTTTAAAATAAAATACCATGAAAATTTATCACAACAAATAAAACAAACTAATGAAGTAGTAACACATAATAATAATTCATAAATTACCAAATACTTTGAATAGCATTAGACTTTACGACTACAATGGACTTTTCATCGTTGCCATTGAAAGAATGTATTAAGTAAAACGGTTTTTTTAATGTTATTATATCTGTTTTATTTGAATATATTTATACACAGTTTTTCACAAAAATCTAGTCCTTGTAACATAGGTATTCTAGGTTAGATAAATACGTATATATAAATATTTTTTTTTTTAATAATTATTATTTGTGTTAAAAAATGTATAAGTTACATTATTATTATTTTATGTTACCTATAACAAAAATAAACTATTAAACTATACAAAATGCATTTTTTATTTTGAAAATAATATTTATGATTTTAAAATAACCAATTAAATGTATAATTTTTTGAAAATGTATTGCTTTACTAAATATTTGATTTAGAATGTGATTTTGTAAATTTTTTTTAATTTACTAAAAAATTAACATTTATTATATTATTATTATTTATTATATTACATTGCGTTTATTCATATCTTGATATTTATTCAAGTTTATGATCTATACACAATTATTGTTATTATAATGTAACTAATGATATTTAATTTTTAAGTACGTTTAAAATAAATTCGTTAAAATGAAGTTCTTTAGATTAATTCACTTGATTTATTATATTATCTAAATAAATATTTATTTGACTAAAGTGTTTTTTTATTATTTGAATATAAATTATATAATCCATATTCTAAATATTTTTTTAAAATGTGCTTAAAAAAATATTTTCTTACCTAAGAGATTATAATTTAGCTAATGGCAAGGAATAAATTTTTGCAGGACACTCGGTATATTTTATGGCTATTACTGTTAAAATTATTACAGCCAAAACGATTTATAATCTTCTACCTCGCCTTACTCTCACAACTAGATTATAGATCTCGATCTCCTACCTCTCGTTCATTCACTCAAGCTATTTTCATATCACTCTCTATATCATCCATTATTATATCCATTATATCATCTATACCATTATTGTTCTGTCTTCCACTACCCTTGTTTTTAAGTCTTCATCTCCACCTCATACTTTGTACATTTTTCGTAACAACACTCACTGCTTCTAAATTATCTCACCTGGTAAAATGTTTAAACCACCTCAGCTTATTCAAAATAATTCAAATAATGCAACCGTTTATTAATTTAATTTATATATAAATGAGACTCATGTGAGCGAAATAAATACAATATACATTGTATTCGAATTTATTTGTGTGATTGTGGAAGTATAGATTAATACGAGCAGTGCAATTTAATTACAAGTTAAAACATCAATTACATTTTACAATTGTTTTGAGGTTTCCTTATTAAAATATATATGCTCAGCGTTTGTTTAAATATTAATTAGCCTTTAATTTGATCTAATATTCTAATTACATCTCACCTTAGTTATAATAGCGCAACGTTAGTAAAAATACTAAGGGCACTAAAACACCCCTAGTAAATTAATAATAAGCATGGGTATCCGATATAGAAATTTATTTCGTTTTATCAACATTTATACATAAAAATTCTAGGGTTAATAATTATGAAATTAGGAAAACTATGTGATAAGCACCTCCAAGATTCTTCTAATGTCGTCTATGCTTAGAAAATTAAAAGTTGTCTATGATTTCTCATGTTGTATAGTTCCAGTTTTATATGAAATAATAGGTAATTATAGTTAGGACTAACAAAAAAAACTGAAGAAATATTTGTTTTAATATACAATATTATATAGTTATAAAAATAGATATAATAAATATGAAAATATTTCTTTTAATCAAATAAAAAATGTAAAAAAATGAGATGCATAAGTATTAATTATATGTATATTCTAGTTAATATATAACAAAATAAAATTTATAGTTATATTATATTATATAATATACAATCAATGCAAATATAATTTCCAACAATTATTGTACTGAACGCCAAAATTGTGAAATGTCTTTCAGGATTTCCTCACTAATAATTATGTTTATCTAACTTAATTAATTTATAAGAAATTGTTTATATAGTTACATAAGGATAATAATATGTACATAGGCATATATTAAATTTCTTGGTCTGCGTATTGACTATTAACATTTTTAATAAACAAAAATAAATAAATAACTAAAAAGATAAGCGAAATGTGTAATGTTGTACTAAATATAATCAAATCATTTTTTAAATCTGTGTTTGATATTGGTATAAGGATCCAAACTAATTCAGGAGTCTATTACATATGTTCTTATAGTGTTATAATTGATATAAGGCCAATTTGATTAATAATAAAAACTTATGAGACTTAATGTTAAATACTGATTTTCGAAATTTAACATGACGATGTACAATATGTATACAAATAAATAAATAGTATATATTATACTTTAAAACATATAATTAAAAAAATAAAAACATTATTAATGGTGTATTAAATAATAAATATTTAGCTTAACATTTTGAAAATAGAAATGTTAATATAATAAGTCGTAAAAATAATGAATTAAAAAGCAATTTTAAAGTAAAGTTTTAAAAAGAAAATTATTATAAGAAACTATAAAAAATGATCTAAATAAATTACGTATTAACCTTATAAAGTTTTTTACGGCAACCTGATAAGTCTCATCAAGTAATTATTATTACTTAATAATTATCATTCCAAAATATGAGTTTACACAAACTCATACATACAAACATACAAACTAAACATACAACTAACGCTCAAAAAAATTATAACAATTTTATTTCAAAACAATAATACAATGTTTTATTGCATTTAAATAAAGATAATCAATGTTATATATTTAAAACAAAAATATATAAAATTATAGTAATCATACTAAATTGTATGTACTAAAAATGTATATAATTTACGTATACATAAGTATTTTAATATTATTATAAATAATAAATAACCAATTGGTTATTTGAATTGAAAGTGTTTATTTTTCAAATTAAATAGAAATAGGTTGGGCTAGTTATTAACCACTACATAATCTAGTTAATATAGATAAAAAAAAACTAATTGTAAAAAAAAATATAAAATCATAAAATCAGACAGATTTAAAGAAATTATTTTTTTATAAAAAGTGACATAATAATTAATATTTTTAAAGAACAAAAGATTGACATTGATGTAGGAAGGTTTAAACTCTGACATTCGAAAAGTCATATAGTCATATTAGCGAGCTAATAAGTTTGTTAAAAATTAAAAAAAAATATAATAAGTAATATATTATATTAAACATAAATGATAAATGAACGATAATGATATAATAAATGTATTAAATATAAAACATATTTAAACATATTACATTTATTAATTATTAATTTAATTTTAAGTGTTATTCTTAATGACAGCCAGTAGAACATGGTAAATAGGTAGTGCAAAGTTAACTAAATAACCGTTAAAAAAAAAAGATTAAATATAACCTTATATAGCTTTGTTTACTATAAAGATGTTATAAAAACACAAATATCAGTTTTAATATGAGTAAATTACATTTCCTGGAGAATAAATAAGTATTTTAATAATACTTTTGTACAGGTACTATATCTACCTATAATGAATCGAAATACGTATAAATTATACAATGAACCATAATTTTATTTTATATTTTATTTTTAACCAACTAAATTAAATTTAGAATCCTTATATTATTATCCCCGTTCTAAAGTTCAATTGCTGTGGTTACTGATTTTATTATTGATATGATATTGATATTGGAACGTAGTAATCACATGATATTATATTTTATTAAAAAATTTACCTAAAAATATTTATTGACACTATTGATGGAATATAGTCAGGACTTTGTGGAATATGTTTTAATAACCTACAGAAACCGTGTTATACGAGTATATATATATAACATACTCCAAGAATGTATTTTCCTTAAATTGTCTAGTTATTAAAATAAATTACAATATGTACTTACTAAGACGTACGCTAATATGTTACTTAATAAGTTAATTGTATTTATGTCAATCTTAAGCGATAGGTATTCATGTATAACAAATTTAGAACAGTATGTGAGTTAAGGATTAATATTAGAGTTTAATCAATCCTTCAAATTCTGTTATATTATTTTCATTAAACTTAAAGACGTATTGCAACAGAATTATCTACGGTTAGAATTTAACCAATGGTATGACGTAATAAGGTGTAAGACTGTAAGGTATTTATAATTTTTAAACATATTTTGTTTCTCCTTATTATAGAGAATATTTTCTAATTATGTAAAAGTATTTAGATTTCCAGAAATAAACAAAATTTTTAAATATGTAATATGTAAATTAAATGTAAACTTATCTGAATCTTACAGATTTGCTTAAGTTTCGGTAAGGTCTTTAGAAATATTGTTTTTATGTATATGCCACACAGTTACAGATTAAAATTTACTTGATAACGAAATTGTGTAGGTAATTAAAAAACAAAATATTTATTTTAATTAGGATTTGTAAAGAATAAGGTTTTTATTATCGTCAAAACGAATAAGTTTTTCATAGAGTTTATACTAATTTGTTAGTGCTGTGCTATTAGTAAAAAACATTTGAAACTGAAATGTTTATTTAATATCAAAAATGATTTTATCTTTTTTACGATTTTTAATAAGTTCATCGTTTTTACGTTATAGAACTGTGACAAGGTACCTACCTAATCATTGATCCTGAAACCATTCATATTACAATTATTTAGAGAATTTAAAGTTTTAATGTTTAAATAACCTTATGGCATGACGTTAATTTAGTTGATGTATGTTTATAAATAATTCAGCTATGGTAAAATTTAAAATTGTTTGTTTTTTTTTATGGTGCATATAACCACACGTTTTCTCGGGTAAACTTCTGAAGAATGATTCATTATAATCAGGGTTTTAGGGAAGTATCTATGATAAAAAAATTGTATTTTGTATACATTTTTTCAAATTATCTTTTATCTTGTACCTAGATACAATTTAACTTTGTATCATGTATCTTTATACATAAAACTAATGTTATTACAAATTTAAATAAAAATAAATATACACCACATTATGTTAGAAAGGTTAGTTTTTCTAAAAACTAATAATGATTTTATAAATATATATAATACAGAGTGTCTCAGATATATTTACCAATTACAATATCTCCTTAAATAATTACAGTTTCTGAAAGTTTTTTTTTTAAATCTATTAATTAGGCTATAGGAAAATAGTATTAATAGTAATAATATTTTTGTTTTAAAAAAATCACATAAAAATATATTTTTATATTTTAAATTTTGTGAAATTTAAAAGTGAGAGAAAAGTACTCAGGAAATTTTATGGCTCAGATAAATGAATGGAGGAAACTACACAATGACGATTGCAATATCTTTTTTTTGTGATCAAGTATTCTGAAGGAAATTTAAAAAAAGAAGACAGGTTTAGCAAGACATGCCTGGAGGAAGCATCATGATTCACTGATAAGGAAAGTAATAGAGGAAAATCCAGTGGGAAGGAGACATCTTGGGAGATCACGTTTAAGATGGAAAGACTACGTAAAAAAAGATATTGAAATAGTAGAATTAAACATTCATTGGCAGGAATTGGCAGAAGATAGAGATAGATGGCAATATGTTTATTTAGCGGTATGGTATTGAATGGCCGAAGAAAGAAGAAGAAGTTTTGTGAAATTTGAAGATAACCATTTTAAAGATTACATTTGTGTGAGAATTTTGAAGTGTCAACCTCCGAATTTAATCAGGATGTTGACTTTTAGAAATTTTTTTAATTTAATGGAAAAATCATATTTTTGAAGTAATTTTTTGTAATTATTTTATATATAATATATATTCATGATTTACAAAATTTATTGCTAATAATTAACTTATCTTAATATTGAATATTGAATATTGAATAATGAATTTCATATACAATGTTTTATTAGATTAAATAATTAGTTCATATATTATAATATAATAATATATTTTTTTATTATTTAAATTAATATCAAAAAGATTACTGGCCCTCACTGAGAAAAGCTCGTGTAGACGCCCAGAGCTATCTTAGATTACAAATAATTCTTATTGTTTTAGATACATATTACATTTTTATAAAAAGACAAATTAGCAGTTTTTCATAAATAAATCATATAAATAATTTCAGTAAAAATACAAGCGTTATTTAGTATGCCACATACAATATTAAGTTTTAAACATATCATATTTATATCGGAGCTATTGAGTGTTTTTTTTTTTTTTTTTTTTTTGATAATGGGTAGTGGTATATAAACCATATCACTGGGCATCAAGTTAAATATCTGTGACCCCAGAAAATAAAACTTATTGGCAACTAGTATTTGTGGGCCAGTCTAAGGAAAATTTACTAGTTGCATATCTGGTGTTGACTTCATGATTTATAGAATCCAACTGATTATGTTTTTTTAGATGTATGGTGATTGTTTTTAGGTATAAGAGCTCTATATTGAGGATATTAAAGTCTTCAAATAGTTTTTCGGTTGGATAATTCCGATTTTTCTTTATTGGCTTCCTGATGTATAGTATAGTGTTTTGGCATTTTTGCGGCGGAAGAAGAGTATTGTTATAGGCCCCACCTCATCCAATTATACCATACGATATTAATGACTCGAATAGTGTTATGATTTATGAAATATAATATAGTACAATGTATAACAATTGTAAAAAACTGCATTTAATAATCTTAATTTTTCTTGGAGATATAATAATTAGTAAATAAATATAGAATACCCTTTGTATAAAAATTAAATAAATTAATCTAATAAATAATTTTTCTTTTTAATAATTATTATCCATAAATTAAAATATTTAAAATATTAAAATTTTTATTATTATCATTTTAATATTTATTTTGTATATTCATTTATATCGTAGGTATAACAAGTTTTATATTTGTATTTGTGTAATCTCATTATATTATTTTTTACAATTTTATAATTTTTCTCTTTGTGAGAATACATAAAATGTAATTATCTTAGTGACAAATTTTTCACGAATTACATATTATTCAAGACATCGGACAATAGTTCTATAGAACTCATGTTGTTTATGTAAATGTTACGAGAGAAAAAATGATCGAACTTAAGATGAAACTTATTAAGCTGGTTGAGGCCAAAGAAAGCGTGTACAAAAACCGAGACGTAAAATAAAATGTGGATAAAAATAATTTTCAGGAGATACATAACACTCAGGATAATACTGAGAACAAAATAAAACTATATTCTTGATCTTTTCTTATACTACACAGTATACCTAGAATATTGAAAATTAGTTATATGTTATGGTGTGTTCAAAGTAGATGTTAAACTAAAATAATATAAAGACCTCGAAAAAATAAAAACAAAATATTTTTAATTATTTATTTAGACTTAAATTTATTAAGTATATTTAATTTATTCAAATATACTTTTGAATAAAACATTATATTTAAGTAATCGTAAATGAAAAATATATTATAATTACACATTAGTTAATCTCAGTGAATAAAAATAAAAATATGAAGATATTAATGACTTGAATAACTCTTTTGTTTTTTTATGGAAACTTATATAATACAACTTTATTGCAGTTTAATTAATTGTATTATTTTAACACAATACTATATTTCGTAAATAATATCGTAAATATCAACAAACTTATAAGAATTTTTTTCATTACGTGAAAGATATTATTCTCTACAAATACTTTACCATACAATTTATGTGAAAACTGTTTATGTGAATCGCGTATGTTAAATTTCTAAATTACAATACATGACGTGAAATCATAACGTGTCATTACCGCCGGAATTTTCGAATGAAATATTACACTTATACTATATACACTTATATAGGATGAAAAATTATTATTAATATTATTCGAAAAAAAATATATGACGTTATATTTATGGGCATAAAAGATATAAGGATAATACTTCTAATATTTTTGAAATGGGAGTTCTTAAAAGCTAAAGACTAGATTCAGTCAATAATGTTTGTAAGTAAAAAGTCAGCTCATATATGAGATTAAAAGGTGGAAATCAGACAAATACAGACTAAGGGGATGATAAAAATAGTAATGGAGTGACCAAATCAGATAAGATCTCAAGTTATTGAAAGTCAGATAAATAGAACAACAAGCTAAGAATAGGGAATCTATATAATATATTACTTCATTGTAAAACGTTTTTTGTTAATATTTTAAACATAATAATCACATAACAATTTATAGACATTAATAAGTATAATTTTAACAATAATCATAATTTAAGAACAATCATACAAATGCTTAAAGTAAGTATATTATGAAATTAAATTGTGTATATATCTTTTGCTTCAAAAATTTCATTGTATAAATAATAAATAATATGTTAAATGTTTCGATAATTTGTGGTTTTAAATATATTTTAATGATTTATGTTATTGTTATTATTTATTTTTTAATCTTTGTGGAGGCTCAAGTCCGAATGGTCACGTTGAGTAATTAAAAATTAGCACGAAAGTGGCAGAAATAACTACCACAGGGAGTTTCCGGTCATTGCTGATGGTAAATCGTTGCGTTATAGTACGAAACATTTTCTACCACAAATGTACTTAGAGATTATGGAACTCCAAGGGCGGTCGACCGTCGGTATGAGTTTACTTGAACATCGATTTGTTTTTCGAAATGAAGTCTGCGAAATAAAAGAAATAATGTTTACTTGAAAGAAGGAAACATAGTTAAAACGCATCATCATTTTTTCTCTCTATGTATTTTGATATTTATTTTCAAATTTCATTGAATCTAAACATATATTCGGACTTGACAAAAGTGTATGGACGCAACACAAAAAGTATTTAATTTCATTGTATATTTCCAGAATAGAAATTATAATAAACAATTTCGTCATTATACATATCAAATTCGTTAATTATAAATGTTATTGTTTTACATTTTATTAGAGTCCTAAACATTTCACTTGGTGTTTAGTATTACAATTTATTATTTATGTTCGTGTTATTACTATGTAAATATGTAATTGTAACGTAATACGATTATATACTTAAAACCTTAAGTTAATTTATAACATTATATATTTACTAATAAATGTACAATTATAATTGAATTGAATTAAAATTAATGATATACCTATATAAAATATAAAATTAAATGTTTAAATCATGATCAAAACGATAAAAATCAAAATTTTTTTAATAGTGTTCAAAATATATTTTCTTTTTACAATCTTTATTAAGTTTATAAATTCGACATTTTGGTAGTCCATAATTTGTCCTTGTAACATATTAAGTTTGGAGTTAAAAATCTTAAATAATTAACATAAATTGTTTCATATTAGCGCATAGGAAATTATTGCAAAATAATATAGGTATCTACTATAACATTATTTACTGATTTAAATTTATATTAAAAACTTGGATATTTTATGAAACAATGTAATAGGTATTGAAGAAAGCTTTAATTATCCTTTTACATAATTATTGCTAAAATATAATCTCTTTATTATTTATATTTATATTTGTTTAATAATTTTTTTTCTATTAAAAAATTAAATTGGAAAAAAAATACTCAAAATCTTTGAATATTTTAATTTTATGTAATTAAATTTACAATTGATATTATAAAAAAATGTATGATGATCTAATAGTCTATTTTATCAAGTTGGTAAAAAATACAATGTTTTAATAAATATGTACTATGGTATTGATATACATGTTTATTTTATAAATAGGTAATTAATTTTGGTTACGAAATATTATGAATAAATTGTTTATTTTATTCATATCTACTGAAATGATAGTATCATAAACATTGACCATTAGTTGTTCATGTATTCCTAATAATAAATTTACAAAGTTTATTTATTACAATATTTTTAAAAAATTAATTTAGTAGATAAATTGTATAAATAATATTTTTATAGATTTTATATTATTATATTAAATATATAACAAACTATTTATATTCTATGAAATTAATTTTTATATATATTCATATATTATTATGTATAGATTTTTAAATGTTGATATATATTTAATAGTTTTTATTTCATAGTTATTTTTAAAAATTGATGAGCATCTTTATTAGGTACATATCTTTCTGGGAAAATGAAAAATGATTTCATCAACGAAATTGATAGTGATAGAACAAACATTCAAACATTTTCCCAAAATTGAAACAAGATACTTAAAATAGTACTTGTTCTTTTTTCTTTCTAAGAAGTAAAAAAGAATCGTTTGCAAATTTTTGAAGCGTTATGATAAAGAATATTCGTTTCAACGGTTAGAAATAACGAGTCTAAAGTATATTATACTTTCCTTAACTGTAAAAAGTGATAAAGTGGCATTTATATCTATTCTAAATGTACTTTTTTTATTAACTACAATATAATTGTTATTATTTATTATTATCACTGAAGAGATAGGATATCCAAATTATATTCTGAAGTAATTAATGATTAATTTTAAGAACATATTTCTTTTACTTGTTGATATTATTATATAATTTTTCTCGAGAGTTTACATTTACATAAATTAAATTTCCTCATGAATTAATTTAATACAACAAAATAATTACTCGACAAGATAATTTAAATAAAGTTCACAATACAACATCTAGAATATTGTTTTGTAACTTATGAAAGTTGTTTCACGAACTCTCAAACTAAGTATTCAAATTTAATGAAAATAATGTTATCAAATAGTGTAATATAAATTTGAAGTTTAAACGTTGTGACAGTTTTATTATTATAATTTTAATTAACCTATATATATAATATATCTCACTGAAAATGAAAGAAGAAAATAAATAATTAAATAACACGAAACATATGGGTACTCAATACACAAATTACAAAGTTGAAAGGTTCGAGGTTATAATATAAATAAGGAAATTGTGATTAGAAATAAAAAAAAAAAACATATTTATACTAAACAATATTATGATGGTTTTTAATTTGATTTAAGTTTGCGTGTGATTGTAAACCAAAAACCATTGATATATAAACTATTGTATTATGAATAATTTCTAAAATATAGTTATTTGGAAACATCCAATAAAGAAACGTACTATAATTATTTTAATATTTTATGATATGTTGAAAATAAATTCAAACGAAAACAATCATTTTGAAAAAAATAAGTGCAGTGTTTCTGTACAGGATTTCATTTGCAACAAGTACATATTGAAATTATGAAAATTGATAATCTATATATTAGTATCACTATTATAAATAAAGGATCCCAAATGACATAAATACTTATCAATTATAAAGTATCAATAATAATATAAATAATAATTATAGTAATATATTGTTAATTTTCAGACCTGTTAACAAAAGTAAATGCTATACAATATATATTTTTAATTACTCTAAACTACATTACGAACTCATGTTGGATATTTTATAGAATCTGTAAGTCTAAGTGTTAAACGAATCTTATTTTTATTTTACTATAGTGGTACTTAAAAGTTAATACCCTTATTATTGTACGATGGACAATTTAAGTCTAAATTACGTGTTTATAAGACGGTTTAAACTTTATCTTTGAATTAATTTATTGCAATCGATTAGTATAGTGGCTTATGGAAATTTAAATTTAAGTGTATACTATAAGATAGTCATTTCACCCTATGAGAAACGTGTTGTATAACTATGTATATCGTTTTCTACCATTAACTATCCTATTAAAAACTATATGCTTAATCTTAAGTGAGGTTATTTTTTCTAAAACTATGCCAAAAGAAGAAATAAAATATGGTATATACCTATACCATATAATATCTAGACATACGATTATTTTTTCATTTTTTCAATTTATTCTACAGTTAAGAAAATATTGGTTCATCACCATGTTAAACACCACCAATTTGTTTATTATAATGTAATTAAATGTATTTAAAAACTTAAATTAAATAAATAGGTAAGTGATGATATACCATATAGGCTATAGCTAAACAAGGTTTGAATCAAACAAAATCACTAGATCTATATTAGATTGAAATGACATTATCTTCATTGCTCAAAGGGCTATATAAAAATATATCAACAATATAAAATAGACAATTTAAACAGTTATATAAATTGAATTTAGATAAAATTCGTGTATATACTAACTCTCCTTTTTTAGGTTTTAAAAAAATAAAGCGAGGTAAGTACATATTGGATTTAGAGTATTAGATAATACTCATGCACCTTTATCTCTCATATGATTTTGAGTAGAACTGTAGTCGAAGCAGTTTAAATTTATATTTATAAAATAGTGTTTATAGCTATTGTTCAATGAAGAATATTATTTCGTTTAGGATTATTTCCGTTATTCTTTTAGTCCAATGAAAAACTACTCTAATATTTGGAAAAAAAAGATTATCAAATAAACTCTTTAATTGCGATAAGTAATTCAGAAAATAATTTTTATAGACATTTGAATATTTCAGTGTTTCACCCACATATTATTAAATATTAGATAACATGTTACATTCTTAATAATAATATTATCAAAATAGGTTTTACTATTTTTAATTTAATATCATATTTTTTATACTAGGTATTTATAAAACACAATTCTAATATAATAACATAGATTATTTTAAAGATATATTTTGAATGAAATTAGTGTAACAATTATGGTTATATTGGATATAATTATCAAATTCTTTTTCTATACGTATCAAACTAAATCATTCACATTGGTCATGACGTTTATATATCGTTATGAGCGGCATAACCCATTGGGCGTCAATACGCCGTTCTCTCTATACGTATATAGACGTTTGTCGTAATTTATAATAATAAAAAACACGCTGTGTATTTATAATTTTATGTGTAATGTGTGTCTTTCTAAAATAGCATAAAAACAGATTATTTAATCAACATTTTCATTTATTTTTTTATATTTGATATTTCTTTATTTTTAATTAAAAATGTTTAATTTTACTCGAAATTTTATGTTTAGGTTATAAAACGTGACATTGGTAAATTTGATTGTTGTGTGGTTTTTCGTATTGTTTGTGATTGAGATAAAAGTATCATCAGGAGATTTTAATAGGATAATTCACGTTCAATTTAAAACAAATCTCTTCTGGTTTGTTTGTCTCCAAATATTTATCGGCCGAAAAAAATATTGATTTTATTTATAAAACTTCCATTTATAAAGATATTATATAATATATAAATAAGAAGCTGGACACGATAAGAAGACTTATATAAAATTTAAAAAAATAAACTTAAAGAAATTAAATTATTTACATTTATAACCTAAGACTTTATTAAAAATTAATTTTTTAAAAAATCATCAATAAGCTAGTATTATATTTAAAAAGTTCTGTTAATAAGTAACATAAAATTATGATTAACTTACTCTAAAATGCAACCTCTTAATATCAAAGACATATATAAAGACATATATAAGAATATATATAGACAAAAATGTTTTTATCTTAGAACTTTTTTGTTTTATTTTTTACAAAATATACACAATATAGATTAATTGACCATATATATATATATATATATTTTAGACAAAGAATATTATTTTGATTCATTTTAGGAAAATTTCCATTTCGTCAAATATGTTTTAGCTCATTTATATGAAAGCAAAATCTTGTAATAAAACGTATAGTGTCTTATCGTTAATTTATGAAATAAAATCTTTATTGCTCCAGGAAATCACATATTATATGTCATATATTTTATTTTATGATTATTTACATTTTATGGAACAACTATTTCAAATTGTACTATGTAATTTAGTTTGCAGAATAAAGTTGTTATTTTTTTCAAATACAAACCTAAATCAAAGTCTAAACAACTTATAGTTAATATAAGCATTGAATAAATTACTTTCATGTTATAAATTGACACTAACTAAACTATCAAAACTAATGAAAGAAAATCAGTCTTCCCATTTACATTTAGTATTGAAGTGTTCAAATCCCAGAAGAAAATTATGTTAAATATCAAGACATCACTTCAAAATACACTTTTCCTGGGATTTTAATAAACGAATTAAATGTTAATAATAATATCGTATTTCAATAATAGCTCAAAGAACGTATAGCTTATAGTTTTAAAAACGAATCTTTTGCGTTTCAAATAAGTTATACAAAATTTACACTGGTTGTGTCATAATGAAATCAAAAACAACTCGTATACGAATAAGTAAATTAACACTATATCATCACAATTTGTTTTTCTTTAACTCGTTATATGTGAACAACTAAATATTTAAAAATAAAATAATGGTTTACATGTAAAGTAGAAAATACATATTACAATATTGCGTATGAAATAATTGAAATAAATTGAAATTATTTTTTATTTATAATTTTAACATTTTTAAAAGTTTTCCTTGAACTATGTTTATTTTAACATCAGTTTTTAATAAAATTTGTTTACCTATTTGTTTTATTTTTCTGTGTTTAAGTATTTGAATTTAACAGTCTGATTATACAATTACACAATCTATAGTGTTGAAACATTCAATGGATAATTTAATAATAGTTAATATGTTTTTTATATTTTTGTAAATATGTTATAAGTACCTTTTCGTAACGAATAAAGTAAATTGAGGGAAAATTAATTTAATTTTATTGATTTGGTGAACCGTGAACCCATTTAAAAATTGTTGAATTATGGAATTCGATGACTTATATGAACCTTAAGTATTTATATACATTCATTTTTTATTAAAAAGTTAGTCATTATTGTATTTTGGGAAATAACAATAATATGATGTTTACTTACAACTATAAGTATGAAACATATGAGGTATACAACGTTAAGCCAATAATTATGCATTTAAAATTTGTAGTTTATAAATGAATATATAATAATTTGGAATTAGATAGATGCTTGGAAGCCAACCAGAAAATCCATTTAAATGTAATCTGACACAGACTTATGAAGTCATTAAAATAAAATAATACACAGTATACCTACAATTAATGTGCCATACGTTTTTATTATCAAACATTCATATGAATAATTAAGTATTATAATTAATAATAGCACATAAGTACTCATAGTATATTATGTAATGTAATGAATTATGATAATACTTTATACGACAGTAATTACTTACATTTCTAATTTTAGAATTTAGATACTGTAGGTAGATCGTTCTTGTATTCATACGATTATTGTACGTTTATTTTAGTTAAAAAAAAAAAAAAAAAAAAAGTGAAAATTTAATATATGTTTTAAAAGTTATTATTTGTATTTTTAATATGTGGTTGGTAATTTATTCCTGGAAAATACTGTACGTTGATTCAATATTAAATAGGATTGAAATACTGCAAAACGCATTTTCTATAATAACTCAAAAGTCTGTAAGTAACGCATTAATGCGAAAATGTGTTTTTTTTAAATTTCCATTCAAGACTATGAATAAAACATGTCGGCGATGGAAATTGTAGTTAAAAGACATAAACTAAAACGCATGTAATAAAAACATCTAAAGGCAAGAACTAGAAATGTATTATATTAATTCATGTTTTTTTTCTTTTAACATCACAATAATACATATAATGATATATTGTTATAGGATAAGTTAAAATTACAGACATAATATTTTTACTTGGTTTTAATATTCCGATTACTTTTAATTTATTTATTAATTGAGGGATAAGTGTTTGAAATCGTCTTAAAAAATAAGATAAATAATGTGTGAAATATAACCGAAGGGATACGATATAGTTATATTTTATTAAATATTTTTTTTGTAAACCACCCTGTACGTCGTAAATATTCAAATAGTTTGCAATAAAACTCTCAATAGAAATAAGACATATATTGAGAATAAATTACTTTTAAACCTTTTCTGAGAAATACCAAATTGCATTTTTGGTTTCAACAGACGGATTAAGTATATCTATATTATGATTTTTATATCATAGAAACACGTGCATGAGATTACAAATACGTGATTGTGGTGACTATTTTGCTGATCTGATCAAATTATTTTATTTATTTGTGTCACCAACGTTTTCATAGTAAAAAGTATTCGCGTAATAAGAAAATAAAAATATAAAATATAAAAATAACAGCCAGAGAAAATATTTACGCTGAAAGCACCAAAGGAAATTAAAAAAAAAAAAGTTAATTAATACAAATTTCAATTTATAATAACATTATGCAGGACATAATATGATATAAGTAACAAAAATCAATACAATATAGTTCTTATTTGAAGTTTTAATGTACATTTTTATGTACAAAAGATGAAATATCTTTATAGCGTTTCATAAGGTAGAGTTTATAATAAAATTATTGATAATAAACATAATAGTTTCTAAAATATTGAAAGTCATACAGGATTGAGGTCTATTGACAATTTTTTTTTCTGTATCTCTTCAAATAAATGTTTAATTGAAATAAATAAGGGTCACTATTAACACAATTATTTTAAAGTGGCCTTATTTTTCGAGAGTGTTATTATATATGGGAGTTTAAATGATGTAGTTTTATAACTTAAACCTTATGATATTTTCAGTTATAATGAACTATTTATATAAAAAAAAATACATTGATAATAATAAATGTTAACTGCATAGTGGATAACAGTTAAGTAAAAATATCATCGAAAATAGGTTGTTATCGATTTTTATTATAAATAAACGTTAATTCCTAAAAATTAAAAAATTGTATTTTAATTTATTCAATAATATGTGTAGGATACTTTATTGAAATCGCTGTAATCTCAGCATTTTATCAACATTTCTTGATAGATAACTGTTAATAAATGGTCTATTATCTGTTACGAACATTATAATGTTAGGTAAATATAAAAATAAATAATAAACACATTGACTTTCAGGATTGTTAGAATAAATATAATAATAAATAATTAAGACATATTGTCTCTCATAATGATCGGCGACACACTAACTATTATCGAACGACGCGGTATCACACACACATAATATACAGGTAAACATAATTAATTACCTATTTAATATTATAATTCGGATATTCCTAACAATAAACAATACATGTTGGAAATAATATATTATTATTCATTTTATGAATATTATAACCAAAATTTAATGTTAACATTTTTACAATGATATGTATATTAGTAACCTATATAAATTTACAAAATAATGATGTAATCTTTAATGATATTAGATATAATTTACGTAATTTCTGGGCTAATTCATAAGGTTTTGTATTAAATAATGTTCGTTAAAATAGTTGAATAATTAAAAGTTGAAAGCCTTTAATAATTAATGACTTTTCCAGAATATTGAGTTCTCAATATTAATAAATTAATCTTTCGGGAGTCAAATCTTTTATAACAATTACGATTTTTAAAGTTATAATTCAATTATGAAAAATAATAAATGTTGTAAATAAAAATTATGAAACTTGTAATTATTTAAATATGGGTGTTTCTAAAAATATGCAAAAATATCAAGTCGTAACTAATAATTATATTTATAACTATTCAATGTATTTAAGGGTATTTATAATATCGTCAAAATTCGTTCTACATTTGACCAAATTGAGTTAAGTAACTTATTTTCATAATTTAGGTAAGTACTTATTATATTGAATATAATTATTTATTTATATTTTTGAATTTTTAAATAATAGTATTATGTTATACTATTATATTAATATAATATTATATAATAATAGTATTATATTAATGTTATATTAGAATACTCGTATTTATATTAGGTTAGATAATAACTAAAATTTACCGGTTAGGTAAAACTTCAGTTACTCTTGGAAAATAGTATACCCATTAAATCCTAGGTTTAATTCGTTTATTTTTATTTATAATATATAAATAACTTTTTTTTTTTATTACATAACAATTGTTTAATTGTTTATGTTTGTTTAACATTCAGAACAACATAATATAACTTATGTAATTATACTCTTACATAATTTTTTTATTTAATATATTGAGAACTATTAAATGTTATTATAAATAATTAGTTTATAAGAATATTAATTTTATTTATTTATTTTTGTATTTAGCTAAAAATTAAAAGATAATGTTGTGTGTCATTGTTTTTGTTACCTTCAATTACATATTATCCTTATGTTTACAAGTATTTATGAGGTTAAAGTGAAAAGTTTGATATAGATTTTGAACCAATTTGGGATCGTTATTCTAATTATTATGATTTATTTTTTTTAGTGGTTTGTTTATAGGTTTATTTGTTTTTGTTATATTTTTATCATTATAAATACATTAAAATACAATATAATTATTATTATTCGGTAAAAATTTAATTTAATTTTTATGATATCATTCGACATCCCCAACGAAGAAGGACGTAACTCATTTTTTGCAACTTTTCAGGACAGCAGTTTAAAGGTTTCAAAATTAAATTCTAATAAATATTACAACTTTTTATATTATATGATTTTGTAATCTCTAAGTAAAGTTATAGTCACTGTTGTTTTCGTTGGAAAACAAGCGAAAAAAAGAAATGAGATAATCAATAAATATATAAACAAAAAATGACGAAAAGTGAGTTACGTCCTTCTTCGTTGGGGACGTCGAATTATGGCAACACGAGGTTTAATTATTATTAAGCTATCGTCAAAATATTTCAAAAAATTTTAAGTTTTTTTATAAATTAGGGAAAACATAATTTTCATATTCATTAAAAAAAATCTACTTTATTTGTATAAACGTAAAAACATTTTTTTTTGGTGCAGTTTTATGATTAAAATATTTTGGAAAATTAAGGTTTATGTTATTTCATTAAAATAAATTTGTTTTTGTCATTTAAAATTCGGAAGTGTTTGAATCAGGGCTTGCGAACCTTATTATAACGTTATGAATATAACGTTTAAAATGATTGAAATGTGTAAACGTAACTAAAACGATAAACGAAAAACGAAATTCAATAATATCATTAAATAAAACAAAACATTAAACGAAATATTATTAAATTACTAAATAACGAAACATAGTACAACGTAAACACATCAAAATGTTTTTGCTTTATTAGAACATTAGGTATTATTATTATTAGGTTCCTATACATAAAATACCCTGATAGAACAAATTTGTTTTTATTTTAATTAAAATTAAATAAAAGTTAATAAAAAAAGTTTAGTTTTAATAGGTAAATAGCCACGAAATACCTATATTATTTTATTGATTTTAATAATATATTAATATATTTTTATGTGTCTTATATTTTTTACAAGTATGTTTTATATGGACAATATATAATAAAACTTATTACAGATTATATATAAATATGGTTATATTCGTAAACATGTTTTACCAGGCTAAAAAACACTAAAATATATTGGTATAATACAATGGTTGTTGATAAGGCATCGCGGAGGGAATTTTTAGCGTCGATTTGATTATCCATAATTTTATTTATAAATCCTTATATTAAGCATTCATAACATATTATTTGTTGTTATTATTAAACTAAAATTTCTACCTCCTGCCATATACACCAGAATTGGTTTATAATTTATATTTATAAATTATATATATTTTATATCGTTGCAGGTTGTTATTTATAACATATATATATATATATATATACGTCTATATATTGTTCGACGATGAGTTATTGAGTACAGATACGGAAAGAGTAAATGACGATTATCGTATTATTAATTATTATTATACTTATTCGTTATTACTTTTTTATTTTACTGTTGATTTCTGTGCTTTGTACCTTGTTAAAAATGGGAAAAAGTAAAATTACTACTAACTACTATTGTAGCTAGTTGAGCAATTTTATCGTAAATATTGGGGAGTTGCTGAAGTTTCATGTTAACCATAAAAATGTATGAAGAATAATTTATTGGAAGAACCCTGAACCCCTCTGAAAATTCACTCATGATGATAGCATACATTTGTATTTAATAAATATTAAATGACGTATTAAAAACAACGAAAAAATTTAATACCTAATGTTTAACGACAATATTAAATAACGTTTAACGCAAAAGTTTTATAACGTTAAAATTTTTAAAAACGTTCAACAAAATTTATATTTCAAACGCAAGCACTGGATTGAACCAACAATAATAATTTCTATTCGCCTTTAAGAATAAGTTTGATTATTTTAATAATTTGTTCAAAGAAAATATGAATATAAAAATGTTTTCTTTATGCCATAACAATTTATTTTTTTTATGATAGAAACTACTATATTATTATATTACATTGGCTGTATTTTTTACAATCTTTTTAAATGTAAATCTATTTTTCTTTTCCTAAAAAATAAAACGTTTAACTGAAGACTTTTGTTTTGATAATTTTGAACTAACTAACTAAGATATACATCTATGCGATACAAATATAAAAATCATCTTTTAGATTAAATAAACGAATTTCATCTTTTCATCGTACTTATTAGACAGATAATGATAGATATAAATGGATAATAGTATAATACTTATATATTAATATTATATCGATACATCCAACGAAAAAGATAGTAGGTAACTCAATTTTTTTCGTTTTTAAGTTACGACTTTTAACAATGCATTTTGATAAAGGATTTTTTTCTTTATTAACCACGAAAATAAAATAATTTCCATCTATCCCAAAGAGATAATAAAATAATATAAAAATAAAAATAAAAGTAGAATAAAAATTAATTTTGAATTTTATTTTGCTTCTCCTGAACAATTGATAAAATGGAGTTACTACCATTTTCGTTGGATGTATCGATATATAGAATCATATTATATTAATATATTTTTTCGTACTCCAATTAAATATTTAGTTAACTAAGATAATTCGTTATTTTTAGTTAGAAATCTATATTATAATATGTTACGTATAATTTTAAAATATAATAACATTAATAACCGAAATTATTAAATAACACTTTTAAAATGTCGAGTAATAAACTATATCTTACTATTGCTTTATTATTTATGTAATATTTAATGATAATCATTTTTTATCATTTTATTTATTCATTATTTCACCATAATCAATTATCTATGTTTTGAATACTGATATAATTATATTCCTATATTATTATAAATTTATAATTCAATCTTCTTACAAAATTATAATATATATTTATAGATTTATAATTTATGCATAATAATATAACGAATTAAAAAAATAATCCAACACAAATAGGAAGATAATTAAAAATAAATATTTTTATTTATGTAAATAACAAATTGAAATATTTGAATTGAATCAAAAGAATTATTTGTTTGAAATTAAAATAAAACTTTATTCATTACATTCTACTAGTGAATTATATTTTTTATAACATTGAAATGTAGAAAAAATAAAAATGATAAGTACCTTGTTTATAGAGGTTTTAGCTCAAAATATTATTTGTTTGGTCTCACGCCTATTCAAGATTTTACACGAATCGTGTTAATATATACATATTAATTATTTAAATTATATTACTAACCTTGGTGTAATATCTTGAGAATAAAATACAGCGGGAACATTCATCAAGTCACGCAGAATTTGTGACATTTTTGAGTAAAGATATCCCATTGATAATAATGGAGCCATATATCTGGAAATGATAATTTAAATTAAATTAATTGTTTCAAAATAAATATATCATATATTTATATCATGATTGTTTATCTCTCTCAATATTATCGACTAATACAAATATAGATATAATTTACTAAATCAAATGTATCTATATATTATTATCACATATGACTTATTTATAGTATAAACATTTTAAAATTGTATTGCTCGTGAATAGAAATTAGGTTATGGAGAGCGCTAAAGATGTAAACATGAAACATTATTTACAAAATACTTAGTATTATACGTTAAACGAGGTGTATATTTTGTGAAGTGGCCTTTTAAATACATATTTTCTATAATTTATTAGATTCTATTGTCTCTATTATCGACAGAAGTATTTTATTTAGTAAAATTTGTTTGTATGTATAGTATAGACTAAATGGATTAAAGTGTCATTATATAATTTTTAATTCCATAAACGAAAAAAAATGTATTTTTAAATCTCAATATTATATTTACTTTATAACTATAATGACACTAAGATAAATAGTAATTTTCAAGTTCATAATTTTTAAAGTTAATTTTTTTATATATACCATTGATGAAGTTTGAGTTGTATTGAAATACATATTATGTTCATTTTGAAAACCTAACTTATAACACGAATTTTATTCTATATTATTGAATGGCATTGTTACCTATCTTTAAATGTTCAATTAATTTATTGGCATAATAAATCACGTTTCCTTAATCCTTTCTAGAAACACATTATTATTTCCCAATTGAAGGTAGATGTTATTTGGCTCAGATAACATTAACATTTTAGTATTTGGCACAAATAATATATGAGTGCGAAGACTTTATCAAGTAAATTTATAAATTGTCTTTGAAAGACAATATACATTCAATTACAGGTGAGTAAATATAATAAAGTAGTAGAAACACGTGATTCGTAATTTAATTTGGGGTAAAGGAACAGTGTAAACTGTTAGTGAAATAAGTAAAAAATCAAAATATTTTTTATTTTAGTCAGGTTTTTAATTTAAATTTTACAACCATTGATTATGCTTTAGTTATATTTTATACAATTATGAAAGGAACAAAAAGTTATTTTTTCACAGTTGGATTCGTAATTGAAAATATATAAGATTGATTTTTATCAGGTTTGGTTAACATGGGAAATGACCACGTATTTGTGAATACAATAGCAATCGAATTAATATTTAAAAAATAAAACATATTTAAGACATATAAATAAAATTATATTTCGGAGACGAACAAAATTGATTGCTAATAAATTAATTTATCGTCATAGAATGAACTAAAATGATAAACTCATGTGTTTAAATTTGAAAAATAATTTAATTACTACGTTATTGTTTCCAACGTTGAAAAATATTGTTTCATTGAAATTATAACGGTTATATAACAATATTATTACGCTATCAAAAAGAAAGAAAAGAGGTACACAGCCCAACAATATAAATAAGTGGGCACGGTCAGACCCAGCCGGTGGAATAATGCTATTCTCGATTTAACAATTTTCTGTATAGTCACTATAATAACGTTTTATTAATATTATACATTCAGAATTTAAAAACGTAGGTAGGTAATGTCTCGGTTAGTTTCAAAAAAAAAATAAATATCGATTTGTTTATATTAAAAAGAATAAAAATAAAACAAATACTGTACAATAGAAAATATAATAACATTTCTTTACAAGAACGTTTGCCAAATGCGTTATAATCGAATTTGTTTAACACGATGACATGCGAGTGAAAAAACTGAAAACCGCATCGTTTTAGTTGTTTTAAATTAATTGTACGATACAGGTAAATATTTATTTTAAAAATTATGGAATAACTCGAGTTTATAAATAAATATATTATATGGTATAGGACTATAGAGAACGTTTATTAATTAATTTATTATGTTATACTCTATTCCGGTGTTTCCTTATTTTTCTAATATGGTGGTGACCCATACAAAAAAAAAAAAAAAAAATGTAAAAAAAAAATTGACTTATTAATATTTTTTCTTTCGTTTACTTGCTACTAGTTATAATCTAGTATTATACCCAGCGACACATAAAAATATTTTTTCATAAAAAAAATATAAATTAAAAATAATCTTTTTATATTTTTCATTGGTTAAGAAATACTGTTCTAGTCAATAAAAAAAGTCTGTAAAAATGTAGGTATAAAAAAATAAATAATTTATAAATTATAGTATAGGCAAATTATATTATAGTTTTTTATGTGCGTGTAAACGATAATTTCTATTCATTTTCTTACGTTTATCTGTTGACATTGTAAATTGTTTTTTCATGTGGCCTATTTAACGAGTATTTTTTTTAGGTTAGGTATACATATGAACAGATTTCAGACAACTCGTGTTTATCGATATTCATTTATTATATCTTTCGACAAAAATTCATATACAATATGTATCGTATAGAAGAATATTACATATTTATAATATTTGTTATTATAATTCATAACTTTTGTGACGTATGTTATATACAGTTAGTTTAACATTTAACAAAAGTACATACTATCATTTATTATTTAAGAATTTTAAAATTCAAAGTTTACAAATTTTGTGCTTTGAACCATCGTAAATAGACAGTAGCTCTATCCAAAATTGAAGTTGTATTTTAAAGTTTAATCGATAATATTAAAACATATTCATTGAAATAAACATTAAAACAAATTTCAAACAGATCACATAAAATATTAACAAATATTTAATAAATAAAATAACAAACTTGATTAAATGTATACATTTTAGAAATAAAATATGTATTTAGATTTTAATCGGCTATCTTTATTAGAATCACAAAAACTTTTAAAATTTGGTCAATTTCAAAATAAAATAAAATAATGATTTGGATTTAGCTACTAATACTTCTGTACAGTATTAATTATAGAAGTATATTTATTTTATCATATTTAATAGGATGTATTAAATATTTTAATTCAACAAGAAATGTTGTAAATAAATTATTAGGTAGTTAATTTTTTTCCATCTAAAATTTATATTTATACAAAATGTATTAAATCATATATTTATAAAAATCACTCTTGAATTAAACTATTGTAATTTAAAACAATGAATTTGAATTTGAAATTTATATTTGAATACAATTGATATTGAAACAAAAAATAAAACAACATTTTTTTTTTACGTTTTGGTTTTATTAGTTTAAAAGAATTTCAATAAAAATGGTGGAAATAACATACGATTTCAATAACGATGTTTCCATTATATTAGCAACATGATATTCTGATCACTCTGTAAAAAAAATAATACTTCTGATAAAACAACTTAGTAATGATATACCTACGTCCTACGTAAAACATTATATTTATGAAATACAGAAAATATTTGTCATTATTAACACTACTTATAACTAGTAAGTTCACGTTTAACTTAATGTCCAATATTATATGTGTCGTTTTAATAATAATAATTGTTATTATATAACTTTTTTTTTTTTGAAATTGCGTAGGTAATATAGCGTTTTTCGTAGCTACACAATGTTGCAGGTTTGAGAAATTGTGTATTTGTGAAAAAATACAGATAGATAATTTATATCTATTAATTATTTTTTTAAAATTAATTCGTATGTACGTTCTGAATTAGTGAAGTGATTATAGTTGCAATGATTAAGTCCTGTGAGCACGAAGATTAATTAGTTTAAATAAATTTAACGGATTCCTAGTTTTTTAATTCAAGAGCTTTATTTACATCAAGCTCGTAAAAAACAGAATGCCGAAGTCCTTGTTTTTGATCCTTTTCGACGACAAGGAAACGCTAATAAAAAAAATAAGGAACGGAGGGGGGTTGTGATTAAATTGAATAATTTTCTAAAGAGGGAAATTTTGTAGGATTCTTTGCAGTAAAATGATAAAAATTTTAAATACTTGCACACGGGTTTGGATTTTGAATCCAAATTGAATGAAGGGAAGGAATTTCGAGGATTTGTGACCCTTAATAACCTTCCCTCTTCTGCGTGCCATTGATACTATTTCTGTTTTAATTAAATACTTATTGTATTAAATTTACATTAATTGTTGACGTTTGTCATGCATATGTATTGTTTTTATTGATTCTGATTTAATTTAAACAATTTTTTTTTAATTAAAATATCAATAATAAAAATTAGTGAGGAGACACCAGTTTTCTATTGAATAATTTAAAAACTGAAGCTTTTATTATTGTTTGCTAAATTCCATGTATGATTACTAATTTTATTATATTGTAGTAATATTTTTAACTCATGATTTATTTAATTTAGAGATTTTTGAAAATATTATTCTATAGGTTATACTACAATATTTTATATTCACAAAGGGATTAGTGACAGTTTGTTTTATACCAAATAATAGACTGATAAAATTAATGATATCTATTTATAATTTTTCGATTTTAATTCCGAAAATACATTTGAATTTCTAGGGTTCTTCCCTATTAATTAATTTTAATAATATATTTTTGATGAAAAAAAAGTAATTTAAGTTTATACTGCTGAAAATTCAATTATTTAAAAATTGATGTCCAGTATAAACAATACTTAAAATTTCAAATATTATGACCTATGTATAGTTGTAAAGAATAATATAAATAATAAAATAATAATAAACATAATTTATACTATTTTTATCAGAGTTTACAAGTCTTTAAAAACGTGAAATAATATACAATTTTATATTTTTCGTATAGTAGATATATTGTAAACTTTCTTACATTGATATATTATCAGGACACCAGATAATTTAATCTAACCTGGTACTTATCGGATACTTATACATTTAGATAATGTATGCTTCTTAAAGAAACATGTATTAGTATATTTCTACTTAAAGTAGTAAAGTAAATCAAATTGGATTTAGATAAAAAGTCACGTTTGGAATTGTAAAGACAAATATACGTAATAACGATTTATTCACATTTTTTTTTAAAATTCGACTGAAATTTGGTCATGTTATATTGAATCACGCATGAACCTAAAATATGTTCAATATATGTATATTGATGTCAGTCGCATAATCCAATACGATACTGTTATTATATTGATTCCTATTTAGAACAGTATAATATTTCCAAAATATAATATTGATTAATTCAAAATTAATGGAAATAATATTCTGTAAATAAATTATCCCTTAATATTATAATTTATTAAGTCTGATAATTACTAAACAATTGCTTTCACTATATTAACTAACAATAATAAACCGATACCGTTACATATTTTAAATTGTATTACACACAGTTTATTAGTAATGTGTTCGATAATATGTTTAAGGAGTTTAAAAAATTAATAAAATACTATAATAAATAATTTATAGAACAAGTATATTAAATTAAAATAAAAACATAGCGTATTTTATATAGTTAACGTAATTTATTAAAATTAATCTACTATATCAAATAGACTTGGCTTTCATGTTTTTTTTTTTTTTTAAACATTATATTTATGATGGTATGAAATATATATATTTATATAAAAATTATTATATTATAAAATATAAGTTACGTAGGTATGCAATGTAATTGTAAATACAATTATCTCAAATATAAATATAATTCCGATTTGATAATATAAAAATGTAATTTCAAAAGACCATACAATTTTATTATATATACCTTAAAAATTATTGTTGATTAAAAAAAAAAAAAAATAAAAAAAAAATAGAATTTACTATAAATATATTTTTAATAGAGTTTATTAATTAATTTAAAAAAATGTTTTTACTACAAAATTATTTCATTTCGATTGTTTGGATTAACTGTGCTGTTTGTTATTTTGTATGTGATATTATTTATTCTGTCACTTTTTAAATCTATTTTTTTTAAGTTTTCTATTAAAGTAGAAATTTATACTTTACAATCGTCAATGAATTCATAGAGTAAGTACTTATATTAAATTACTTGCTATTATAATCAAATATCATAATTTTATCCAATAGTTAATAATACTAATATAATTTAAGTGAATTAATTTGATTTAATTTTATAAAGTGCTTTTTATCAAAATTTATTTCAATTAGGTAAATGTTCGAATTTAAAATTTAAAAATCGGGAAAGTTGATTTCGAACGTTCTTCCTTTGTCCTTTTTGTCACCGGAGAAATTAGTGTTTTATTTTAATTAAGATGTCAAAAAATACTGTTCCAAGCGAAATTCAGTCAGATATACAATATATATTATACTGAAAATTGTTTTCAGACATTATTAAAAAAAAAAAAACATCTTTGTAAAACCAATACGCTCTTCACTTCTCTCAGAATCTAAAAATGAAAATATTATTTCACTAATAATAATGATGGATTCAAGTTTATTTCTGTGTGAATACTTTATAATGCAATTTATATTTGGTGAATGTGTATATGTTTTTTATATTAAAGTTCACTTTATATATGATTTATAATATTAATATTTAATTTTTAAACGTTTGCCTTACTTGTATATACAATTTCATAAATATTTAGACAAACAATATTGACAGTTGAAAGTTCTCCATAAAGTAACATTTTCGTTAATATTTATGACATAAATATGTATAGTTATTTAGGCCTATTTGAATTTTGTGTTGTTTATTATATATTAATGAATTATAATATGAATATAATATATGTAATAATTGTGAACACGATATAGTAGTGTTATAACCTACATAAACAAACAGATAAAAAGTGGTACACTTTATTTATTTAAAAAATAAAAAAATACCTAACACTAAAGTAAAATTGGTTTTCATGACATGTTCGAAATATTTTATTGTTAACTTTAAAGATTCCTATGTGATGGAATAAAATTAATAATTACTTAAAATTTCGATAAAATTTATTTCAGTTAAAAATAATATGTTCTCATAAATTAATTATCTATTTATATTATTTAGTTGTTTAAAACAGTTATTGTAATTTATTTTAAAAATACATTTTTAGCATAATTTTCATTTAATATGTCAATCGTCTATATCTTATATAAAACTTAGTAATTTAAGTAATAGTAATATTTCACCAAAGAACATGATCACGTCATACGAATACAATTTTTTCATATTTTTGTTATCTGTACGGAATTCGACTAATCGGTTGATGAAGAAATAACTGAGTATTCTCAATAATGAAATATTTTATTGTAATTTTAATAAAAATTTAATTAGATAAATTATTCAAAAAAAAAAAGTCTCTATTTAGCAATATTGATGGTTTTTTAGATTTTTTTATTCATACTCTTTCAAACAAGGATTTAAAATTAATTTATTACGATTACCATGCGTATATCATATAGCAACAAATCGTGATGAATATGTGCATTCAGTTGAATGAATATTCTGCCAAATAACAGAAATTATTGTTATATTGTAATATCACAAGTTTTCTGGTCGATTTATTTTAGTGAAAATTACACGTAATAAGCCTCATTTTATGTACACAGGATATTTCTTAAATTGAACTATTTATACATAATAATTAATTTATATGATATCTGATGATTTAAAAAAATAACCATTACTATTTTAACAATAATAATATATCATTATGGGTAAAATGTATCTAGTAAAGAACAAAGGACTGTCCTTATTTTTCTTACGATTACATTTATAGTAATATTGTCGACGTGAAACTTTGTTAACTAAACAATCGTTTATCTCGATTAAAATATTTAAGAACATTATAATACAATGATTATGCACAACGATATTAAAATGATTAAAATCGAATTATAAGAGTTGTAACTCACGTGAGGACAAATAAACTTCTGAGGTAGTCTTGCATATCGTCGGCCATGTTCACCGCACAAATTCCAACGCCTTTTGCAAATTGCGCTTTTATGTAAATCTATAGAACACAGAAAATGATATTCAACGGGTGCCCCGAAAGACCGTTTAAATGTTTTATTGCTTACGCCCAAATCTAAATAATCTGTATATACGGGATATGGCAATACTATGCAAAATGCCAATATCCAACATCCGAACGTGCACGTCAAGGGGGGCAGTCTCATTTTATTCGGATGCTTGAGATGTTTATAACGGTCAAATGCCATCAGAAGGAATGTCAGCATTGTCACGTGAGTGGGAACGTCCTGTGAAAAAAAACAAAAAAATGATAGGATAAATATCCGCGTATTATAATTTTAAAAAATGTAAAGTTTAGCGAGTTGTGTACTGTAAACATAAATGTGTTGTATAAAATCCTACGTAAACATGCTCACGGGGTGATCGGGTTAGGTAGTCGATTATCCTGCGATCTATTTTATTTTGTTTTGTCATATATTATATAATTATAAGTGTGCAACAGGTAATTTTTTAAATTTAAATAGTAGACTTGTTTATGTTATTTCTGGGTCTATCTAAAACCAAAGTGACGATGAGGAAAGTATCTGTTATGATATTATATGGTAAAAATTATTTTGATAATGATCAAAAGATAAATTTAATAGATTTACTTAAGATTTTGTGAAATTAATAAATGTTAATAGTAATTTATATAAAAATAGTACATATTATATAGGTTAAATCGAAAAAAATTATAATTTATACATTTATAATGCTACACAATTTAAAATAATTAAGTTTTTGTTTATTTCTGAATTTAGGTATAAACATAATTTTATTTTTTGACTGTTCTGCTCACAATGTTTACGTATGCCTATGAAAGCATATATGATACAGTATTAATAAAAATTACAAATATACTACAAGACCATAAGTTTAAAATTTATATTCTATACGACGATGGATGATAACGCATTACAAGTTAGAAGCTGTAAGTAGATAGTTCAAATAAAAGTTTAAACTTTTGTTTAGAATTTTTTATTTATTTATTTTTTTCATTTTTCATTTTTATTTTATTAAATTAAATACTACTTTACAAACAAGGTAATGTATTTTACTATTGTACTTATTTTAATTTGATATCCACCTTTTATCTCATTTTTGCATTTTTTTATTTATCAAAATATTCGTTTTTTTTTTTTTTTTTAATTTTTCCTTTTGAATTTTGTTTGTTAAGCTTTAATTGTGAATTATTTGTGTTTTAAATTCCAGTGAAATTATTAATATTTTATTCAATTTATGACATTAACGTATTTAAAATTAAATTTACCAACACTATTATATATAGAGTTTAGAGCTTTTACATAAAATACATTAATTGGGATTATATTCGATACACAAATAACATATTCGTCATATTAACAATAATACGTTAAACGCGTATTGCTGAATACATAGTGGACAGTGATTACTTGGGTATATTATCCTCACATTTATGACAATTTAATACTACATTTTTTCAAAAGTAAAACATGATAACCAGAAATTATATTATAGAATTGAAATTTTGAAAATCTCTATTTTAATATCTATATAAATTATTAATATATATTATGCATAATTTATCATTGATCAGCATTATGATAATTATGAAATGTGCAATTATTTAATGATTTATAATGTTTAACAATATTATAATGATACAATAATTAAATATACCTATAATAATGCAACAGAGAATATAAAGTGTAGATAAATATGTTGTTTTCAAAATATGTAATTATAATAAGTATCATAACATTTTCAATTTTTAACATTATTATACAGTGTAGTTATTAATCTTTATTTCTAATAAAATTACAGTATTTATTTAAAATATTATTACAATGTATTTCAACGACGTCAAAACTTGTTCAAATTGATAAAATTACAAAATGAAAATATATGTAATTTCAATGATACAATTATTAACTGTTTAAAACAATTTTAAATATTTTAGTTTTACAATTATAACAATTTAATATGTAACGTCATTTAAATATAATCAAACCATATTTACATTAAATATAATATTGTATGTTTTATTATTGTTCCTTTTATATTTAAAAAATCGCATATTATCACAAAAGCTAATGAAAAATTAATTGTGATAATTTTATAATATTACAATAATATATGATTAAATACATTTATTTTTAAAAATTTTTTCATATTATTATATTATTTTGATGATACTTAGTTGGAATTTCAATAACATTCCGTAAGTTTTTTAGTGAAATACTTAAATATAAAAAAATATTTTTTTTAACCATATATTTAATTTTTTCACAATAATTATAATAATGCATTGATTGTTTAGATTACATTGAAATAAAATATATTATATAATTTCATAATTTTTTTCTATTGTTTTACACGATTTATTTATAAATGTATTTTTTGCTTTTTGTTTTTTAAAATTTTATATAGGTATTTAAGTACAAAACAATTAAAATTAATTTATATATGTTACAGTTATAGTGTTAAATAATTTATTTTATGAATTAACTATACATTTAGTTAAGGTATTTAATTTAATATGAATAAGTTATATTTATAATAATACTATACTTAGTTATTTTATAGAATCTTTAGTTATTATATATAATTATAATTTAATTAAAAGTTAAAGTTAAAGAGTTATTAAAGTTATTATTCATAAAAATATGAAATTTAAAACAACAAAATTAATGATTATGTTAATGCCTACTATTTATTTTTTAAGTTTTTAAAGGTATATTATAATATTATTATTATTTATTTATACAAAGTTCGTTATGGTGAAATTTAAAATTATAAAGATCATTTTTTTTTTTTTTACAAATACACCTTTTTGTAGCACATGTACACTTAAAAGAACATTTACCAGTTCCTAGCGATCGAGCTGTTGCGGCAGAGTACTAATGCAAGTCAATTTTAAAAGCATGCAGAAATAAGTGTTAACGAGCGTAGAGTTGTTTTAACACTTCTGTAACACATGTGTGTCGTGTACGTTAGAATTAAACTAAATTATTATACCTATATCTACTTCAATCATTTATAAATTTTCGCTAGAATATTGTTAACAAACCATAGTAGATAAAAATAATATTAGATCCAATAACTGTAAAAGAAACATATAGTTGTATAGGGAATAGATATAGCTTAAAATAATAAAACTGCAGATAATGATGATTGCGATAATGTTAAAATGTAATAAATTAAAACATAAAGATTAGGTATTATATTATGAGACTTATAAGATGATAAAATAAAATAATGTAATATTATTGACAATTTACCTAAGTAATATTGTCAACATATTAAGTTTAAGTATTAAGTATTAAAGATGGAAATGTATAAAATAACTAGTTATAGTATAAATTCTACACTTTACCTATACATTTTAGTTATTTTATTAAAAATATTATATTATTCATTACTTTAACTGTATCATAATATACATTTATTAGATTTGAATGATTTCTAGTGAGTTTTTAAAGGTAAATTATTTTAAAGTTTTAAACATTAATTTTTTTATTGACACGAATAAATAATTATTGTTAGATACTATTTATTTTATTTTTTTGATATAAATTTACGCCAAACGGCTCTTAATAATAGTAATAATAATGAACAATTAATATAACTTCCTAGTTAAAATAACAGTAAAATAATCGAAATAGATATAAATATTTAATATTAATTATAAATTATTAATATAAAAAGAACATAATAATTAACAAAAACGACGTACAATAATAAATAAATAAATAATAAAAATATTAAAGTCGTATCAAGGACAAAAATCAATATTATTAAAAAAAAACCGTTGCCCTGACTAAGGAATCATTTATTAAAAAGTTAGATCGTGATGTAGGAAGGAGGATTTTTACAATACAAAAAATAATATTATTATTGCGATATAATTATAATTATTTTTGTAAGTGATCAAACATTTTTCATATTATTTTATGACGTACAATTAAATTTCACTGTGACTCTAACAATACTTATAGAAATATTCCATATTGTGCGGATTGTCTTAAAAATGCTATTGTTGTGTTCTTGTCTTTGTTGATCAAATTTTACCTGAAACTTCCGATAAAAAGCGTGTCGTACAAACCACCAGTATAATAATGGACGCTTAAAACGACTACCATATATAATGCAAACACACACATCGATGGTTGACAAAAGTGGATTCGCAACAATGGATCTAAGCAAAATGCTAAACAAAGGTCGACTATTTCACTATGACGTGTATTGTTTTAGGTGTATAAATTCAATACACAAATACATTGTTATACTGTGCAATCCAAGTAATAAATGATTTTACACGAAATTATTTTGATTAATAAACAACAATTGAAGTCTACAGTCTAACATTTATTAATAATCAAATAAATCCAACGAAAAAACCTTGTAAAGTATTAGGATTTTGAGGATAATGGTTATTGGTTAGTATTTTCAGAAGGCAGAATCATTATAACAGTAATATTAATTTGATATTAAATGTTGTTTTACATAAATGTATGTCACAAAAAAATGCTAAAAAAAATCTGTAATATTTTGATACGAAATTGACAAATGTACTTAGTATATTGTACTAAGTATATTTTATTATCAGAGTAATAATTTAATTTAATACATTTGCTTCTTTATATCGTTGAACAACATGTCAAACGGGTAATGTTTCGGAAGAAATATGCAGTGTGTGTGAAAAATGTAAAAATAATATTAGTCTTTGAAATAAAATAAATTTTATTATTATTATGCGTGTGTATTGTTGTTGCAGGTTATTATTAAACAACACCAGGACGACTAATAATATTTGCAAAATGATGTTGTTTTCTGTAGGTACGACTAAAATATTTTTTTACTCTTTTTGAAACAATTTATTCGTTCGTATAAGAATATAATTTCGTTTTCAACCTAAAACATTGCTGTTAAAGAATGCGTCAAATAAAAACAATGTTTTTCGGAAGTAGTAGTTATATAACTTTGTTTTTCGAATGTACAAATTTATTATGAAAGTGAGACTTTTCATTATCAGCGCTTTTAGCAATTTATACATTTTTGGCCAAGATACGAAGTTAGTATACCCACAAAAAAAAAAAATCACATTTCGTAGTAGAAACATTTGGATATACGCTACTTATTTAGATTCATATTATCGTAATTATTTTCAAAAAATTTAGCAGTCAATTCACCAGTTAATTGACATGGCAAATAAATGTCTTTATATTTATGCGTACGTAATGTCGATCCATTTGTTCGATTTCAAGGGAAATACTATTTTATTATGAATTAATTTTATGTCTGCTTAATATATTTTAAATTTTTAATTCAACTTGAATTCAATTAGTGTATATAAATAATTCAGTAGAAATGATTATTATCGGATCAAAAATTAATGGACTAAAATAAATGGTTGAAAAATTTTAAAGAATAATAATTATTCTCCTAATAAAACTGCTATAATTGAATAGTTTTTACACAATTTCGCTGACTAACAGGTGAACATATAAAATTAAATTATAATTATTATTAATTGCGACATTTTTAAAAAATATTTTCAAGTTCATAATATTAGTTTTAATAATAATGTAGATGCATAACTAAATATTAAGTCAGCACAGTTACAGTATACATTTATAATATTATTTTATTAATTGATTATGATTTTAAAAAAAAAAATCTAATAGAACTATATTATTATTTTTCATTTTCAGTATTATAGAACCGTATAAATTGTAAATAATTAGGTTTAACGATATTCAAAAATATATTTAAAATTTAAAATATGATGACATTTACGGTAGGTTATCAGTATACGTCATACGATAAAGATATCTCATTGTACGAAATTCTAATGCTTTTATCAGAAAAAAAAGAAAAATGTTTACTGTACACCGTAATTTATTCTTTTCGTTGTGTTGTTGCATTATATAATGAAATCTTGTCATATATAATTTCATATTTATAATAAGAAAATAAAAGGTAGAAAAAAACTATTTGCCAATGAAAATGGAAGTACTGTCACGTGTTGTCTAAGATGTATTGCTGACATATATTATTCGATGGTCGTATAATATATCTACCCAAAAATATAAAATTCGTTTTTCTAATTTGTCATTTGTTTAAAGTTCTACGAAAGATCACTTTACGATACGTGCTTGAAATTGTGAACATATTTATTAATTTAAATGGTTAATATTTTTGCGTATATTTTGACCACTATTAAGGCTTTTTTCTATCTTTTTTAAGTGCATATTTCATATTATGGCAAGTTAAAATAGCAGTGTAAAAAAAGTGAAAAAAATAACGATACGAACGAAAACAATTATTATTAATGCCAACATGACGTATTCGTTGTACAATATAACAAGAAAATAAGTACTATATTATGGAACTAATGTGATACACAAGGACAGGACCGGATTATGTAAATTTGGTTCACCGAGATATTTATTGGCCCATATTTTATAATTATATCTTTTAAACATATATATAGCTAAATTGTTTATAGTATTTCTAGTTAATTTTATTTTAAAATACAATAAAATTGCGGTATAACATTAATATCTTATTTTTCAACACATTTACTATGTATTTTTTACCAAGCCATCGAGATTTTCTCGGTAACTCGCCAAGCCAATCCGGGTCTACTCATCGATCACAACGCCAATACGCGTATTCGTTATACAACGCTATAAAATGCGATGTATACCAATAGGAACAAAACAATTAACTAATTATAATATATTCATATATTATAGTGTTATCATAATGTAAGAAAAAAGCAAAAGATATACACAATACTATTGGTATTTAAAAAACAAGTAAAAAACGAAAGGACGAACGAAAATCGATATATAATATGTATGGATATATATTTAAGATTGGGTCGGGTTTTATCGCTTACCGAGTTAGGGGAGAGCTATTATATTTTTGTTTTCAAGAATCACGACTAATGAAAAAAAAAAAAATAATTTTTTTTTAAATGTTTAATTCAATTTGCTCTCATATCTCTGACTGGGAAAATAATAATTATTATAATTGTAACATGCTGTGAAAAAACTATTATGAGTAGGATTACTATAATTATGATTAAATGTTTACCTACGGTTATCGTTACTAATAATATGGTCTTATATTAAAGTATTATTTTAAAATATAATGCTGTACTGAATTTATAATCAAAAAGAGTATATAATAATACTTGAGTAAATACGTTTACTGAACATATTTCCTGATAAGCTTATTTTAATAAACTGAAACAATGAAAAATATATAATAAGTATTGTTAATTTCAACTCGCTATCGAACTCTATTTGCAATTATATATATATATATATCCGAATAGTTTTCGAGTCTGTAGATTTATTTTACTTATACAATAGAAACTTTTTTAATGTTCAAATGATAATGCCATAATGGCATAAATAAAATATATTACAATGGCCACTTATCTAATATTCTGTTAACAATATAAGTTCAATTAATTACGTAGGTATGTAATTAAATATTGATGTTCCGAATTACAATTCATTGCCAATTGGAGATAAATTACAATTTTGTCTTAAATTATATTGTATATTTTTCTTAATTAAAATTTACTATTTAAGCATAAATGTATACGAGTACTTCATGTAGATATTAAAATGGAAGAAAAATGTAAACTTAATAATAATTTTATTTTATTATTTCTAATACATACGAGCCTAACCTCGTAATTAAAAAAGTAGGAAGGTCGATTATAGACGTTCCTCTTTCGTCCTTCAGTTCTCGGTGAATTTAGTGGTTTATAATAATTAAGATTTGAATGCAATCATATTGCATTAGAAAATACGATTTTGAGCGAAAATCAATATATTATAATATTTTATTTTATTAATTACAAAATATTACCTCGTGTGTAAATTACCTGTGTTAATAATTGAAAATATGTTCAAGTCCCTACGATCAAATTTCAAAGAATTATCATTAGATAAAAAAAACTTAAAAAAACGATAACCGTAATTTTTATTATGTTTAGCTATTTTTGAGTAGTTTTTCTTCTCCGGAAGAAAAACTTTTGAAAAATTTGAAAAATGAGTAAAATAAAGTGCCAACTAGATAAAATTTGCTACCGAAAGAATACCCTATTTGTAAGTAGTAATCCGAATATTATTTATACTCCAACTATTAAATTTCAAACTATACTTACCTACTATAAAGATTCTAAATTTAAAAACTTATTAAAAAAATTGTGAGTTAAAATTTTCATAATATTTTATAAAAAGATTAAATAGTATATGAGTAGGCTTCGATAAAATATTCAAACTTTAAAATTAAAATTGCATGTAATATTAAACATTTTTTTCAAAGCCCTAAATTTAGCCAGAAAATCAACCAATCTATCCAAAAATTTTACCACGCATGTATATTACCTTTATTAGTACTCAAAAATTTTTTCAAGTTCCTATGATTAAAATCTAATTTGTTATCATGAAATTAAAAAATTTTAAATAACAGAAACTGTAATCAATTTCATTAAAATTACGATTTTCGTAAATTTTGGTGATTTTCCGTCTTTTTTTGGTATTTTTTTTTTCTTAAGGAAAAACATTTGAGAAATTCAAAAAATGAGCGAAACAAAGTACCAACTAAACCAAATTTGCTACCAAAAGCATACATAAAAAAAAAAAAAAAAAAAAAAAACGTCATTGTAAAACTAATACATTCCTCACTTCGTTTAGAATTTAAAAATTAATAATAATAACATCATATATTAGAATATTAATTTGTATAAATTAATTATATATTGACGATGCGACATAAGTAAAATAAAGTAATGTTTATAAATTATATTATATGTATGTTATGGTTTATAAAATAAAACTTTATCATAAATACGAAGAATTACTTGTTTTTTAAATATAAAAATATTTATTAAAAATATAAGTTAACTTAATATATGTAAATGTCCATTCATCAAAGTAATAATAAATATATTTATATAAACAAGGGTTTACGAGGAAAAATAAGTTATTACGAAATGATAAGTAAGAATATTTAATTACACGAATGACTAATAATGATAACAGAAAAATGTCGAGTGAGATTTATTGAAAACTATATTATATTTGGTCTTCATGTCACGTAATTTTAATTTGTATAAAATTTACATACCAAATATAAGGAAACACATTCATCAAGCAAATTACATATTTTAACAATTATGTTGGAATAATTGAAAAAAAAAAATTAAACTTATTATCTGTTAATTGAAATATTATTATAATTATTACTATAAATAAATATTACTATAATTTTAAATTAAAATTATATAAATCATTGCAATTTCAAATAATTTACAAGTTTCTTATTATTTTATATTTTAAACAGATAAGTTAGGTTTTATTAAATTTTACGGTTGAGTTTCGGTAATTCTAGTAAAGTATTATATTTTAGATTGGGTATTATTTATGAAAATAGAACACAATTTTTGTTTTAAGGAGTTAACAATTTTTTTTTTTTTTTAAATAGAATGACAATCAAAGATGAAATTTAGGATTATAATATTAGAAATTAAAAGTTATATTATTTTACAATGAATACAGCTGCTCAAAAACAATATTTTAAAATTAATTATATTAAATATATTTAATAAATATATACTTCGATGTATACATTCATCCCTATACAGTTTATAGTGTTAAATTTAATCGTAATTGCCATGGCCGGGTTGAGCGAATTTAGCTACCGAGATTTCAATATTTTTCGGTCCATTTTTCTTAATGTTATCTTTTTGTCCCTATCTAGTTAAGTTGTTTTTAATCTGTTTAGAAAATATTAACTATTAAATACAATTAGCGTATAATCATAATATTTTAATTTTCAATTATTCGTTACATTTTTTATACATTTTATTTACCAATCCAACGAAATTTTCTTGATAACTTTTTTGGTCATCAAGGGTCTGGTAATTGTATATAAATTATATATTTATAGATAAGCTGTATCATTAGTGTGAATAAATTGTTGGACTCATAGTTTTTAAGTTTTATATTGAATTGGATATAAAGTTTTGTACGAAATTTTAGCGATGTAAAAAAAACGTAAGTATAAAAAAAGGAATGTAATTACGTACAATACGTATATGTAGTCATTTAATTTTAAAAAAATGTCAAATAATTTATATTCAAAAATACTTTGAGTTGTGTTCGTAGGTAAAATAATAATTTGTATTTTATTGTGCAGATAACACCATATTGGTATATAATTTAAAAAAAAAACAACACAGTTAATATTTTAATTGTAAAATAACTTGTTAAGTGTTTCAAGTACACGAATCGTCATATTTGAGGTCAAACCGAACTTTACAAAAAAATATAGTTCAATAATGACTTAAACAAATGTTTTTTAAAAACAAATATAGTATATTGCTTTTAGTACACTTATCATAGAAGCATACTATATGTAGTACGAGTACTATAATAGTGTTAAATATGTATATATAATTAATTTTGATTTAAATTATATATGTTTTATAATATATCATACATACTATAAATAAATATAATACTGAATTAGTTAGGTTAGATTAGGTTTGACACTCGAACAATTCGTGACATCACTTATTTGTTATTTCCAAAAAAAAGTTTGAACAGAATTATTACGCATTATTTGTATACTTATACATAATCACTATTGTTTAAATGGAATTAAATTCATAGTAGGTATTATGTTAAGAGCAATAAATGTTTAAAGTACACGAATATCATAATAATTATTCTGTAGTTTCTACTTTAATTGTTTTATATTAAATATTAATATATCATTCTAGTGTGAATTAAAGACCGCGAAGAAAAAGAGGAGAAAAAAGTGGTGAATTTTAATTTTGTTTTCAAAAAAGTAGGAAAAAGAGGAGATTTTTACCTAAACGAGTTGAACACAAACAAAGCATTTGTTTTGGGTATTAAATTACTAAGACGTTTAAGGTGTCAGTGTACATTATACACTGTATAAAGGTGATTAATGTATTTACCATCCGGTTTAGTGTAGGTAAAATATATATTTATATTTATATATATATATATACATTTAAAAATTTAACTGATGTAGCAGTAAAGTTTGAAAAAAATGCTATTCAGGCTCATAATTTGATATGATACTTTTTTTTAAAAAAATAATTACATAATTTTATAACATTTGTCATTTAATAGTATTGTAAATAATGTAATAATGTAAATAATAAAGTAATAAAGTAAAGCAATGACTAAAATATTTGATTTGTGTGTTATTATTGAAATATATTTATAAATTTTGTAATTAGTTTGGCTAAGTATTAAAGTAGCAATATATTATGCAATAAAATCTTTTAAAAGTATATATTATATTTTTGCAAATATAACTATCATCGTTTCTTATAATATTGACTCAAATTCGAAAGTTATTATAAACAGTAATTGAAATTATTAAATGGACAGTGGCGTTATAATACTAGTTTATTCCGCAGGGTTTCATAAATTTGAATTATTAGTTACCCAATAGTGTAATATTTTTCTCATAATCGTTTCTGTTCGTAAATTTTCATAATCTATTTTGCCACGTTATATATTTCAGTTAATTTTAATATCATAAATATTGTAATTTTTTCTCTTCTGTAATTGTTGTTTAATATTTAATCTCAAATATAAAGTCGAAACGATTTTAATGGGTTTCAGGTTAGGTTAGGTTAGGTACAATAACCTAACAGTGTTGGTTAAAAATAAAAATAAAAAATACATTATTTAATTATACTTAATTGCTTTTTTTCTTTGTGTATCTCAGTAATCGTTATTTTTCTATAAATTCTCAAAAATAATAAGTGAATATCTCAGGAAGAGGAATGCAAAAGCGGTTTTCCTGAGCTAAACATAGGTAAATAAGTTAATAAAATGGTAAAAATTGAATATAAAAATACCGATTAAATATACTATAGAGAAGTAAATTACATGTTAATAGTAATTCTAAGAAAAGTACGCGAGGCTATAATAATATTTACATTCTTTAAAAGCATGAAAAAACAAATTCAATCAATGTAAAATGAGAACAAGTATAATTGTTTAAAAATAATATAAAAACTGTTGGAATAGAGAACAAATAACTTATAAGATAACTTTATGTCTGGTACACCTACTGTATTTCATAGAAAAATAATGACTAAACTACATTACGTTATTAATTTAATAAATTAATAAAAATAGTAGATTCATTCTAATGAGATATTATAACGGTCATCAATTTATATTTAATAATAAAAATATATTTAATTCAAATATGAACATCAAAAAATGTCTAACCTTTCTTTGGCTTTATCAATTGCCATAAAATATGATGGAAGTTTTTTCAATTACTTTGCTATAATAGAATAATAAATATTCATGATAATGAACAAAAATCAAGTGATGGCATAATTTGGTAAATAAATATAATATATAACGTCTAGTTGATAGCTTATCAATAAAAATAATATAAAATATTTAATAATTTTATTTTTAGTATAAAAACATATATCTAAATTTTATATCTATGCATATTTAAAATAAAACTTTATAATGCAATATAATCTAAGTCTTGACATAACCTAATCTAATCTCGTGATTTGTAATTTTTTTTATTATTCATTCATCGTGTTAAATATTATAATATTAGCATTGTCATTGAAAGTGTGTTTTTTTAGTTAAATTTACAATAGACGAGGTACGAATCAATATTTTACGTAATGATTAATGATACTATAATATCATTGAATATAATTTTTAAATGATAGAAATTATACGAAAATATATAACTCAAATTTATTTTTTAGGATCAACGTGTAATATGTGATGTAAAATAAAAATGAAAATGGGTTATCCTGCCTTCTTATAGGTATTCGTATAAGTACATTTTTCGTTTTTTGACTACATAAACTCTATATTATCATACAAACCACTATTATACTATATTTAATTTTTTGCATAATGTTTATTTCACATGATCTGAACATAATAGTTTTATGAATCAAAACAACAATTTTTGTTGAAAGGTAATTGTAGTACACTATTATATTACGTAAGTATATTGTTATTTCGCAAAAACAATAAAATGCTCTTCTGCCATTTTATTTATAACTAAAATGTTATAACATAACACTCCATAATTATTTTGTACTATTATTATTTATAAGTTTTTAATTAAATATAATATTAATTTTACATGTACGTTGACGAATGTAATAATAGTCATTAAATAGTGGAATATATTTGAAGAAATTATATTTGTACACCGAGAAAAAATATAAATATTATATTTTATATTATTTATTTATTATTATTATAAAAATAAAAATCTATATTTGCATTTAGTTTTGATTTTTTTTAGAACTGAGTTAATGGTTTCGGGTATGGAAAATATCAAACCTTTTTTATGGATGTGAAATGTCACGAATATAACAATAAATTATATTAGTCCAATACATGGCAAAATACAAACGAACTAGATTTTCTACACAATTTCTTAGTTGGACCGTAGTCGGCTCCATCGGTCAATGTCGTCATATTTGATGACACTTGACAGCTCTTTATTGTAGGACATCATTAAAATTTTCAATCCATCAACGATTTTAATAAAATAACTATTCAATTTAATAGATATTTAATTTAATAAAATGTTTAAAAAGGAATAATTATACGAGTGAACAAACCATAAGATTTATTTTGTGGTAATAATAAAATATTATATAAAACGTGTCCACATATAATATATTATACTTATACCATTCTTTACAATATCGTAAAAAACACGTTAACACGATGTAAATTATAACAATTAATTAATATTAAAATAATAAATTATTTCTAATATAATTTCGTTTTGATTTAAAAATGTTCATATTTGTTTTGTTTTTATAAAAAATGGAATGTCATACTTGATTGACATGTAAAAAACTTTTAAAAAAATCAATGTAAACATTTTAAATTAAAATAATTTTTTTTAACAATTTGTATATATAATTATTTTAGTTCAGTAAAATAGTGAAAATGAAAATTATAAACGAAATATTCTAAATAAAATTATTATTTGATTTTAGAATAAATAATTAATTTTTATACCAATATTATAAATTAAATAAAAAACGATGCTTATGGCTTTGGGGGTTTTTTTTTTAAGAAAATGTTTAGGGTTCTGAAAATTTTAAATATTTAAATAAAATATTTATTCTGAAATGTACAATCAGTATATTATATTATACATTATACATTACTAAACTTTTATAAACAATTTACTACAATGATAAGGTTTTCAGTATAAAATATCCTAATTATTATTAATCAGTTTTCCAGTCATGTATAAAAGTATTAAAAAGAATTTACATATTAAATACTATTTCATTTTTTTTTTTTTAAATATAAATACAGTTGAGTATAAATAATATATTTCCGAAACATCACTTACAAAAAAATTATCTTGATTTCAATAAACCAAGTAAAAATCACGTTGCCATATTAATAATTTCAGTAAATTAGTTTATATTCAATCATAAGGATGGCTTATAGAAATTATAATTTGTTTCTGTCATTCGCCTTCGTATTAAATTGTTTATATTAATTTCGTCCTTACTATTTTCCATTTTATTTTATTGGATGTACTCTAAAAGTTGTCTTCCTTATGAGTTTTGCTATGCCTACATACCTTTCTATGATTAATTGTATAATTTCACATGACAAATCCATTCATTTTTTATTTTTGTTTACTTTTCCATATCGATCAAATTTTCCAACATTTCTTTATTTGTTATCATATTCATCTAGTTTATCTAGTGCATTCTTCTATAATACCACTTTTTAAAAGCTTCTATTCTCATTAGCTCATATTTATTATGAAGTTATTTTTTGTAAAATTTTAACGGAGTTAAATTTTTAACCGTAAGTTTTTAACAGATTTTTGGTTAAATTCAATTTTAGAATATTATTTTAATTAATTATCTCCACAAATCTTCTACTTGCTTTATGTTTATTTTCTTGTAAACTTGTATTTACCGTATTATAATTGTACCTACTACTCGTGTATTAATGTCTAGTCTTTTCTTCATTATCTTTTATATTTAGTTCATTAGTCATTATTTTCGCCATGGTCAGGGTAAATATACTTTATGTTTTCTTCTTTATCAGTTATTATAGTTATATTTATATGTCATCCTCGAATCCTAGTATATACAGTTTTCAAACCATTTATTTTAATATATAATTAGGTTATCTTATATTGTTGATTAAAAAATAATTTTGAAGTCCGGTTGATGAATATGAATCACAAATTGTAGTCAAATTAAATTTAATTAAAAGACATATTGTGATCCTTACAAAGTTATATTTTATTAACGAGTATATTTGGATACAGTGAGATTATTTTTTTATTTGCAAATCCTTTAGAGACCTGGGAAAAAAGTATAGTGTATCTGCAGACACTAACTATACAGCTGTTAAAACTTTTTAGGAATATGTTTTTTTTTTCATATCAACCCACATAAATCACTGAAACGGCAATAATATTTGTCAGCCCGAAGGGGTTATTAATAAACCACACGGTTACAATATAAACGTAACTATATATGTGTGTTCATAGCAAAAGTTTTTCTTTAATAAATCTACGGTTCGATCTTGGCGGTTAACCAGCAACTTTTCGATCTTGAATCACGTGAAAAGATTATATAAGGACCATCGAAATGTTTTCAGTTCAATAACTTGTCATCATACAAAATGTATGGGATAATTTTTTAGTAAATTAATTGACTTTAAGTACTAGTTTTGGACTTGTGGTATATAAATTAATATATTTCATTTAAAAGTAAGATAATGATAATTTACTATAGTAATTTTTATATTTGAAATATATCTTTTTAAAGATTTTACTAAAAATATATTATATTATAATAACAGAGTTTATCGAATTAAAAGTTTATCATAATAGTTTTCAACAAAATTAGATTATCATGCTAAAATGTAAATACTTATTATGTAAACATTATTTTATTGTGATTTACTTGTGTCAAATTTTATTTAAAAACTTTTGAAAATATATTGATACATATATAATAATTTTCTCAATTTTATTAAATTTATATTAACTTTTGATGGAAAATGTATTAATGCATTTACAATAATTATTTTATTAAAAAATAATATTTGAGATAAATTGAAAAATATTGTTTCTTTTTATACCTATTATAATGAATGTCAACATTTATGATAAAAAAATTTAATTAGGAATACCTCATTTCTACTATTTTTTATAAAAAATTATACAATTTTTTAAAACAAGTTTAATGAGTCTTAAAATTTATTTATTTTTCATTATTTTTGTCATTAAATGTTTATGATTATTAACTTTTGTCAATTGTAATGCATTTTTTTTTCTGTTAGAGGTTTATTGTAAAATATTTTAGATTGGCAGTAATTATCTGTAATGCGTGTTAAACAATTGTGTTTTCAATTAATAAAATAAATATTTTTGAAAGACGGCGATATATTTAGGCAATATCGGTACATATATGTACACGTAAACTATATTTTACAAAATCAGCTACTACTATAATTTCTTTATGTACCTAATATAATTTGAACTATGTTATTTATAACATGTTTAAATTAAGTTAATGTTTTAATCAAACACAAGAATAATTATTATAAAATTAAACTTAACCGTTTAAAAAATATGCTTTTGAGCTTCTTATCAATTTTCGTTTGTATTCATGAATTAATTAAATTAAAATAAAATCAATACCAATTAATACAATTAATATGATAAATAAAATAAATGTATATATGATATAAATATTATAGATTTACTAACAGAAAACGCCTTTAAATATAATTATAGTAAATAAATTTTTGTTCAGAGTCGTTTTATGAATGCAATGATTTATATAAAATATAAAATCAAAATATAAAACATTTGCTAATGCTATTATATTATTATTTAATAATATATTTTCTCCGTAATTATAAAAAAGTTATTTGATAGAGGCAGTTATTTATATAAACCCATGATAATATTTATCTTTATACAGTTTCACAATATATCATTCACAAAAATAATATAATATTAATAATAATTTTATCATACAAATTGAGTATTCACTGTGGTAATTGAATATTATCTGATAATACGAATCAATATTCATAAAATAAATATACTAACTACTTTTTTAAATTGATACATTTTTTAATTAAAAACGTTCAACTGCAAAATGTTTATAACTGTTGAACAATAATTATACGTTAAATATCAATTGTATATTATTATAACTTGAAGGTACTGAACTTGATAAGAAAACTATTTTTATTATTTAAAATTTACTGAATTATGTTTGAAGCAATAGATATAAAAATATATTTTACATGTAAATACGTATAAATAAAAATAATAAATTAGTTATAGTCAAAATACGAGTTTATGATGTACGTCTAATTTATGACTGATTTATTTATTTGATAAATTATGATAAATGTTTTAAATTTATAAATTCCTTAAAAAATATATAATTTGTTTTATCTAAGTACTTATTTTCGTAAAAAAAAACAATTTATTTTACATTATAATATAAAATTTACATTACATTATAGTACAATATATTTTGTGAATTCTATAAGTAGGTAGTTAATTTTTGTTGTGTTTAATATTAGATTATTATCATGTAATTTTATTACTCGTTGAATACAAATGTATGTAAATTCATGTTTTTTGTAGTAATAGTTAGTCAGTTTAATTTACACTGAACCAATTATTTTTATATTAGTAATATGAATTCATTCAGTATATAGTTTACTATATTTTTGTAGAAAATCTCGTAAATGAATGTCCATTATTTATCTAACTAAGTATTCATTTTTCAAAAAAAAATTGTGTTTTATTTAAACAAAATTTATAATTTTTTTTTTTTTTTATGCTTAACTTTCGATCAATTTAATTATATAATATATTATAGATAATGTTTATTATCGAAAATAATTATTATAAATAAATGGTTAGATATATGATAATAGGTTACGTATATCTATATGAAATTAAAATGAACCTGTAAACTTTCAAAATATAAATTTTGACATTACTAACTCTAACCCTTACGTAATAACATTCAATAGCAATTTGTTTTATTTATTGACCATAATATAAGTATACAGATTTATATACGTAATCTAAAGTATACCAATACATTATATTTAAGTCTCTAATAATTTATTAAACAAAATCGACTTAATCTTGAGTAGATGCTTATATTAAATCGAACTTTAGAATTTAACGTAAAAATGTTTATTGTTATATCGAATTTGTTTATCTAAAAATTATATAAATTTATATAAAATTATAAACATATTTCATAAACTACACATTTTTTTCAACATATTTAAATTAGTTTGTACCTACATTAGCATACTTACTAAAGGCATTTTTTTTTTTTACAGGTTTACCATGTTTTATCGATATTTTTAACACGATTGTTATATTATCAATTTCAGAAATATAAATTGGAATATTTTATCACCTTTTTTATTATTACTTTTAATGCAAATTTCAGTTATATATTTAATTTTATTTATCACAAAAAATACGTCACGACACATTATTAAATTTAAAAATGTTTTGTTTTTATATGGACAACAAGGTACATATTGTGTTTATAAACTAATATAAATTTCAAATAAAGTATTAAAGTCGTATTATCGAATTCGGATCATATTATGTTTTATAATGAAATTTGTAGTATTCATTATATGTATATCGCTTATGTAGTAATATTCTAATAATTGAATATAATAATAAATGTAGACGTTGAGAAATTTCAATATGATTTTATTAAAAATTATATTGATCTCTAAGTAGATAAGTAGAAAGCAAACACACGACGAAAACATATTTTGTACAGTGATATCAATTAGAGCAAACTACTTAGGTTAATTACGTAATATTAATACGTTCTGGAAAGTTTGACTAATTTACCATGATGATTACAACTTATGATAATATATATTATGCAATTAGCTGTTTTATATAACTGCAAACATTAGTATTAGGTAATAAACACGACATGTAATACATTTTAAATTCATTATACTCATTCTTGTATCAATGAATAAATATCGATATTATATACTTTATTCGAATTATTAGTTGTTTGACCTAGGCAAATATCGAATTAAGTAAATTCAAATCAAAAAAGGTATATGTGAAGTAGAAGAAGAAAAATAACCATGTTTAAAAAAAACATAAAAAATATATGAATTTAATAACGATCCAGCCATTACTTTACAACTATAATGACTTTTTTCGGTTTCTGGAACGAATTAAATTTAAATTTACGGTACCCTTTTTCAGGGTATATATATATATATATATATATAGAGAGAGAGAGAGAGAGAGAGTGATATGTGGAGAGAAATAGAGTTAGAAAACATAATGATAAAAATAAGAGATTGAGAGAGAAAAAAAAAATAGGAGTATATATTATTATAACATTGATGTGTGTTGACCTGTATACGATAATCTCTCGGTAAATGGCCAAGCAGCTGTTAAAATTATAAAAACGTTGTATGAGAAGTTTAACATTGTTTTTATTTTCGTCGAAATTAAAATAAACAGAAAATTAAACAAAAACTGTTTTATTATTTCGTTAAAAATAGTTTTAAATTATATTATTATTATTATTATTATAATTCTGCTTATTTTATATCTTTAGACTATGATTTTTAGCCATTTACAATAACCCACATGGTAATAAAGTATAAACTTATACATGAAAAGTAAAAGTCCATAACGATTTATAAAGTAACTCATGAATCATTGATTAATAAATATGTAAATATAATAACCAGTTAAAAATGAAGTGGTAAAAAAAATGATAGATTTATTCGATTTAGTTGTAATAACCTATTTATTTTTAAACGCATAACTGATTATCAATACTATAAAAGTTATAATGTGTTAATTTATTTAGTCTTGTATTATTTGTATTTGCTGATATATATGTATTTTTTTCCTTGTAATTTAGTATGACGCTAATTTTTTTTGTTTTCAATAAACTTTTTTCATTATAAAAAAAAGGATTTTAAATTTGAGCTGTTGTTTGGAGTATTTTTCATTTTATTAAATGTCATATTGTTATAAATAGAGTTTAGCTGGAAAGAAAAATTCGCTTTGATATATTAAAAGCAGTGTTATTTTACATAAAGAATAAAATATCACGAAAATGTGTCGAGATAAATAAAACAAACGTTTGGAATATTTTTATCAAAAAGAGTTTACGGCATCTAATATAACATGATGATAGGTAACGTACATGAAATTTTAAGATATAAATCTGAGATCGCGATAATAATGATTACAATAATTTAAATGATAATAATTCTAGTGGATATATTGATAAATTGTAATTTTAGATCGTATAAAGTACACTCCCAACTATAATATGAGAATACAATATTTATTAACAACGATTATACCTTATTTTTAGATTCTGAGCGATGCAAGGAATGTATTGGTATTACAAAGATTTTTTTTTTTATGTCTAAAACCACGATTTCAGGTAGAAATAATGGTTCGATTACTATAAATATACTTTCGGTATCAATTTGCGTCCAGTTAGTACTTTATTTAGTTCATTATTCGAATTTTTCAAAAAATTTTGCTCAGGAGAAGAAAAACTACCAAAAAATGACAGAAAAACGTCAAAATTTAAAGAAATCGTAATTTTTTTGATGATATTGATTTTAGATTTTTCATGATATATAATGCAATTTTGAACGTAGGTACTTTAAATTCTTTTTAAATTTTCTCATAGGTAGTTAACGACCTGTCAGTATACTATATTAATGTATTATATTGAGTTTCGGTCAAAATTGTATTTTTTAATGCAATATTATTGCATTCAAATCTTAATTATATTAAATTACAAATTTCTTCGAAGACCGAAGGGACAAAGGAGGAACATTCAAAATTAACCTTGCCACTTTTTTATTAATTATTTAGCAACTTTTATCTGAATCTTTAAATATTATTATAAGTTAAAAATTTCAATAATTATTTATACTTAGTTATTCTAATTTTTTACATATATAATAATATTTATTTCTGGTTATAAACGTGTTTAGGTTTTTAAGTGTTATTTGTTAATGAGTAATATTTAAACGAATACCATTAATAACGTGTATGCAATTTTTTATGGAAATTTGTTAAATAATTTTTCGTTATAATTTACAAATTTAACGACAATTAAAAAGTAAACAATTTCCTTTTGCGTCAATCGATACTTAATTAATCAATAAACAATTAAACATTTAGGTAAGGTCTGAAATATATATGAAAAGAAGTAGGGTAAAATGTAAATAAATATATATTGAAATGAGTAGATAAGTTTATTATTATTAGCAATAATAAAATTATTTGAAAAACAGCAAATTAAATACGACTTTATTTAGGTAAATTCCATTCAAAAATTACAATGATATTGAGTATGCTTAAATTAAAATTAAAATAATAATGAATTTTAAAAAATTATACATATAATTTAAAGATTAAAATAAAATTAAATTTAAGAATTGCTGGTATAAACCATATACTTAATGTTGTACAACTAAATTTCTCTCTGAAAATCGCACGAGGGAAACAAAAATGGCCATTTATTTAGGGATTACATTTTAGAATTTATACGCACGGTTAGAATTAAATAGTACGCAGTATACACCAAAAGCTGCAGTTGATTCGGCACTAAATTTTACTTAAAAATGTCATCGGTAATAATTTGTACTTAATAATCACAAACTTGATATACCTCAGCAAATTATTCAGCATGACCAAAAGTCTAATATTATGGATTATTTTTTTGATTTAGATGAACAAATTCAATTTTACAATGTTATACAATTTATAATTTTTCACTGTAAACAACTTTTTTTTGTTTACTAAATTAAAAAACTTAAATTGAGTCAATATTTTAGAAAATGTTTTATTTATTCTAACAAAATTTAAAATCTATCTGTTGTATACCTCAGAAACACGTAATATAAATGTTTTAGTGATTTTTTTCATAGAGAAATATAGTAGCTTTCGTTTCCATTAATTAATTAAGCTATTACAAAAATCGTAATTTATTAAATTATTTTTATGGTACATATAAAACAGTCCTAACTGTTACTTTTCATAATTATATTTATAAATAATTTCGTTATTTTTTTTTAAAAAATTAAAACATTGACCATTTGATTTTATCTACTATAGTTACTCTATAGTCAACATAATACTCGTATATGTATGTTTTAAATGTATACGGTTGTTTTATTAGGTATAGAACAGGTTTTATCAACCTATGGGTCGCGAATATATTTAAATGAGTCTCCAAATCTAAAAATTGACGTAATATTTAAAATTTAAAATTTATAATAATTATAAATATAAATTATAAATAGTACCTAAATAATTTGAAATGTTATTTATAGAGATTACACACTAAAATAAACTAATAGTTATAGTATTTGAAAAAATTAAGAGAGGAATTTTTTTTTAATAAGATCGCACGAAAATCAGGTAAATATATTGAGTCTACAAAAAGGTAGAGAACCGTTGGTATTGAATACACATTTTAGTATTTATTGGTTATAAATATTATACCTATATATTTACTATCATTGAGCATATAACATTAATATTTATTTATGTGTAAATTAAAAATTTAATGTACTCAAATAATTGAATTTGGTTTGACCAAAAAATTGTATCGTAAACAAAAAGGGTATAAAATACAAATTATTCATAATGTATATTATTATAATATAATAACATAAAAAACGATTTTTCAAAGGAAAATGTATAAGAAAGTACATTAAATAAAAGTCTCTTTAGGCTTCAAATAAATAAAAAAGAATAATAGTAAAGAACATTGTTGTAAATCCATTTTACTGCATGTAAAATAATCATCAATCACCGAGTTTGTGGTATTTAAATTATTCTACTACATCTACCACATTAATTGATATATTGTTTTGCCTTCTGATATTCTTAGTTCTATAAAATATAAATGAATAATCATTAACCACAATATAATTGTTATAACAAACAAATTGTATATAGATTATTTACTAAAATTTGATCAAGTCAATTTATTCTTATAGTATTATAGAAATAGAACTGCTATTGACGATGTATCAAATATTGAATAATGTACGAAGTTGCAGATCTTTTAAAAATATGTTTAAATTTACCATTAAACTATATGTAGAGTCTAAAAGTTTCGAATGGGTTTTATGTAAATGTATCATAGTATTTCATACGATTTATCTTAATTTTAACTTCACTAATAATATAATTTATATTGCATTAAATAAATATTTTTAACAGTTATAATATGAGGTAAAATATGAGTTACATTATGTAATATATTGGATTATGAGTTTTACAAGAATTACATTATGAATTTGTATAAATCTTTCAGTTTTTGTAACATGAAACTTTGATTACCTCTTTGGTTAATAAGAATTAATAATCTATCATAATCATTTAACAAATTAACAAATTTATTAGTAAATAAATATTGAAATAAATTGAATGACCGCATTAATAAGTTAGAATTTTATAATTTAAAATAATAATAATAAAAATGATAGGTTATTTAAATTTATTAACAAAATACATAAACCAAATTTTACTAACATTTTTTTTTTCCAATCTCATCCATAATATTATTTAAAAATAATATTAAAATAATCATTTTTATATATTTTTAATTATTAATTATAATATTTATAGATAAAAAGGTACAAATTATAATTTAAAAAAATTAATTTACATACTTAGAAATTTAATATTATGAAATGTATAATTTCTTCATAATACAAAATTCTAGAGAACAGTTATAAAAAAATATAATCCAATTATCGTATATAATCATATTCATTTTTAGAATAAACCATCATACGGTATAGAAGGATAAAAAAATAAAATTTTTTTTAAAAAAACTGTAAAAAAAATGTGTTTAATATTCTAGTCTTTATTTAGAACGTTTCCTAATTGAAAAATTAGACATTGAAACTATCAGTTTTTACTTATATATTACATTTTAATTTAAAATATCTCATATAAATAATTTTTAGATTAGTAAACCTTTGACATTGAAAAAGTGTATCTTCCTATAGATATTTCCTTTGGAATTTCGTTTTTAAAAGTTTACGTTTTTCGTAGAAAAATGTCATGTTTTTATTTCATGCTTGACAATGAAAAATGTACCAACCACTAAAGCCGTTCGATTAATAATACTGCAATCGTTCAAAATACAAAAAGCATATAAATGCATTAGATAAAAGTGCTAAACAGGAAAAAAAGTTTCTTATAAAAGTTTATTATGCTCTACGAGAAAATGATAAATATCGCAAATGTTTTAATCGTGTGCTGGTTTAGTAACATTTATTACCTATCTAAATGACTCATCATTATTAATGAAGGAACATTTCGTCTTAATCAACTGTGACGATTTATTTTTAATTTCAGGGTTATAGATAATGGTTAGATGAAGTTAGGTTAGGTTAGGATAGGTTGAGGGGGGGAACAACTCATTGCATATTATTTAATTATTGTAGTTTATAACGTATAACAGAAGATACTAGAAAAAACAATTGACTTAATATCTAATAAAAAACCATATTAATTATGGTTATGTTACAACAATATTATAAAGGTGTAAATAGGTACTGTGATGCAACAATGTTTATAAACTTTTCATGAGTAAGACTAAATTAAAAAAAAAAATTGAAATTTTGGTAATTTTCAAATCATAGCGGTTTCTTTTTAGATAAGTTTAATTTAGTTGATATAGAGTTATTAGATAAGTTATAATATAAACTTTACTAAAAAAACTATACTATATCATATTATTGATACTATACCTAATATTATAATTATTTATTACATTTTGATTCCTCAAAAAAGTCATTTTAAAATTTGTTTACGAAATACCAAGATTTGTGTAGGGAATTTATGTTTTGGAACCCCTGTAGTGTATTAAAACAATTTTATCCTAGTCCTTTATTATTACATGACGTCAGTCAGTAGTCATAATAAACTGCGCGAAATATAATCCCGTCTAACAACAATATATACATTTGTAGATTAATTAAAATGTTGTTGATATTATTTTAAATATTTACACTGAGTTTCAGTAAACGAAATTATGATGCAGTGCAATATTATAGTTTTATTTTATTTACTGAGTATTTTGTTTGACCAATAAACCAATAATTTTGTTATATTGAAATTTAAAACATACAGCAGAATAATAATAATACAAAATATTAATAACACAACCCCATTTTATTTAGGAAATAAGTACTTTAATAATATGACGTAAAATTGCTGAGACACGTTTCGATCATTATACTTAAATATTAAGAGTAGGTTTTGACTAAAAAGCAAAAATCGTGATAAAATAAAAGGAATTTAAAATGTACCTATTTTAATTCTGGAAATATATTTGAATTCTTTAAGTTTTGTACTATAAAACGTATTTTGGAAAGTTCATTTTATTAGGGAAAATTGAGAATTACAGCAATTTAATTCTAATTGTTAAAACAATAGTGAGTATAATAGCAATCTTTTTACTGTTTAAAATACAAAAACAATTGTATCAATATGTTTTTACAATTTATGTTAGATGAGTAAGTATGCTCTATTTTTCAAATATTTATTGTTTTTTATAGAGTGAAATATTATTTGTATACACATCGAATAAATGATTGATAATAATATATGCACGAATATGCAATTAATACAATAATGATTATGATCATTAATTATTACTCCGAATATATTAATCTATGAAGTAATTTGGTTGGAAATAATTGTTCTCCATAGTTCAATATATTTTTAAAACTCTTTTTGAGTATTGTGTTCTTAAAAAAAAATAATATACTCAGTAACCCAACCCATCGGTTTATTTGAATTTTTGTATGTCTAAATTAAAGTTAAATGTGATTTTAGTTATTTAGTGCGTTTTGCATAAACACATAAGAAAATGCAAATGTCTCTCTGTGTCTAACGACAAGACACGTTCTGCCATCGATTTCATTATATCCTACTGATGTCGAATCCGCATCTGACTTTATAAATAATGCTATTTTGTTTTGTTTTATACGTACAATCGATCGACGATCGGATGGCTTCCGAAAACTTACACTATAAATTAAACAGACTGGATGCGGTGAGTTAACTCAATTAATGATATGCCAAATGCACGTCTCGTATACCATAATATCTTTATTATATATATATGGTTAAATGGAAAAAAGTACGAAACTGTTACCTAATGCGGAACATCTAAGTTATAATAATAAAAACACCGAATCCGAAAATTTATACTTGATAAATCGTTATTTTATGGATTTACGTTAATTTCGTTTTTAATCATTTAGATTAAAATATTTTAGATATATTTATTGTAAAATAAGACACAATAATATCATCCGAATAAACTATAGAACCGACATCAATATTGGATTACTTTTACGTGAAACGATTTTAGAAACGTAATTATTTGTGTCGTATAACATTTCATTCGTCTTCGGATCGTACTCTGGTCTACCATCATATACGATTATTATGAAAAGAAAAAGAAAAAAAAAACCAAAATGAAACCTAATCCTAATAAATTGTTTTGTTTATATATAAATTGAGCTATCATATGTCTAAGTAAATGTATAACCCTATTCGATTTCTATAGGAAGCTTAGAAGTTCATACGTATATGCATTTTAATCGGTTTCCGGGTTAACCAATATCAATATTGATAAAATATGATATATTTTGATTTTTGATTTTCACACGTAGTGAAAGTATCGGTTACGCAAAGATCGTTAAAACTCGGGATGTTATAATAATATTATTCGATCATCTTATCCGTTTAATTATTTCTTTGATATAGAATTTAATATATTCATACCTAATTATATAATCATTTTATGTTTGACGCCATTTGCATACTAAGTATTTGAACACATAATATAAATTGTACTAGACAGTTAACATTAGATTAAATTATAATATTGACATCGACCCTCATTTTATTCCAACGCTCTATATATATATATATTCCGGAACTTCATTCGTAATTTATCCTCTCCTAATATAAGTCATCTTTTCTATATTTTTTAACTCATCCTACCTATTATAGTCGAAAACAATCTCCTACGTAGAATGTTTCACTCTGACATTAGGTATTTCAGAAATTACCTTTTACATAAATAGTTCTCTATTTAAATAGTATTGTAGTTTAAATATATGATTCATTACATTTGTTGTGTATATTATAATAATTTGTATTAATTAATTAAAAAATAACTTTAAAATAAATATTATTATTCTGATTCTGACGAAACTGTTGAAGTGAAACCTAAAATTTCAGATCAGAAATTGTATCGATTTGGTTGAGTATTGTTCACAACGACTAGATTGTGCAATATATTTTCTACTTTGTAAAATATATTTCAAAAAAAAAAAAAAAATGAAATAAAATATTTTTTCAAATTCAATATAATGTTGGTTTAATTTTATAATTATTTGTGAAACCGCATTTCTACGTATATTTTGTAGGTTATTTTTCTATACAATTCGTGCAGAATATAATTTAGCGTGTTTTTAGTAAATTACCGAATCATCTGCATCATAGGCATGTTCAAAGATATTGCTATTCTGGTAATGGCCAGATCTGCAAAATTAGTAACCCGATAAATTTAAGAACGGGCCATAAAATATAATTTTTCACAAGAATGATTAAATTAAAAGTTGCTAAATATTTTATTATAATCAAAAAAAAATAATATTATTTGAATTGTAATTGTAATTGTTTTTTTTTTTTGTTATTATTTTATTTTCATTATTTAATATTAAAAGACGAGTAAATAATCAGTCAATTAGGTATGAATTAATAATTTTGGTTTTATGTATTAATAGTGATTATAAATTATAATTTTTCGATGATAAATTTTATCTTATTTGTTCTTTGATAAATTATAATTATTAATTGATTTTAATTAATGGATTATTATATTGATTAATTATTTTAAAAATAGCCAATAAAAGTTTTAATAACTAACCAAAATTATATAAATACATTTTGAAAAATTAAATATTTATGAATTGATAAATAAAAAATTATCTGATTTAATAAATTTATAAATTAAATAATAAATATATTTATTATTATATGTATAGTAGGTATAAGTATATATTTATTTATACAACCTTATTAAAATTAAAAACAATATAAATTATTCAATAGTAATTATTATTATTATGAAGAGTTAAAGGGATTTTGAGCTAGTGTGTACTGGATACAATTACTAAATAAATATGTTAGAGAGGTAGTAGATAAGTTTTTATCTACAGAGTTGACTTTGTTGGTCCCTAACACAAATATATTTCTTTTTTTTTTAGCCATATCTGCAGCGAAATAATTCTAAACATGCCTATGATCTGCATATTATTAACATACCTTTATTAAGTTATAATATTATCTTCACATGCAGATATGCTTTACTAACCGATTTACATAATAAACTTTATATAGATTATTATAATTTTATCTCTCAGTGCAAAGGCACCTGTGTTTTGCTGGTATTTACATACAACCTAGGAAAATAGGTAGGTACTAACATTTCGTTGCGTGTGATTAACCAACTAAAGCGCGTGTCCGAGATAATATCTCTAGTAAAAACAAAAAAAAAAAAACAAAAATAGATCGTTCACCTGTTTTAGAATTGTTTATAATATATCAGTTGAGCGTATAAAGAAACCATCGGAGAAGAAAAGAAACACAATACAACATGTTTTTCTAAGTAGAGTAATATAATATGTGCTGATAATTTAATTATTTTTTTAATTAAATAAAACTGTGCGCATAATGATACACATATCGTATATAAAGCTTAAATTAAACTTGATAACATTAAAAAAGGAATATTTAATTTTTTAAAAATTCTTAACGCAATCTTTACAATCACGAGAGTATGGTTTAGAATAAATATGTGTACTTACAGAAGAACAATTATCAAATATTTATTTTATTTTATATAATTTAATTATGTATTAAACCTAACACTCACAATTAAAATTTAATTTCTACAGTATAATATTTAATTTTCGTATAGCAATAAAATGCTTATGGTCAAATATAATAATGGTCAAAAATAGTTGAATTATATTAAATATTTTGTGTTATTAAAATTAGTAGATAAATATGTGAATTATTATTACTTATTAGGACTATTAACTGGGCATTCCTAGGAACCGTTGTAAACAGTAAATTACTATATTTAGCACCAATATGAGTAAAACCTGGCACAAAAACGGCAAAAAATCGAAGTGCTCTGGCAAAAGCGCAAAAGACTGTCGTTACAAACCATTCGTGCTTATTGATCAGTCTCATCAGGAGCACAGGTGCTGGCATAAACCCTCTCTGCTGACCTCCTCATCCTAAACGAGTCAGGGTTCTAGTCGGTCAGACGAAACTAACAGAAAGGTTCTCTCCATTCGTAAAGAAAAGAAGGATATTTCCATGGTGGCTTGACAGTGTAGATAAGACTACTTCGAAAAGGAAGATGGACCCACTGGATTCTTCCGGACATCAACAGATGTCTAACCAAAATGCCAATCCATCTAACTTTTCACCTCCCACAGGTGCTTACTGGTGACAGGTGCTTTCGTCATTACCTATAGAAAATGAATCACGAAAGGGACAACGCGGAACACACCATATTCTATTGTCCGCACTGGAGTACATACAGACTCTCCGTCAGTCAATTCGTAGGTTGCAGGGATCCCGGTCTAGAGAACGTGATAGACTTGTTGTGTTATACTACCGACATTCCGACAATTCTTTGAAGCGTGGCTACAAGAGCAACACTCGTTCTTATCATCTAGGTTGATAAAATATTCGAGAACAAGAAAGTGGACGCAAAATTGCTCGAAGCAGCTGTCAGAGCTAGTCGCAACTGCAGTAAGTAAACGGAGAACTGCTCGAATATTCAAGACTGGCACCGGGTCGCGAAAAGGCTAACAACAAGTAGGCCAAGTTTTTAAGGAAAACAATTTATTGACAACTTTCGATTACAAGCAAAAACAAATAATAATAATTTTTTCGAAAATAAAACACGAAATACGCATAAGCAACCAAAAAATACTCGTAATAACGTTAGGAAAAAATACACCTAACTATATTATTAATAATACGAAGTATTAAATTTTTGTATTTTAAATTGGTGATTAATAATAAATTTAAATTAGAATTTTTATCTTATTGTTATTATTTTTAGTAAAAGAAGTATTTGGATTGGGACCAAAAATTGTTTGGCACATTATTCGACCCTAAACTTACATTGCAAAGATTTATTTTCTGAACAAAGAATTTTAACATAAGTACTTATTACTGTCATAAATTATACCAAGACATTATTTACAAATATTATTTTGGGCCCAAATTCTTATCAATTATTTATGTTATAGCTAAAGTTTTTATTTTCATTATTTTTAAAATTATATTTATATAAATTGTGTATTATATTATCTTTATAGTCAATATTAAGATTAATCTGGATCATTCAAGTATTGATTTATATCAACTAACGTGCTGTAACGTATAAAATTTAATTGATATACTCTACAATAATCTCCTTGTAAATTTATTAAATGATCACAATAAAAGAAATTGAAATGTTAGCATTTTGATAATAACATTAAAAACAAAAAGATGCATAAAAAATTGAAATATGATAGAATATTATTCATATTATTATTGTAGTTACTAGCTTTAAACAAGCTATATTATATAATTAACTCGAAAAATGTGTCAATTCGTTTTATTTGTAAGGTATAGATATACATAAATCTATACTCACAAAAATTAAAAAATTGTATTTAATAAATATAACTTAATGTAAATTAATGACACATATAGTTATATTTAATGGAAATCTTAGTTTCAAATTTTAAATTAATTTAAAACTTATTTAATCAATTTATTTAATGTTAGTTTCACATTAAAAAATTGTAAAAACATAAAAAAATAACATTGCTGTTTAATAATATAATTTTTGAAAATTTTAAACTTTATGCAGTTACATAAATATGCAACTTATAAATGTAAAAAAATAATTAATTCCAGAAATCTTTCAATATTTTGGTCATTTACTTATACAGAATACAGATATCATTATTAAAATTAATAATCTGACAAGTTCTTGTTAAAAACATCCATTAAGTATATTTTAATATAATCAAATAAAACCACCGTAATAAATATTATATTTAATTTCCATAATTATTATTCGGGGAAAAAAAGAAACAACATTTATAAAAATAAAAAAGATCATAATATTACACCAAAGAAACAGACATAGATTAATACATATTTCAAATTTATATGTTTACTTTATATTACAAACTGCAAATAATTCTTAATTAATAAGAAATGAATACCATGAAATACGAACAAGAATTTATCTTCTTAATCAACCTGAAATTGGTCATTGAAGCGTATGGACAGCCTGTGTCTCAAACATCACCGAAACTTATTTACTGAAGTGAACTAATTCAATTACTAGTTTAATTTAATAAAATATTGTTAATTCTAAAATGAATATATAACATATTTTTAAAGTCTATAATAGTATTCTAAAGTGAATGATGCGAATCACATACATATTCAAACATCTGAATATTACTGATGTAACTGAAACGACGTTCAAGTTAAGTACCTAATTATGCAATCGAATTATTCAGTAGTAAAAAATAATTACTATTTCTGGAATATATTTCATAATTGAACTATTTTTCGATTGAAAATTTGACAAGCAGGCATAACAAAAGTCAAATAGTAGTCGAAACGTTAAGTTATAAAGTTAGTTACTTTTTTAGTAAATGTATATTTTTTTTTTTAAAAAGTTATTTTTCAATTAATTTTGTTTTTATGACATAAAGTTAAAAAATTTACTTTAATAGAAAATACAATGTTTTTATATTTATTTTTATTTGTAAGTTTGTAAGAACAGCATTTATATTTAAATAGCTTTGAAATTGTCAATAAATAGGGACCTATATTTAAATAACACGATAAACATTGAAGTAAAAATAAATATGTATATTATATATATTTTTAAAAATTAATATATTTAACTTTATAATCAAGTTAGTTTATTATTTGAATTTAAATTTAAACTTTTTTTAGCTAACTAAAATAAAAAATAAAAAATTACTTTTAATTAATATTAAACATTTCTTTAATAACGAATTAAATAATTTAGTTAATTTGACAAAGTTTATTAATAACCAGATTGGATTATCATTATGTGGTTAAGTTAAATTATTCATCCGCTTTCATACAATACCTTTTAGTTATTTGATTACAATTAAATATACATATAAAACATTCACTGGTTATTCATGTAGTATAATTTAAATTAATGACATAATATAATAATAGTAAATAATAAGAAATGATTTGGTAATGTACTTTATTAATATTTTTGTAACAAAGATAAAATGTAAATGTATCAAATATCTAAAAAAAATTAAACAATAATATTGGTACTTAAAATATAATCAATATTTTTAAATTATAACGCTCATAGCATATTTTTTTAAAACATATTCTTTTCAATTTTTTTTTTTTCGAAAAACACTTTAATTGATAATTTTAAATACAATTAAATTTACAATTATTTATCAATTAATAATACATAAACTTTCTTTTGAACTAATGCAATATGATTTATGAATTTCAAACTTTCAATAAATATTACACAACATTTCTTCTTTGCGGTAAGTGAAGTGTAATGAGTATCTAACATCCGGTTCATAAATTTTATCTTATATATTTTATTGCTGATTTTACGAAATTATTGTATTGTAATTACGGCTTTTATTGTAATTTTCAACTACTCAATTGAAACAAATTTAATATAAGATTTGCGGAAATTTTACGTTTTGAGTTTCCTCTTCAGGGTCAATTTCGTGAATGTGGCCCATAATCCAGTCAAAAAGGTCGTAATTCCTATCATTTTACTTACTACCTATGGGTATAGGATGACATGCTCGTTAAATTATATCAAATTAAATTTACCAACGTATTAGCATTTTCAGTTTGACAACAAGACTAGACATTATTTTACGGTTTGACCTTCGAACACTTTCACATATATTAAATCTCGGTTGTAATGTGGTTTCTATCAAAGTACAACCTATATTCAGCCGAAACCCACGGTCGAAATATTGTGATTAAAAATATCCTCCTTCGTAAAACAATATAAATTAATTATTTCATGTATTTTCGCCAAAATTATTTTAATAAACTTATTTTAACATTATTTATACGTTTAACTAATTAGTTGTACATTCTTAAAAATTCGAAACATATATTACTTACGTATTAAAATATAACTCATACCTATACACTGAGTATAACGAGTAAACACCGTTTAACAGCAGATAGGTACATTAAATCCTCTTTCCATTTTTTAAGCTAAAGAATTCGAAATAATTTCATCCATTCTGTTTATTAAATCAATGGCAATTCATTAAAATACATAAGAATAATATGCTTACAAATTATTATTAGTTTTTATAAAGACACTTAAAATCTAATTATACGAATTTGTGGTTGAAATACAGTTACGAAATTATAATAAGTAATAATTTAAAATTCTGCTCCAATTTATTTTCATATAAAATTAAAAATATTTATCAATCAAAGATATATATATATATATATATATATATATATATATATATATTTTTAAGTATAAGTACAATCAGTCAAATACGTGATATATATTAGGTTTAATATAATGTAAAACAATGTTCGTTTAAAGTATCAACAAAAAATTAATCGCACCCATTATTATTTTAAAATTAATATTGCTTTTTCGTAATTTAGATTTAAATTATTATTTAAACATTGAACATAATTTGACGTTATTTCGTTATTTCGAAATTATTATTATTGACTGATTTAGTGATGTATGTACCTGATTGTTGTAAAACAGAGATGATTCGTCAATTTCTTCGTCGATACATTGACACAATAACAACCTGTATAGACTAGTATACTACATACATTTATATAATTAATTAACCATCAGTTTTGCGTATAATTTCAAACCATATGGGACTTCAATGAAGTGACTTCAAATAATTATTAAATTGCCGTACGGTTATTATGACCAAATGTAGTATGAAATTCAAAACAGTATGCTATCGTGTCTCATTTGACTATGTTAAATATTATTTTATTGCTGTTTTTATTTCAGTAATATATTGTTTTAACTTCTTCCAAGTAAATACTTAATCAATGGACCTTAACACAATAATTTGGTTTTAAGTTTAATGATATTAAAATAATATCGTATCAATATTTAGATTAATAAGTACTTTGAAGAAATAAAATAAAATAATTTATCTTTGGCTAAAAATGTATTAAAAAAAATGACCGTAAAATATTAATATAATATAGGTATGTACTATAAATAATCCTATAATATCATAAATAATATTTTTCGTTAAAATAAAGTTGGTAATTTTTTGATGGTGATTGAAATATAAAATTAAATTATTAAAATTGTACAAATAAAGATAATTCTATTTATTTATTTATTTATTTTTTTTTTGTATCCAATAGACTTATAAAAATTATAAATAAATTTGTTTTTAATATGAACTTTTCTTAAACGTGTACTAAGCTATATAAATTAAAATTATCATTAAAACGTAAAATAAAATAAAAATATTTAAAAATAAAAGTTACATTTTTATAGTCATTTGTGCTTGAATTAAATTGTACAATTTAATTACAACATTGTATCCTAATAAAAACCGGAAAAAATTTAATTAAAACATATAACTCAATAAATCTATTTTATATTATGTATAAAATACAAATCTCATTTACTAATAATAATTGTTGATAATTAGTAAAATATATACTTATCAACTTACTTACATATTTACCTGTCGTGTAAGTAAAGTATAAGTACATATTATAGATCGATTTACTCAATTATATATTTTTTTAAATTTAATTTTATTCAGTAACAATAAAGACATCTCATGTACTATAATGATAAAATCAAATAGATTAATTCGATTTTGGTAGGTAATTAAATTTATAGGGAAATTATTGGACATTATTTTCCAATAAAAAATGTGTAGTTATCAGTGACTATTAACAAAATTATTTAAATATGATTTACGATAGTACCTGTATTCCTGTTTCATACTATTAAAAGTAGTATTTGATTATATTTACATTACAATTTATTAAACTATTTTGCATTAGTCGTTTCTTATACGATCAATATAGTTTAAACTTTTAAGTAATATCTATAAACAATATTTTATTAATAACATATGTAGTAAATAATAATAATTTGTGTTTAAAACTTCTGTTAAACATACTGATATTGTGTATAAAAAGTGATAGCAACGTTTAACTACAATACGTTTAATATACTAGTATTTTACTATTTTTATACTATTAAAAGTAATATTTGATTATATTTACACTAAAATTTATTAAACTATTTTGCATTAGTCGTTTCTCATACGATTAATATAGTTTAAACTTTAAGTAATATCTATAAACAATATTTTATTTATAACATATGTAGTAAATAATAATAATTTATGTTTAAAATTTCTGTTAAACATACTGATATTGTGTATAAAAAGTGATAGCAACGTTTAACTACAATAGGTTTAGTATACCAGTATATTACTATTTTTATATTGACATCATCGTATTTTGAAATTGTTTAGTAAAAAAAAAAAAAAATATATTATATATATATATTATATTATGGTGAAAAAATAAAATATGAGTATTTTATAGACATCTAAAATGTCCATACTTCAATATTATAGTATTAAGATTATACGTTTTTAGTTAAAGCGAATTTCGGGGCCACTTATATCGTTCTAATTTGGATCGACAACCCTAAACATTTTAAGTATATATTATAACACGAACACAGGATGAATATATTTAACATAATAATTACAGACTTAAACTGAAATAAATATGTAATGTTAAACTGTTAGGGTATTATGCGTTGCTAATACTCAAAACGGCTTATAATTTACGGTTTGGTCGTTCCAAAGTAGTGGTTGATTAATCTATAGGATTGATAGTTGATTTGTGTGCACGGCTTTGAAATTTACATTATCACACCCGTCGACGATCAATGAACGACCGAAAATAATAATATATTATGTTTTATAGAACCAGCATAATATTATTACTTTTTCAGAAAATATATCCGAGCGCCAACACATAGATGTACAAAAATAGAGTTATTTTGTTTTTTGAGCTACATTTTGGGTATTTAAAATACAAAAGTAAGTTCTTATAATACGCTATAAAATTCTTATTCATTAACATTAATATCAAATTCACGTAAAATTACTGACATTTGAACTCATATTCTCCTTTTACATCACCTTATCGTCTACAACTTTAAGGTCAACTTCAACTCAATTTGATCTCTCGTATCTTCTTTGCAATAGTACACACCAACTAACTTAATATAACATTCTGTCACATCCAACTACCTATTTTCCGGTCTTATTCTTTTACTTTTCGTTCTACATATGTATGTTTTCTATTTAAAATTTTACTGAATCTACCCTACCCCCTTAAAGACCTCTTGATCTATATTACATTATGTCTACTATCGAAGACGAGTGGTACTATCTTAATCATCATATATTGTCAAAATTTGTCGATAAAATTTATTTGATTACGGAGAAATGGAAAATAACAGTGATTGTAGAACTATTTGAACTTAAACTATTATATCGAAATAGAACTTGAGTCTTACAATTTTTCTAACACAGATTTTTAATTTTTCAATTAGATAAATACAAAACAATTTGTACTTTATATATATATATATATATATATATATATATATATGTATGTATATGAACTAGAAAATAATTGAAAGTTAAATATTTAGAACCAAGATAAACACTTTTTACTCGATTTTGTGATGGAAAGTTTTCCAAAAACATTTTTCCTAAAAAATATATTTATTATTTATAAAAGTTATTCCTCCAAGAAATCTCATTTTAGATCATAAATAATAATATATTTTTAAAAATTAAATTATTTTCCAAAAATTATAAAGAATGTTTAAATATAAAAAAAATTGAAAATAAAATAGGTTTTAATTAATAAAAAATAAATCTATTTGATATTGGTTTTAAACTAGGATATAATATTGATATTAACATACATTAAAACGAAGTTATGGATCATTTCATTTAATCGCATCTGTTCAGTATGACGACAATTTTTGATTACTTTTTTTTGTTTCGAATTGTATAACATTTTTACTACAATAGTATCTATAGTAATATATCTAAATTGTTCTTTAACAGTAGTTATTCGTAATATACGTACACGTATTTTTTCTTTATCGCTGATAAAGTTGTTTATTCAAACTATAAAGATAAATGGATTTAGTTATTAAACAACCATTACAAATATCTATATACCAAATATACTCGTATAAATTAGAAACTAGCTGGGACAAATGTAATAATTGGAAAAACATCTTTTTATATAATCGTTCGATATTTTCACGAGGAGTTCGATTTTCCGAAAAGATAGAATTGACATTCGGGATCTAAGTAAAAGTACGAATTTTGCGCCTTTCGAATATAAGAAATACTAATTATTACTCGCATTTATTGATATAGGTTAGGTTAGGTTGATTTTTAATAAGCGGCTAGGTTGATTAAAAATAATTTCAATCGGTATTATATCAGACTTCGATAATGTTGTAAAAAAATTTAGGGTAGGTTTGAATAGTGTTTCCAAACCTTTTCGTTATAATAATCCATACTTTCTACGTACATATATATTTTTTAAAGAAAATCAATCAAATTAATAATTTTTACTATAAATTATATATTTAAAATAATTGAATACTGAATACTTAATACTTTCGAGTTAAATTTATTATTATATTATCACAATATTACATTATTATGGTTTTTTTTTAATTATTGAAATTTCAACTAAATTATGATTTTATCCTTGCAACTAGTTTATACTGATTTTACATAATTTATATATCATCAAAAATATTTTGAAACCAAATTTTCAATCGCGACCCATAGGTTGGAAAATAGTGGGTAAGATCAATACTGATGTTTTAACCTAAACTTTGTTTCATTCAGATTGTTTCAACATGTTATGCCACATATTCAATTAAGATGGTAGTGAAAAATCGAAAAAAATACTTTATGTTTGACTATGTAATCGAAATTATGTTTGCTATAAATAAAGGATAGGATACGATAAATAAGGAATAGGAAATAGTTGGAGATAGATTGACAAATCAGAAGGAATTGATAATAATTAAGTTGTATCTAAAATGTGCGCTGAAATCGAGTCGGGAGCTTATTTTTATTGTAAAGATAAAAATTATATTTTGTAAATTTACATTTGTTATTTTCGAAGATTGTCTCGTGAATATTACGATAATAGGAGTGCTGATATCACTTAATACATGTAGATTAGGTTATGACAGATTGGTTTTATTTTTTATAAATGATGGATGCTGGAAATGAAATTATTTAAATCATTGACACTACTCTTGTTTCTACAACTATATAAAAAATAAGATTACGTTAAGTTAATCGTGAACTTAAGGATTTAGAGACTAAAAGAATGACGATTCAGACAGGATCAAAATGTAGATCGTCACCAATGCGTGAGTGGAGAGATGGAATCGGGGTAATTATTCAGCCAGGATACAGAGTAATACTGGTTTGAAAAAATGGAAAGATCCTGCGAGGGATTGAATTTCACATGACCCAATGACTTTTTGAATATGGCTGTTTCAGGTTAGGTTTATATCTACACCGGATGGGTCGTGCACTTGAACTAACATGTTTTTATTGTGTGACTCCAGAAGACACTGCTGAGTATACACTTTTCAAGTCCGCACTGAGAGCCACACAGGGATGCCACAATGGCGTTATTCCGGAGTAGAAATCCTTACTTTGAGGATGTACAGGATCTATTATGTGGACCCAGCAGTATTCTTTTTAGAAAATTAAATTATAACCAATATCTCTTACTATCGACAAGAACAAGGCAGTGTTTGATATTTTTTACACTGTGATAGAACTCTTAGACAATAATGGCGACGAGAATCGGATGCAATTCAAAGAAGCATAAGAACGCGTATCAGAAACCGAGATATAAAAACTTAGCAAAAGTAAATGAAGGAGAAAAATCTACACACTAAATCCGCATCAAAATGGTAAGCCGTTGTAAGAGGGAAGAGAGAGGACTTTTTTTTATGTATTTCATTAAACGATCGATTGTGACCGGGAGGAAGACTTGCGACTCCCTTTCGGTCCTCGGTTAAATTTGAAGGGTCGAATGGTTAGGTTAGGTATCAATTACAATTATTTTTTTTTTCTTTTTGGTTATGATAATAAAATATAATAATGATCTTTCACACCGACCTGGAGCATTGGCAAAAAAAAACACAAGAACCGTCCGAATATCCAATTCTGGACCAGCAATACCATCAGCGATATGGGCAACACGGACACGCATTCGACGATTCCAGTGACGGCCAAGTTGGCCACGTAAACGTAAACGGGATCGGCGGCGTACAACCGTTTCTTGGCCACGATGGCCAACACGTACGCGTTGCACAGCGCGCCGGCCATGATGAGCGCGCTGTAGCTGCACACGAACGCCGGATAAGTGTGCCGGACGGACGAACGCAGTTGCGGCCTGTTGAAGTCGGTCGTGTCGTTCCGAAAACCCTTCAGGTACTCGACCACAATGTACGTCCACTTTTGCGGCAGGTCGTTGAAATGGTCAATTGAGTTCACCTCGACCATGGTCACTGTCGGCGGGCCGATCGCCGCGACGCCTGCATAATAATCATTCGTTGTATTTGTATTGATAACAATAATATCGATGACGAGGAAAATGGATGGAACGGAGAGTGATTGGACGATAGCCGATGCGAATGGACGAGGAGAAGGAAATCGATATCTATGGAGGTGATGGATTAGGGTGTATACTGATCAAATCTATAGTTGGGATTGTGGGGCGAGGTAGACGAAAATTTCCTAACCTTATCTAGCCTTAGGTTTGAATTGAAAAAATCCAACTCAACGTATCAACAATGAAATTCGTATTTGGTTTAGTTTGAAATTTTTATTTGAAAATATTTAATAAAAACGCTAAAAAATTAATTGCAACAGTCTCTAAAATTTTACATTATCATAGGCGTAGCAAAAAGACTGTAGTTCCCCAAAAAAATCTTAAGCTCTCCCATTATTTAATTAAGTGTTTTTTTTAAAAAAATATCTAAATTAGTATTGGACCGTTCTACTCCTATGTATATAATGATGTATAGGTATACTTATATATTATTAGTGTTATATACCTATATATATATTGTTTTGTTTCTGTTCAAAAATTAAGTATTAATGCTATAATATTGTGTGTTGATATAATCACATTGATAATAATTTAAATTCAATATTTTATACCTAATTATTTTTTTCGTATACTTTTTTATTAGTATTCCTTTATAATTTATAAGAATAAGATGAGAAAAGTAAGTCGAGTACCTATACGTATATAATCTGATAAATATATTATTAAGTATATGCCATTATTTTCGTTTTTTATATTTATAAAACTTTTTTTTTTTAGATTATATTATATAATTAACACATCTCGCAACAATAAACAATAATTCATACGACGTTGCACATGATTTATAATTTCATTTCATTCGTTTACAAAATGGTTTCTTTTAACAAATTCTATACTTACAAAAGATAATAACGTGAAAACAATTAATATTACTAAATCTAACTATTTTCAATTAATTAATTTACATAAATTGTAAGAAAATGTATTGTTTCTATATACTCTATTGTCTACTGCCCTACTAATTGGTATTAGAATTATATTAATTATTTTATTCAGTATTGTTACGTGTTGAAAACTATGATTTTCAGCATTCTAAATCAGCTACATAAATTTTTAATAATATTATAAACTAACTAGATTGTCTATGTTACTTGTTTATTTTTCCTAAAAAAAAATTGACTTATGTTATTATAATAAAAAGAAAAAGAAAATTTCATAAAAAAAAAATCTAAGTATTTTTTTAACGAGTTAAAATTATATGCTTTATGCATAGCTTGTCATGATAATGATTAATGAACTAGATAACACCAGTTGAATTATTTCTTATATGAAACAAAATCTGGTTAATTAAATATATAAAAAGTTAGCTTAATCATGACATTTCTTATTAGTTATGAAAAGGAAAATAGAAATCAAGACAAAAAATCATTTAAGTTTTAATTATTTAATATGATTAGTTTAATTTTGTTTATTTATATTATTTAAATAGCATAAATAAACTTTAAATTAAATAACAATAACTATATATTATACTATTATTTCCATAATAATAAAAGAAGTATATACATAATTATTATTAGTGTTTAAATTTTTAAATACTAATTGCACTACAAATTTAAAATAACTTTTTATACCTAATAGTAATCATAAGAATTATTTTAAAACTAAATTGCAAATATTATAGTTATATATTTAAAAAAAAATGTATACTTTCTAATATAACATATTATAATATTTTCTTTAATTTTTATGTATATTGACCCATAATATAAATATATTTAATCACGTTCACGTTCACTATAAAATTATTTTTTATATTACTACTTATTTAACTTGTTATAAAACACATTTTTTTTAGTTTAGTATACTTACAACCAATTTATATTATTTAAATAGATATAACTAAAAATTAATTATATTTGTATGTAATTATTTTGTTTTATTTTCAAATTTCAAGTAAATTAATCTAAATTGGTAAATGTTACCAAAATTAAATTAAAAACGTGAAAATTGTAATTATTTACTAGAATAGTAAAAAAATAATTGGGTTTAATAATGAATCTACACGAAATCGATGAGTTTTTTAAAACATTGGGTACATTATTATAACGGTCGTATTAAAAAATTAATAATTTTCAACACAACAAACGGTTAACAGAAATTGCTTTAATAAAATATACGTATTCAAATTCATTTTAAAATATAAAAACAAAATAACTAAATAAATTTTTAATTCAATCAACATATAGTTATACTCACTGATTCGTAATTTGTAATTCGAATGTATTAGCTAACGGACCTAGTGGTTTTTAGGTCATTTTCGCCAAAACACTATGAAAACACTGACAGGTGAATCTGACGCAGACCTCTGTAGCATCTCGGTCGGATACCATTCGCAAACCGAAAATGGTTGCTATGGTATCAGCTTTACGCGCCACGACGCTTATATCGCTCGGTATTCCACTTTAATAGACATATTTTATAATTTAAATTTTCTATTATTGTTTTCACTTTTTGTTTAGAAAAATAAAATATATGGCCGTAAAACGTATACATAATTTACAATTGCCGAAAATGCAATATAATTTGAGTTAAAATATTCTGATGTATGTTCACGAGAAAGCCATTATTTCATCCCATAAATCTATTTATTTTTTTTTCTAGTTTAACACCACATTTTTATACTATGGTACAGCAAAATTTATATATTATATATAGGTACCATTATTTTGAAGTCGTTTATATATAGATCGGGGACAGCTAAGTCGAATTTATTAGAGGACTAATGTTTAAACTTTAAAACTCTTGGGGGTCACAGCATATAATATATTATTACTCACATAAATATTTTAATTTTCATAAACATATCAAATTGAATTAACATTAATATTATTCTATACATATATTCTTTATATACCTAGGTATAATTTTATTTTATTGTTTTTACAACTATATTAAGATTGGACATTTTAAAAAAATAATTAAAGAGTTTTTATATTTATTATAAAATATATAAATTTAAAATTTAAAAAATTAACTGCGGGGCAAATGAAAACAGTGAGCCCGTCAGTTTCTATCCCAGATATAGATAATAGATTTTTGTTTGTTAATTTTTAAGACGTTTTCGCATTATAATAAGCTTTTGGAAATATTAATTTATTTTGATTTTAGATAAAATGTATATAATTTTTGTTTTAAATACTACCGTTGAAATCGCGTGACATCATTATGTTTAATTTGAAAAAAACATTTTAAGCGAGAACAATAAACCTAATGTTACCAATATGTTGTGGTTTTTTTCTTCTATAATAATATATAATGCATGCAAATGTGCATTTGAAAGGATTTCATTATCATCGAGTATTTATTTTAATCAAATGTTTTTAGTAGATATAATAGTATAGTTATATGACATACACATAGGAAAGTAACAAATGATTAATTTTAATTTCAATTTAAGTATTATATAATATATCGTCATAACTTGATCTGGTCAATTGCATAATAATTCATTGTGTTCATGGTAGTACACATGTTTTCGATTTTTTTTTGATTTTTTTATCAAAATACTATTTTATTAAACCCTGTGACCGAAGAGTGAAGTTTAATGTAATTTAATTTATTTTAGCAAAACGCGCATCCATTCAAGTTTAATGGTGTTTTGACCAACGTATCCCTTGGTGACTGTTAACAATGGTTCTTAAGAAAAGGGTTTATTTATTTTTTGTACGAATTGTTCTATAATATTTCAGTAAACCATTGTAATAAGAGATGTTAACCTTATGCATGCCCGTACGGGGGGTAACTTTTTTATGGATAACTACTCTATTTAACGTGTGTTTTACGCAAAATTTACAGACAATTAACATACGTGAGTATATAAGTACTACATATTACGTAGTAATATTATAAAAAATATAAATATTTTTACCCATTGAAAAAATATTTACGTCAATTGTGTACCAAATAATTATCTCTTTTGTGTCTACCAATAGTGTTTATCAACGATCGATCTAATTTGGTAGCCGAAGAAACATTAGGTGTAACGTTGAATTATATTCGAAGGAATCCCAGGATTGGATTAATGATCGATGGTTTGTATTCTGTAAAAATTGGCGGAGACGACGCTTCAGCTATCTTGGAAACGCGTATGATAATATTATAATAAATAAGTATAAATATAAATTATTTTTACCCACTTCTACCTATATCTTCTATAACTTTAGTTAGAGATATCTAGCTAAAGTATTTTCAAATGTATTAATATAATAATATTATAATATATACGTGAAATATTGTAAATATGTGTGCTATGTGTGCTATATAAGTTAGTTACTTTATTTAAATAAAATGAATGCATTCGGTTTTTAAATCTTCAATTCATTTTATATGATATTATTGTATATTATTTTATATAATTCATTATAAGCAATCATATACTTAGATACTTAACTAAATTTAATAACACATAAAGCAACTATATTCATTTATTCGTTATAGATACAAAATGTGTTTGGAAATATAATCGTTTTAAAACTTTCGTATATAGGTAGACCTACTTACTTAATATTGAATTATATTTTATATGAATTATTAAATAATTACTAAAGCTACACTATAACAAAAAAAAAAAATTTCAATCTGAATATTTATGATTGTTGTGTTCAGTTTGTGTAAACTATAATGCATCAATCAGAAACAATAAACCTCCACACCTAGTTATTGATACTACAATTAATGGAGTTTCTTCCGAAGCGGTGAAATCATTTACTGCTGCTTTAGCATTACCCACTGTCAGTGCATCATACGGACAAGAAGGCGATATTAGGTAAATATTATAATATTTTAACAATTTATTATATCATCAGTTTAGCGACTTTCTGCAGAGTTCAGATAAGTTTTAATAGATAGTAGGCAAACGTAATTGAAATTAGTACCTAATATAATGTATACAATTTTTTTATTACTAATGAACTAATTATCATGTTACAAGCTATTTTATCATTCATAATTAAATGGTGGTTAATAAATATTATTTACAATTTACAAACCATATTTTATTTTACAAGAAACAACTCAGCTTCTCGGATTTTAGATTCTGAGCGAAGCGAAGAATGTATTGGTTTTACAAAGATGTTTTTTTTTTTTTGTTTTTATTGATGTATGAAAACACTTCTTTGGGTAGAAATAATGGCCCGATCACCACAAGTAGGGTATGCTTTCGGTTGCAAATCGTGTCTAGTTGGTACTTTATTTAGCTCATTTTTTGAATTTCTCAAAAGTTTTTCCTTGGGAGGGGAAAAACTACCAAAAAATGGCAGAAAATCGGCAAAATAATGGTTTATGTTATTTTAAATTTTTTAATTTCGTGATAACAAATTGAGTTTTGATCGTAGAGACTTGAAAATTTTTTTGAGTATCAATATAGGTAGTATACAAGTAAGGTAAAATTTTGGAATGAATTATTAGTATAGTGTATTGTAATATATCGAGTTTCGCTCAGAATCGTATTTTCTAATACAATATTATTGCAATCAAATCTTAATTAAAATAAACCAATAATTTCTCTGAGACCGAAGGGACGAAGGAGGAACGCCTAAAATCGACATTCCCACTTTTTTTTAATTTTAAATAATGTCATATAATTATTATTGATAAATTATAAATATAATCGTAATACAATAATTAACAACTATATGAATGTAATTTCATTTTTTTCTTTTTATAGACAATGGAGGAATTTGGATGGGGAACAACAAAAATATCTCATACAAATAAATCCACCAGCTGATATTATACCAGATATTATAAGGAGTATTGTGGTATCACAAAATATTACAAATGCTGGTATTATGTTTGATGAAACATTTGGTATGTATATACACTAGTTATTAGTAAATACTTTAGCACTGTATTTCTCTTTTCCCATAAGTATAATATCTATTATAATTTATAATCTAATATTTTATATTGAATTAAATTTTAATATATATATATATATGTATTTTTTTCAGTAATGGAACACAAGTATAAATCTTTGCTACAAAATATCCCGACGAGGCATATTATAGCTGCTATAGACGATGCAACTAGCATTAAACTACACTTGACTAGATTTCGAGATGTGGACATAGTTAATTTTTTTGTATTAGGAAAATTATCAATTATTAAATCTGTGTTAGACCACGCTAATTCGAATAAATTATTTGGTCGAAAATATGCATGGCATGTAATTACACAGGTAATATAAATAAATTATAATTTAAAACCAGTCACCATGTTAGGATTTGAAGCACTAAAATGTGCTTAAAGTCATTATAAGCATTTAAATAAGCACAAAAAAAGAATTTATAAAATAGTACCCCCTCTAACTTAAAAATAGGATAATATTAATAAAATTTTGTATTGATTATAAATATCCACAGTTATATATGGAGAAAAAATCATAATAGGAATAACAAAAAAATAAGAAAATTCAATTTTCACATTTTTAATCGTTATTTCCTGACATAAATTTTTTTGGTTTTTAAAATATGTTTTTTTTATGCCTGAAAACATTTTTTCTGGTAAAAACATTGGTCCAATTATCACGAATAAAAAATGCTTTTGGTAGAAAATTGCATCTACTTGGTACTTTATTTAGCTTATTTTTCGAATTTCTTCATACCTTTTTTTCTTAGGATAAGAAAAGCTACCAAAAACTAGTTGAAAACTGCGAAATTCACGGAAACTGCGATTTTGACGAATTTGATTTTAAATATTTTATGACTACAAACGTAGTTTTAAATGTAGTGACTTGAAAATTATTTTGAGACTTTGAGTGTTCTTAAAGGTGGACTACAGACGTGGTAAAGTTTTAGAATTAATTATCAGTGTAATGTACTGTATATCTAACTGAGTTTTTCTCAGAATTGTATTTTCGAAGGCAATAACGTTGCATAATAATAATAATAAATTATTAAATTTTCCAAGGACCGAAGGGACGAAGAAGAACGCCCGGGAATCGACTTCCCAGGTTTTTTAGACTTCATTTCCTAATTTAAAATATTATAATTAAATATTTATTCAATTTTGACTTTCTGAGTTAAACCTGTAGGTCATATTTCTTTTTTAAAATAACGAGTATCTCATCATAGTAATAAAATTATAATATGAATTTTCGTACTTATTTTCCATATTTAGCAATCATAAAAATAGTTAATAGCAAAATAATAATGCCTATTATTATTATTTAATATCTTGAAAAAATATTTTTTATATGATAAATTAGATATAATAATTAAAAAGTTTTAGTATTATCATTGATTATAGAATGGTTTACTCTATAATCAATCTCAATGGTAGTATACTTATTATTATATCGTTGCCTTTTAAGAATACTATTTATAATATATTTATTATCTATATAAAACTGTTACTTATAGGATAGAGGATCACTAAAATGTAGCTGTAACAATGCAACTATTTTGTTTGTAAAACCAGAGCCGGATGCTGCGTCTCGTGAAAAATTATCAAATTTAAAAACAACATACGGTTTAACGTCAGTCCCGGAACTTGAAGCAGCATTTTATTTCGATTTCTACTATCGATCTTTATTAGCGATTCGGTAAAACATCATTACATATCAATTAAAAACTATTAAAAATATAATATTAATTCATTTTTTCCAATTTAATGTTTATATTATTTATAAGTCCTGATTTTTAATTACCCATATAATTGTATTGTATATTGTATTGTTCACGGTTTCTTATAACTAAAAAAACCGTAATTTTATTTCAAATATTATATAGATTTTTTTTATACATATAATTGTTCAGATCTATGATGAATAGTGGCGAATGGCCGATTAATATGACCTACACTACGTGTGATGAATACAACGAAGATAAACCACTTCCAAAAAGAAATGTCGATTTAAGAAGATATTTAAAAGATGTAATTATAAAAAATACAACAATGTGTAATTTTACTTGGTTTTTTAATGTATTTATGCAATATATTTTTATTAATAATATTGTATTTATGTCCGATACAAAGATGACTGAACCACCGTCGTACGCTCCGTTTTTAATAGATACAAACAATGGTCACAGTTATGAAGAATTTACAATGAGATTAGAAAAAGTTACAGTAATAAATAGTCAATCAGTAAGTGCTGAAAACGTGGGATCGTGGAAAGCAAGTCTTAATTCGCCAATAGTTGTGAAAGACGCAGCAAACATGACACATTTTTCAGCAGTTACCGTGTATAGAGTAGTTACTGTATTGGTAAATATTTTTCCTAACTTTATTTTTGTTTCAAACAAATAAGTAGGTACATATAAATGTATTATTATAATGTGTTATTTTATTTAGCCGGCACGTAATTTTTTAACATTTTACCCAAGTTAATAGTTACATTTATTTTAATCTATAGCTCTAACTTGTCCATATTACTTAACTCAAATTAAAAATAACTATTTTCAGAATAAGTCAATTTAATTAGTTAAAATAATTAAAAGTACCCAGTTGAAAAGATTTATTATTATTTTTTTAATTTAATAGACTTTGTTAATAGGACCTATAAAATCTGAATAAGAAAGAATGTATTATGATTTATATCATTTTAACTTGCCGTTAACAAAACCGGTTGTAGAGTAGGAAATTTCGTATTTGACAATATTGCACTTCATATACCCTTAAAAATTATATCAAGATTAATATCTCGTGCGTTTCGTATTAAATGTTCTAATATAAACAATACAACATGTTTTTAATCAATATGTGAAATACTTGAATTTAATTATAATTTATAAAATGTTTTAGCAAAATCCGTTCATGATACAAGTTGATGATGAAGATGGTAAGGGTGTAAAATTTAAAGGTTATTGCATCGATCTGATTGAAGAAATTAGAAAATTGATCGATTTCGAGTACGAGATTTACATAGCACCTGATAACAATTTTGGTAATATTTCTAAAGGCGTCGAAGACAATATTGTATAGAATTTATTTTTCAGGCAATATGGACGATAATGGTCAATGGAACGGAATGGTTAAGGAACTTGTCGAAAAGGTATACAAATGAAATATTTGTTGGTGGCTATTTATTTTACAAAATATATTGGGTTATTTTAGAGAGCTGATATTGCATTGGGTTCCCTCTCAGTAATGGCCGAGAGAGAAAATGTTGTGGATTTTACCGTCCCGTATTATGATTTAGTTGGAATAACAATTTTGATGAAAAAACCACGAACGCCAACCTCTTTGTTTAAGTTTCTTACAGTTTTAGAGAACGACGTTTGGATATGTATACTTGGAGCCTATTTTTTTACCAGGTAAAAAAATCTGAATACTTTAAATTTACCGTCGTGTGTTTGCGTAAACACGCATTTGTCTTAAGTACAATATGAATTGTTTATAACAATACTAGCTGGCACACTGCATGTAACAAATATCTAACTTAAACCAATTTGTTCAATCATCGAAATATTATAGCTCTTAAAGGCTTACGGTATTACATATAACGTGTCTATGTCAAACATAATATCGATAATTTTGTCATATAAAATATAAAAACAGAAATTATAATCATTTTACTTGTCCGTTACCTAATCTATTATATCCGTTATTTAATCTATTGATGGTGTTATAAACGGTTTATAGTATATATTTCGTTATTCTATTACGAACTCAACAATAATATTATCCTTATTAGCTTTTTAATGTGGGTATTTGACCGATGGAGCCCATATAGTTATCAAAATAATAGAAACAAATATAAAGATGACGAAGAAAAACGAGAATTTAACTTAAAAGAATGTCTGTGGTTTTGCATGACTTCTCTGACTCCGCAGGTAATGACTTCGATGTAAACTTTAATATTATTAAAATAAAACTTATTATTAAATATATTAAGTAAAATAATATTTCAAATTAATATAACGAAATCAACTATTATTGTTAAAATATGTACATTATTATGTTACACTGTGTTATTTATTTAATTACAATGTCTATTTTCCAATCATTTATCTATGATCTATCTATACCCATACAACAATATTCAATATATAGTGCTGGATACGAATATTGTGTTTATAATTTATAAATGTCATGAAAAATTGTTAATTATAATAATATTGTCATTCTGAATTATAATAATAATATACCTATTAAAATAAAAAAATCGAACATTATAATTTTATTAGGGCGGAGGAGAGGCGCCGAAAAATCTTTCTGGTAGATTAGTTGCTGCGACATGGTGGCTATTTGGTTTTATTATTATCGCATCGTATACTGCTAATTTAGCAGCTTTTCTAACAGTTTCTCGTTTGGATACTCCCGTAGAATCATTAGACGATTTGTCCAAACAATATAAAATACAATACGCTCCGCTTAATGGCTCGTCGGCAATGACTTATTTCCAAAGAATGGCTGACATTGAAACACGGTTTTACGAGTTGAGTATGATTTTTATTGACATACCTATTATATGCATATATCTTATAATATTATGTTTGATCAATATAAGAATTCGTTCGATAAATTAGAAACAATATTATTACATCATTTATAACTTTTTCAATTTTTTGGAAAAAAATTCGCTTTCAGGATATGGAAAGACATGAGTTTAAATGACAGCCTCAGTGAAGTAGAGAGAGCAAAATTAGCCGTTTGGGATTATCCAGTAAGTGACAAATATACAAAAATGTGGCAGGCAATGAGAGAGGCCAAACTACCGGAGACATTGAAAGAGGCCATCGATAGAGTGAAAACTTCGAAATCTTCCAGCGAAGGATTTGCTTATTTAGGTGCCATAACTACTAATTAATTTTTGATTTTGCATTCGATCGATCGATAATAATACTCGTCAATCTTTCACAGGAGACGCTACAGATATTAGATACCAAGTGATGATCGATTGCGATTTACAAATGGTCGGTGACGAATTCTCTAGAAAACCGTACGCCATTGCTGTTCAACAGGGATCGCCGTTGAAAGATCAATTCAACAACGCGATATTGTTACTGCTAAATAAACGGAAATTGGAAAAATTGAAAGAGACATGGTGGAATATGAATCCAGAAAAAATACAATGTGAAAAACAAGACAATCAATCTGACGGCATAAGCATCCTAAATATAGGTACCCATAACAATCTGTACATAAATTGAGTGTTTCTGATATTCAATATAATATTATTTTTGTACAATTAAATTAAATTCGAATACATTTCAATAGTTTCTGAATATTACATTGCATAGGATAGTGCGTGTTATTTAGGTAGGTAATGCATTAATAAATGACTAATCAATATTTTACATTTATCTCTATACAGTGCAGACCAACTGTAGATGATTCAGAAATTAGAAATATTATAAAATAAACATTTTTTTCCCGTAAAGTAAAACGTACTTATATTAAAAGAAAATATTATCTTAATTAACGTTGTAAACTTAGAAAATATAAAAATATTCTTTTACGTAATATTTTAAATGATGACTATACAAATTATATTTAAAACGCCATAATTAATACATTCTTTGCTTCGCTCAGAATCTAAAAAGTAATTATTACTTTAAAATAATAATAATATAGCAAAGTTTAGCGCGATATTAGAACAAAATAAAATAATTTGTATTTCGTACGCATTATTTATGTTGTACCTACTCATAAAATATGCATTTATTATTAGGTATAAAACGGATTCAACAAACTTTATTTTCGTGTTTTTTTTTCTTTGTACAATACGAATTAAGAACACAATATCATCGCTCAAACTAACCGGTATTATCTCAATTTAAATTAAGAACTTTGTTGTAAAACGAAAACTCAAAGAATTAATAATTAGTTTAAAATTGAGTAGGTAGCTATTGATAATTTTAAAACAATTTCTTTGCTCGTTCTAGGTGGTGTTTTTATCGTTATATTTGTTGGAATCGGATTAGCTTGCTTTACGTTGGCCTTCGAATACTGGTGGTATAAATATAAAAAAAACTCGAAAGTCGCTAACACGATGAATCCAAAACAAATGGTGATGGCCAGAAGCGAATTCACATATCCTGAGATACCTAATTTTAAAGATAATTCTGGAATGAGATCGAGAAGCATTATCCAAGGGTTTAGGTGAATACTAAATACCTACGATAAAATTATGATAAATATTATGACTAAATTTGAAAATAATAATTGATAATATGTTGACATGTTGTAATATTTTAAACTACCCAAGTTATAAACTAAGTAATTAAATTTGGCATTTTATTTTATTTTAGACGATCTGTTAGTCAAGCTATACCTAAACAACAATAACAAAAATGCCATATCTACATATAAAATAATTATTGTATCTACTGCAAGTTGCTTCAGAAAATTAAAAATTATTTATTTTTCAGTAATCCGGTTACACAATCATAATAGTTATAATAATTGTTTGAATTATAATCATTTAATATTTTTTAAAAAAAACTTTGATATTAATTACAATATAACAGTACAGAATTAAAATATTTGTTACTCGAATACCCAAATGAAATTCGTATATTTTAGTTTAAAAAAAACAATAATATACAATGTTAAATTACATGACCTATTTTTTAGTAAAAACAAAATATTGCACATAAATAAAAATGTTTTGCATTTGAAATATTGCTTACATTATTTACTTCTCCACAGTGTTCAGATTAAATACTTACCGTGTACTATGATTATATACTTTTTTTTTAAGCATAATATATTTATAGATATAAAATGATCTGTGTATTGTGTTTAAAAATAATAATAGAACAACATTGAAAAAATACATTTTTGTACCATGCAATTCTGATATTCTGTGTAATAAATTAAGTTCACATTATATAATACACTTTTCTCTTAAACAAATGTATTGTCGTGTTTAATGTAGATTATGTGTGTAGTAAAAATAGTGCATCATAATAATATTTTGGTTTAATAACTTGTAAAAAAATATGATAAAAAACTATTATAAAACCTACTGTATAATATTATACATTATATTGCTGTACAATATTTTTAAAAATATTTACTACTAAATATATAAACAAGAGCATCATAAAAATATAAGTAAAATTTTATCTTTCAGCATAATATCACATAATAAATTTTGTATGTTTTATGTACTAATATTACCTATGTTTTGAAAAGTTATATAAAATTCATGTACAATTTATTATTTTAAGAATTAAAATATAATATAAAACTTTTGATTTTTAAACAATATTTATACAGTACATATTTTACGTGCATATTACATGCGAAAAAAGATTTAGTTTTACAATTTTATCTTGAGTGGTATTTTACTATTTTGTGAATACGTTTTGTAAGCTTTTAATTGGCTACACTATTTATGAGTAAAAACAATCTTGTCTGAATAAATATAATACAAATAATATATATTATTTGTTTATAAATATTTACAACTATTAGGTATAAAAATAATAGTTCTTATCGTACTGGCCATTTTTTTTTTTTACTAATATAAGTATATTGTTAAAAAATGACAATAAGATATACCAATATGATGTGTGGTTATCTAAAAAGTGGAATAATATAATCTCATATGAGATATCAACAGATGAAAGATTGTCATAATATGTCAGACTTGTACTTGCTCAATAGAGCTTATACATTTGTCACTATTGGACATGATGAAAAAATCCTTTCATTATTCAATACATGTTATATGATTAGTGACACGCCTCCATAATTTGTGCACGTACATTAGGAAAGATAGGGACCAAAATAGACATGTTTTGTTGCTGCATAGCCCATAGCAGTTATACTTATAAATGTATGAAAAGCCATCTCCCCGTTAAAGTTTAAAAATTTAATTGAAGTATTTGTTTCCTATAATTTTCTTAATATACCATGTAATATGTGACAATGAGTATAAATAAAAATTATATTGCTTTTTTACAAATTAATCTATATGATAAAGTCAAAATAATTATATGTTATTGCTTTCTATATTACTCAAAAATACATATATATATATTTTTTAGCTTAATTAACAATAATTAATAACTATATTCACTCAAAAAATAAGCAATTTTATTTAAACTCAGTGTTCATAATATTATGATGGATAAAAACCAGTAATATTTTTAATTGCTTCCCCTTCATCTTTAGCAGGTACCTCTTGATATGAATGAAATTCCATTGAAAATGTTGCAGTACCTGATGTGAATGTTCTAAGATCTTTTGAATAACCCATTAAATCCCCTAAAGGAACCAATGCATTAATTACCTACAAATAAAAAAAGATTATCAATTTACTTATTAGATAGAGAATCCTTTACAAAGTGATTAGGTATAATAATAAATATAATGAATATAATATAATGACTGAATATAAGCTCCTAGTTATAAGTTAATATACATTAAAAAAATAAAATACCCGATTATTTGATCTAGTTGTAATTTCTTGAGTACATCCTCTTCTTCTACCAAAATCTGATAGCACTGCAGATGAATTATTATCATCAGTCACAACTTCAATACTCATTATAGGTTCAAGTAAAATTGTGTCCGCAGATTTTAATAACTATTTTAAATGTTTATAAATGATACATTAATGAAAATTATTAGAAATATTGTAAAAAATTAAATGAAAGATATATACTTTTTGTACACATTGATTTACAGCTGAACTTAAGACTGTATCCGATGTTCCTTTACCAACTTCTAACCAATGAAGTATAAATCGTACATTGATAACCTTAAATTCAAAAAAATCAACACATTATTTTTAACTTAATTATTAATATTTGCCTTTAAATTATTAAAATAGTTGATCTGTTAATAATTAATTAAATTTTAAATTTATTAATAAACCAAATATTGAATGAAACTTTTCTGTAATATATTAAAATTAATAATTTAAAAAAAAATTAATGTCAATTTATACCGACTACTAATTCATTCGATTTGATTGTAGAGAGCTAAAAAAATGAAATAATAATAATTACATATTACATTACTTTATTACTTACAGGACACCCGAGTTTAGGACCATGAGTTAAAGCATCTTTCAAACTTGATGTTATAATGTTTAATCTACTTAAATTTATGGCTGCTGTATTGGAAGCATTATCTGGGTTTTGATCCAATGTTAATAGTTTTGTATTAGGTTTGTCATTTAATATTGACATCACAATGTAAACACTATGTAGAGTCTTTCCTTAAAAAATGAAGAAAAAATATATTCACAGGAATTTCTATAATACTATATAGATCAAATTAATTAACTAATTTATTTTAGAAATCAAATTATTGTAAATTTATTTTCAATATACTATTTATACTATAGTAAAATAATTCTACACAATTCTTAAACAAACAGGTTGAGAATGAATTTATCTTCCTTATTTTAATTGCTATTTGTCTATTAGGTACCCTCTATCACATTCCAACAATTAAAATGTTTATTCTCATAAATAGTATCCTAGTAAGCTAAATATAATTTATGTAAACAAACTTTAATTAATAAATAATTATTCACCAATTTTTAATTCAAGTCTATGACTTTCTTTAACTTCAGATATTATTCCTTCTTTATATGAAATCTGTGGACGACTTAAATCTACATCAATTTTATATTCAGTCTTGAGTCTTTCTCCAATTATTTCTAAATGCAATTCACCCATACCTAATCTGAAAATATATTATATCAATTCTATGAAATTTTCATTTTAATTGTTTTAATTTAGGTACCGGCTAAAATTGTTTGACCAGTTTCCTCATCGTATTGAATTCTTAAGCTAGGATCCTCTCTATGTAACTCATTTAAAGCGTTTTCCAAAGCTAACTGATAAGACTATTAAAAGTTAAACAAATATTAATATGTTTCAAACACTTAAAATTGCAAATGTTAAATGATAAAGAAAAAAGAAAAATTTTATGTTTCTCATTTAGACACATTATAAACTATAATGTTATATATATATATTTACTTGAATTTAATATTATGATATTCAGTTAAATTAATATTTTGATTTATAAAAATAATTGTGAAGATTATCAATTATAATTAATGTTTAATCACAATTTAAATGACTAAAATGGTTTAAATGTATACAGCAAACTTGTAATCAATTATCAATAATATAAATAAAATATTAATGGAAAATTAAAAAAGCGGGGAATTTGATTCTAGGCATCTTCCTTGGACCTTTGGTTCTCGGAGAAGTTAGTGATGAAATACTATTATATTATATTATAAGTACACTACCAATTTTCAAAATTTTTTATATGCATATTTAGGAATATGTTCACATAAAAATTTTCAAAATATTATATTTTTTTAATTTCACTCAAAATTCAACTCTGCTTCAGAAGCTTATTAAAAAAAAAATTATGACTATATAACTACAAATTATTTTAGAAATAGGTTAAGTAATATAATATGGTTAAGCTCCTATTAAATTCATAGATCATCAAATACTAAATTGCAAATTATATTCAACATTATTAGAAAAATTCCAGTTCTATATTAGATCAATGTTTAGGTCCCAAAATGTTTTCTCATTTGAAGAATTTATATGTCAACAGACTAAAAACTTTCAAGTCTCTGTATTCAAAATTGCATTAGTTATTATAAAGTATTTAAAATCAATTTCATCTAAATTACAGTTTTTGTGAATTGGCCATTTTTCCGTCATTTGAGGTAGTTTTTCTTATTCCAAGGGAAAACTTGTAAGAAATTTGAAAAATAAGCTAAATAAAGTACCAGGTAGATGCAATTTGCTACTCAAAGTATATCCTACCTAACAGAGTAATATACTTATGGTAATTGGACCATTATTTCTGCCCAAATATACAGACATAAAAAAAAAATCTTGTAAAACCAATACATTTCTCACTTCGCTCAGAATCTAAAAGTATTTTCAATAAAAAAGAAATATTAATTAGTTTATGTACTTGAGATGGTGGTTCAATAGAACAAAAAAAAACCGGATCTGGTATATGCATGCTAATTCCAAGCATTTCATCCGATTCTTCTTTTGTTATATCTTTTAGTTCTGATAGCTTACTTAAAGCATTTTTAACTGCATTATTACTACTAGAAAGTAAATCTCCACAAACTGTAGTCTTAAACAAAAAATACAATTATAATATAATTACAAATTAATTTAACTTAATCATTTAAACTATACTTTTAATCCTGTCACAGCCACAATATTTCCTTTTTGTACATTATTCACTTCTTTATAATCATCTGCATAAACAATCATGACACGATTAACATTTTCAGATTTTGATTGAGTGGCATTATATATTTTTTGGCCCTGAAAATAAATATTATATACCACAATATAATATACATAATATTTTTAAAAAATAAGAATACTATTAACTAATTAGTATGTTAAACAAATACATATTTAATATCAGAAATTAATTAATTATTTATAATAATATCTTCTTCTTCTGTTTTGCCTAATACTCCCAACTAAATGGGAGCAGCTCTACTATACTTCCACTTAATATAATTATTTAATAATGTAATGTTTATTTAGAATAATGTATTATTGAGTCAATATAAAACTATTAAAAGTATAATTTCACTAATGAATGTACAAACATAATTTGAACTATAATAAATTAAAGACAACTTTAAGCTCTATCAATTTTATTTAAAAATAATATAGACAAAATTTAACATGTTTTAAGTTCAAATTACATACAAATTTTGATGACAATTATTCACTGAAATTGTTATGTACGAACCAACTATAGATTTTTAACAAAAAAATAAAAAAGGAATCTACTAAATAACACAGAAATTGAATATTCCACTGTCTATTAGTATCTTTATGATAATTATAATTTATTATAAACTATATTTATTTAAAAAACAATTACTTGAAAAAATCTTTTATATTATTAAATTAATTTTATGTTTACCTTTTCTAGTGTACCTGAATATATTCTTAAATATGTAATGGGACCTTTTTGTTTTTCATGTACAATTTTAAAAACTTTAGCAGACATTGATGTACCAAAATATTTATATGGATCTAATGTTTTACGATCAGATGGAGATGGAAGATAATCTATAATACCATCCATAAGTGTCTGTACACCAATATTTTTGTAAGAACTTCCACAAAATAATGGAACACCTTTCTAAAAAAAAAAATTAAAAATTAAACATTTAAAATACATTAAAAAAAAAATAATAATAATAATACTTGTGATATGCATGCACGTCTTATAGCTGGTAATAAAACATTTTCATCTATACTATCAATACCATCAGAATTTAAAACAATATTTGCAATTGATTCATCCATTTCTGCCAAATCTCCAACAAGTGACTCTTTAACTTTACATAAAGCCTCCCATTGCTTGGTATTTTCTTTTATTGGAGAATAAATTATTTTTTGACCATTTTCTTCATGCCATGTTAATATATTTCTTTTTATTACATCAATCAAACCTATTAAATGTCCATTATTTTCTAAAAAAAATAAAATTATTGTTTAATTATTTTAATTATTTAATTAATAAAATATTATTTAACATAATTATTAGTGTAAGACGCGAATCCAGAAGGGGGTGGTAGGATGCTATAGTTGTCAAGTTGCAAATCAGAACTTTTTCTTAATTTGTTAGAAAGAAAGTAATAATTTATTGTATTAGTTATTTTTATTTTAAACAAGGTTTTTTTAAAATGTATATTATATAATGTGTTTTATTTTACACTCATAATATTATTTAGTATTGGTTAAAATTGATTAATATTGATTTGAAATTTAAGTTCATTATTTTTTGAGAACTAAAGAGAAGGTTCATTTCATCGAGATTAATGTTCCCATTTAAAAAAATCCTAGATCTGTCACTGATTAGTATTAATATTATTTTTTACTTGTTACTTATTATTTTTACTTATTTAAATGGAAAGTAGTATATAATTATAATAAACTTATTATTGTGAAAGAATTACAATTAAAACTTAGTTACCGATTTTAAAATATTTTATTAGTTACTGTACCTACCTAGTATATTTTAAGATATAATGTAAATTGTATTTTAAAATTTAAGGTAAAACAACATATCTGAACTCTGAGACAAGTATTGTATGTGTATGTTTATTTTAAAAATATTCTATAAAAATGAATTGTAAACTATAATTTTATACTAATAACCTAGTGAATTTTGATCCATATACTAGTCAATAAAATATTCTACAGTCGGTTATATGAAATTTTTAGTTTATACATAAACATTTAAATACTAATTTAACAGTAAACAATTCTTACCTCTTACTGGAATTTGTAATTGTAGTGGAGTAATATTAAATTTTGACTTAAGTAATTTTATACACAATGGCAACGAAGCATCTGAACGGTCCATTTTATTAGCGTAAACAATACGAGGTATTTTGTATCTATCAGCTTGACGCCATACAGTTAATGTCTGAGCTTCTACTCCTAATATATTATAATTATATAATAATTATGAATTAGATATTTGAATACTTATTTAACAATTATTTAATTATTTTAACCTGAAGATGAATCTAGTACAATAACTGCACCATCAAGAATATTTAATGTCTGTTCCACTTGCATTGTAAAATCAATATGTCCTGGAGTATCGACTAGATTAATATTGTGTTTTTTCCATGGTATAGTTACAGCAGCTGAAGTAATGGTGATACCTATAAAATATTTTTTCAAGTAATTGTAAAAAATAATGGTGAATTGTTTTATTGCTATATATTATTGCTTAATAGTCATACCTCGATTTCGTTCTTGATCCATATAATCGGTAACTGTATTGCCATCGTGCACTTCTCCCATGCTATGTATTAAACCAGAATAAAATAACATTCTTTCAGTTGTAGTAGTTTTACCTGAGATAAAAAATTATATTTGAAAACTTTGTAAAATGTTGTTAAGTTTATACACTTAACTGCATATACAATAATAACCCAAAATTTAAACTAATTATAATTTCACTTTAAATATTGCTCTTGTCTCTTTATGCAATAAGAGACAATTGGGCAAAGATATTAAACATTAGAGTAGTACTATTATATATTTTATAACTAATTTGTAATTAATACATATTTAACATTATGATAAATGACTAATTATTTATTTGCCATATTGGAACAATCAATAAAATAAATTACAATTACTATATTGAAAAATAAATACATGTATAGTAAGGGTATTTAGATATTTACCAGCATCAATATGAGCTAGAATTCCAATATTTCTTATTTTTGACATGTCCTTGTTATTGTGACAATAAAAACGTCTTGAGACACGTCTAATCCAAACATTATGTCGAGTCCGCCAAGGGAAAAAGAACATTCTAAAATATAAACTATTATAAAATAAACTTACAATGTGAACATTAGTATATATTATCATTGATTATTGGTGTAAATATGGTAGAAATCAATAATATTATGCAGAGGCTCAGGGTCAAAATTGACATAACCTAAATATGGATTTTATAAAATATAATATGTATAATTTAAAAGGTTTTAAGAGAGTAGGTTTAGCATGCCACTGAATATAAGTAGTTAAAAGTAAGTAGACATGAACAGTAAATGTTATTATGTGTGAGTATAATAAATGAAAATCATATTATTACATCACATTCTAACTAAGAGACCAAAAATTAATTTTACATTTTTAGTAATTTACATTCAATATAAATACTGTTAATGGTTTTCAACACAATGTCACTAAACGTACACACTAAAAAAAAATTAAAAATCTATTATATAAACATAAAACAAACGAGTCTACAACTTTTAAATAATTAATATTTAACAATTATAATACGAGTTTCTTAATTTTTAAATATTATAGTATTATCATATAATGTGTGATATTATTAAATTTATTGTTATCACTCGTTATCAATGTTATTATCTATTATCAGATATTTAAATTATTATCATTTTATCATATTTTATTATTATATTAAAACGGTACTTACTACCTACACACTACAGGGAAAAAACCAGAAAAGCCACTTTTTTATTTCAAAACGGCGATTTTGGTATCAAATTATTTGTATTGAAGACACAATACTTTTATGCGGTCAAACCTGGGTAAAAATAGATTTGTCGACACTCGAGACCGAGAGTAATGACCGCCTAAAGTATAGGCATTTTGTTCAATAGGTTTACGGTTGCAGTGGAGTATTTATGGGAAGGGGGTTAGGTTAGGTTAGGGTGACCAGACGTCCCGTTTAAAACGGGATTGTCCCTTTTTCGATCATCATGTCCCGTTGTCTCGATAAACTTCAAACGGGACGCTTTTTATCCCGTTTTAATCCCGTTATTTCTACATAATTATATAAATTTTATGAAAAAAATATCAATGTATGAAATAAATATAAAATAGTTACTTTTATATTTAAAATTTGAAACCAAAGTTAAAAATGATAGATTTAAACACTTTAATTATTTAAATGAGGAGTTTATTCAAAAATGGTAGTTTTTTTTTTTTTTTTGAGGCAATCTGTTACAAATAAGAACAATAAGCTTAATTGATAAAATAGGACAAAAATATCACAGGAATGACGGAGTGAAAAAAAAGGTAAAGTAATAAGAAAATAATTGGGCTTTTACTCTATATAGTTGTGCGCATATTTGTGAATGTATATGGTTGAGGGTTTTTTTTTTTTTTGAAGGGATAACAACTGTCTTATTTTTTTATTTTCTTAATATAGTCACCCTAAGGTAAGGTCAGTGTAAATAATCATTTAAATAATGAATTAACGTTGTATAATATTTATAATTAAATAATATTATTATAAATATGATTCAAGTAGATTTCAAAATATTGATTAAATTAAGAATTTGTCGTATATCACAATGTTCACCAAATTCGACTATTCAAATCAGTTATTTTCGAGTATTATATTATTTTAAACCTAAAAATGTATAAACTTACTCATAAAAATATACATTTTTAATTAAGTATTTTTTTATTTTTTTTCTACAATTTAAAACATAAACCTATTTACTAGGTAATATATTTATAGAAATCTATACAAAAGGTATTAATTTATCTATGATTTATTACAAAAAATAAATTCTATTGGGAAAGAAACTATATTTGAAGAATACCTTGCGAATAGGCAATCAGTAGTTTAAAAAATAAGAATAATTATTGAGGATTTCAAATCAGCTGTTTTATTTTTTATTTTTTGGTAAATCACGTACTACACTAATAATGTTTAGTGGTAGTTTAAATTTAGGAGTAGGTAACATGTTGGACTAGAACAAATAAACTTTAATTTTGAATTTCTGAGGTTCTTTACTTGTTACAGTACAACCGTACACTAAACGATTTATCTTTAAAACAGGCTGTGTATTAGCAATTTGAATGAAATACTGTCTTATAATTTGGACAATAGTAACGAATTTGTTTTTATTATGTGGTGCAAATTATATATAATTTCTTAACCACCCACACCCTTATAACATTCAAGGAATACCTATTTTATTAATCGATCGATACACTTTGAGTACCTATAGGAAAACTGGATAACTGCGCTTTATATTATTTGTAGTTACTTAACTACTGTCTACTAATTAAAAGATAATATAATTGTTTGAAATTATTTTCTTTTATAATATATTTAATACTTATATTAATCAACCATTTAATTTAACCACCCACTCTTAATTTTAGGTTACACCTTAAGTATGTATTCGGCGCCATTGAATTTGGAAATACATCACTATCATATAATAAAAGCGGGAAGATCAATTCTGGACGTTCTTCCTTCGCCCCTTCCATCCTCGAAGAAATTAGTGGTTTGTTAAAGTTAAGATTTGAATACAATGGTATTGGATTAGAAAATACGATTCTGAGCAAAACTCAGTCAGATATACTTCATATACAATATATTATACTAAAAATCATATGCAAAATTTTACGGCGTGTGTAAATTACCTATAAGATTACTCAAAAATAAGTCCCTACAATCAAAATTGAATTAGTTATCATGAAATCCGATAAAAATTCAAATTAACGGAAATCGTAATTTTGCCGATTTTCCGTCATTTTTTAGTAATTATCTTCTCCCAAGAAAAAACTTTTGAGAAATTTAAAAAATGTAACAAGTAAAGTACTAAGAAAATGTTACTTTCCATCGAAAGCATTCCCTATTTATGAAAATCGGACCATTATTTATACCCGAAACAATGTTTACAGACATCAAAATAAAATTTTTAAAAACTAATACATTCTTTGCTTTGCTCAGAATCTAAAATTATAAATTAAAAAATGTATATCCTGTACCTAATTAATAATTATTTAATATAATAATTATTATAAGACATACATAAAATAAAAATATGTTTTCCAAAGTTTAATGATAAAAAAATACAATATTATAAAATATTAGATGTTAATATGTCACCAAAATAAAATTTAAAAAATTCACTTTAAAAATCAATACTGTAGGTACCTAAATCCAATCATACGTCATACGTGTATAATAGTATTTAAACAAGATAATTTTTAAAACATTTGAAAACGTACCAACATAGATAAGTAAAGGGATGTCGTCTACTTGACAATAGTGTTTTTGAGTTTTGTTTACCGGTCAAATTTTTCTCGTATGTTTATACACATATTCCCTCTTTCAAATACAAGTGGCCAAACCTGATTATCTTATACTTTACTTTTCACTATAATATATAGTCCCTTTTTGTTGTGTTAAAAAACGTGTTCTGGAACATGAAACGGACTGTGATTTATTGTAGTCTGGTTATTTTATTCAATATGGGTTTATTATTATTATATTCATAAAAAGGATGCTGTGTGTCTACTGTCCTCCTGACCAGGACCACCTGGCGTTAAAAAAAAAAAAAAAAAACTCGTCGGGATAACTAGTTATATACAACGGTTAAATATTAATACCAGATACAGATTTTAACAATAATACGCTCTACATAAAAATATGAAATATGAATTAATTTATTTTACATAGGTAAGGTATCAATACTTTTATATTATGTGATAGTAAAGACGAATCAATTATATAATATCTTATATGAGTACATCATTATGATTTATAATATTACTATTATTATTACTATAATATTATATCCAGAGTCTATAACGACCATATTATTAACCTAAAGCAAAGTTATAATTACGCATCCCTGGCCCCTTGTTATATAAACTTAAACTAGAATATATTATTCTGCAAGTAGAATCTTTTTAATATTTATACTTTAAAATTTTCCAATGATTTTAATAGTTATTATTACTAGACAAATAGAATTATTCATTTAATATATCTAAAACTGTTTAAAAAATATTAAAACATCTCTTTTAATTAACAAAATAAAATGTATACATTTATATTTTATTATTATAGTAGGTACCTAATGTTATTTACTAATTAATTAATTAAATTTTCTAAAAAATGTTTACTATAATGTAAAATTTACAAACAGCATATTTGTATACACTTGCTATTGTGTTAGCAAATTTGACAATAACGTCATCATAGTCAATTTAATTTATGAATAAAAAAAATAAATAAATAATTTACAGAAAAATTAAAACCTGCCGCGCTCGCCTCACACTACATACGACACTGTATGGTAAGGTTGCATTATCGTTTTTGTCGTTACTGAGTATAATTTAAGTAGTTATATAATATACAGACAGCAGGGAGAAAGCGAGCAACAAGCAGTTACCCACAAGTACACGTTTAGCTGAATAAAGATTAAGTAAAGTTTGATAACTGTTTGGAAAGGGCTTCGAGGGTGGTCAAGGAGAAAACCTTTGAAATGATAAAGTTGGTACAAAAAGGTATATACGTATACACCTAAAGCTCAGGGATTTGACTTGGAATTCCTCAAATTATTAAAGTACTATGGTGTTTTCCACAAAGCCTACTGTTTTTCACTATAATATTATCAAACTCAAATGTGTACAAATATGTATATATATATAAATTATACGTTATGCGTTATATGTCGTACAATGTATTTTATTTATGTATTAATACAAAAATTGCGAATTTCATAAATATTGTTTTTTTTATGACCTGCCATAAAGTTATTTTCAAATTACTTTCTTTAATTGAGATATATGATAATTTATTATACATATAATGAATAATAATAATAATTCGTTATTACATAAAATTATTAATTTTACTGGTTTTCTTAGTTTTACGTAGGTATTATAGGTATTAAGTTGAATAAAAAAAATATACCTACTATAATTAGTTTGTTCCTCCAAAATACAATATTGCATTAAAATATAATTAAAAAATATCGCAATATTATTATAGTTATATTGTTATACATAGTCTAATCCATATTGGTGTGACTGTAAAAAATAGATAAGGAATGTTCAGACATTTCCGCCAATTTTTTATTCAATTTTAAAAGGAGCATATGTTTTGTATAATATATTAATATTAGGTGTATTTACGACGATTATTTATTTTATATGTAAATATAATAGTAAAATACCTATTATTATTATAATATAATGCTGTTGTAATAAGTAAGTTAGGTAGGTAATAATATATTAAATTTCTAATTTATAGCCTTAATGGGTGTGTTTTGAAATTTCAAATAGTAATTTTGTTGGTTGTTACAGTGTATAGGATATATAAAAGTAATTTATCAAATTTTAAGATACCTAAGAACTTTGGTATCGATTAAGTTATAAAGTACAATTTATATTTACTGTTCAAATACGACATATATAATGGATATAGACTTTATTGTCAAATGTTATTTGAACAAAAAAATACACACTATAAAATAATTATATAATAATGGTTTGGTGAATTTTAAATTAAGATTGTAAAAAATAAATAAAATTTACGTACTTATATTTTTTTTATAAATTATCTCTTTGTCGATATTAACAGATATTTATAACTATTTGTACTGTTTGTAGTATTAAATTTCATTTCTATTTCTATTTAATACAGTTAATGAATACCAGTACGTGTACTTTCTATCAATTTAAATTACATATAATTTATTGTAGTGGATAAGCTTATTAATTATATCCAATAATATAAAACAATTTCCCTTCTAGATTTATATACTGTAAACAAATGAACCATATAATAATAATAATAATATTATTATTATATCAGCAATACTTGTAAGTACTTATACAAACAATCATTTGAGTTTTCACGAATAGGTAGTATACAATTTTAAATATATTATCAGGGTTTCTTAAGGAAATATTGGACTTTTTAATTTTATAGAATAAAATTATAATAATGAAACTAACTTTTGTTTGCTTATAAATATTATTATTATCGTGATATACAAAACTACTTATACTTTACATTGTTGTGGAGGTGGTTGATGGTATACAGGTTGGAATTTTTTTTTTGCATCAATTTTCTCGTTAAAATAATTGCAGTAAAACAATTATACTATCTTAAATTAAACACGATGATGGTTTCGTTCCTAAAAAATTCATTTTTTTAATAGTTTAAAATGTTTTTCTGGAGTTAAAAAACATTAAAAAAAAAAAACTCAAATGGGAACCCCAATTGTTTTTCTGAAAATTGAATCGCTTGAAGTTCTGATCATTCTGTATACATGTACGTATATTAGTAAGGGGTGGTTGATGGACGCGCAGTTGTACAATAGTAAGAACTTGTGTGCGCCGCGTGTATAATATATACTGCGCACAAGACGGGAAGAGTACATTAAAGTTTGCCAATTAATTAAGGGCCCGGAGCACGAGGTGAAACCGTCGACTAGCGCAGGACGAAGGGACCGTGAGACGCCAAGGAAACCGGCGACGAACACAAGTGCGCGGGCGCACTGTTTATGTATATATGTACAGTTAAAAGTTGGATCGTAAATTGAAATTTACGGAAACTCGCGGTGATGCATAAGGGAGATCCGAAACATCTCAAGACACTCGCAGCAGCAGCAGCATCCTTTTTCATTTTCAAGCGCGGGCGCGCCGAGCGTGTATTATAATACAATTCTCGGTCGCCCGTCCCTCCCCTCGACGATACCGTACGCAACCACTCGAGAACGTCTACGGAGTTTTTTCCTCCCTCTGATCGCTCTTTGCCCTTAACGTCGCACGAAGAGTGCACGGAATAATTGAGATGGTTGATGGGTGGAGGGGCTAACGCCATAAAAATCCCTTGCCGACGTTCTCGTCGCGGCTGGGTCGTAATCATTTTTTATTTTATTGTTATACGTCGAAAAACCCGACTCCCTCCCCTCGATTTAAGCGCAATAAAAAACAATACACGATGCTATATAATACTATATATTATAAGTGCACCAAAAACAAATATCGCGAAGAAAATGTTTTTTTAATGTGGAAAATAAAAAAAAAAACGCTCTAGGGTCTTATTCCTTTTATTTAGTCACGGCTCGGCAGGCAAACCATACATATTATATACTACTAAAATACATGACGCGCACATAAATAAAACAATATAATTATGTTACAAGAGGACTCTAAATCGAATAAATCCAAATAAAGTTTTCCCGGAATGGTCAGTTTATGAAGATGAGATACGCAGAGTTATGCAATACTTTAGGAAAAAAATATTAATAGTAAAAGTAATATCATTTTTCATTTTTTTATGTTAATATTATTTAAAAAACAAAACATAAACATAATTATTTTTATTTTATAAACATATTACAAAACGAATCCAATATAGTGAAAAGAATAAAATTATTTACATAAACTAGAAAACTTGCCTAAAATTGTAAATGAGGGGGGTGGCAGTGTTAGCAGTGCGCATACGATGAATCAGGCGAAAAGTTTAGATTTAAACAGTTGAAGAAAAAGGTCTATGGAAGAACGCGTGTACGAGGTACGACGGCAAGGAATATTAAAAAAACGAGATTGTAGTTCAGTACAGTCAATTTTAAAGAGAAAAGGTTAAAAATAAAATATCTGCTGATTGTCTACTATTCGCAAGAATATAGTTATTTGCAGAAATTAATGAGTCTCGAAGGACAATGTTCTAGGGCAGGTCGAACTAAGGAGCAAAAATGGACCTCAAGAAAAGTTATAAATATTATAACTAAAAAATATCAAACATTAGGTATATTATTATATAAATCCAGTAAGGTAAATATAAAATTACGTGTTATGACGAAAATCGATTAATTTTATTTTATTTCTAACCTCATAAAATAGGGTAAATTTATATATTATAAATACATTATTATTTATACAATTAATAATGTAATAAAAAAAATTAATATAATATATATATATATTATATAGGTATATAATATAATAAAATCCTGCAATCAACATAATATTTAGTTAAAAACCATACATTTTTTTAAAAAAAATAATAACATACTAACGTACATTAATATTAATTAGTTATCCTCAGTGGCGGCTCGTCAGGGAAGTCTTTGAGACGGCGACTCTCCATAAAAAAAAGTAGTAATTCGCAATCAAAAGTTTGATTGACTAACCTTATAGTTCATAATAATTTTATTTAACCAAGTAGGTAAATATATTTATTATTACATATAAATAACGTATAATAAATAATAATACAAATTTTAGTGGGTAAGAACTTGTCCATTATTTTAGGTCAAACCTCTACATTGTATAAAGTAATGAAATTTATAATAATATTAAATTATAAAATATTAAAAATAATAGACTATATTATAATTATATATGATAATAAATAATTCTGGATCTACTGTAAGCCACAACTAACTACTACACGCACTTTTCAGTAATTCAAGTATTAAAACAAATTTGCTGTCAAAAAATATTAAATTTACAAAAATTTTATGAATTTAACTTTTTTGAATATTGCAGCATGGTTAGAAAATTAATTTTCATCTACCTACCTAGTATATTGGTCGCTTAAGGTTGCGGCTTTTGTATAAACTTTGACAGGAGTTGGATAGAGTTCAGGACTTATGAGACATATTATAATATTTTACCAAGTTTCGAGTATATTCATTGTGTATTTAAAATTAATATGTCATTATAAAGCACAAATAGTGTATACTTTATTTTGTTTTTATTATAATTTTTTTTTAATTATAATTTTATAAATAATTCTAAAATTCCATGAAAGTCATAAATCCATGAAAATATAGATATATTTTAATTAATTTTATGTGTGAACCGATACTGTGATATTATATTCAGAAATGATATTACATTAAATATAAATAGGGGAAAATATTCATATCCTATATTGATAGTAAGAATTTTGATATTAAAAATGATGTATGTTGTACATACAACTAATATAAACATAATAAACTATTAGCAGGATTTTTTTATATTAATTGTTGACTCTGATAAATTTTTTTTTAAATATTTAACATTTATTCAGTATTAATTTGAATAAAATAAAATAGTAATTTAAATTACCAAAAAACCATTCAAATTATTGAACTAATAAACTCGTACAATATTTTAATATACTATTTATTAGTTAACTATACTTGTATAATTATTTTTGTAATAATTGAACATAGATTACATTTTAAAAATATCTCGTTTTCCATATTTTGTGCATAGTAAATAGTTTTTTAAGTAAATAAAAAAAACTTTACCGAAAGTTGGAGAGAGAAATTGAAGTCAAATTCAATTAACATCACGTTATATATTTATGAGTATTATGTTGTAATTCAGAAATTAACTGTGATATGTACAATGTACATATAATGTTTTTCTTTATTGTTTATACCTTCAAAGACATCAATGTGTTTTTATTAGGTACTAATTATTAACAAGAATTTTTAAGTTCCGAACAATTAGTTTTTTCTTAAATAAAATTTATAATTTCTCAATTTTCAAATATGTAAATTTAATATAATATAGTTTGATTACAATATAATTATACTTAATTATTTACATTAATTAATTTAAATTTGTTTTAATAATGTACATTTTTTTTTTTTTGAATAAGCATTTAGAGTTTATATTTAATTGAAAATGTGTTTTTATGAATTTTAGCAATACATTCATTGAACTGAAAAAAATATATTTAATAATTGTTTTAATACCTATTAAGCTAAATAAAATTGTTTGTGCACTCAGAAAAGTAGATTTTTAAACACTTAGGTATTGCCATCAAAGTAATATTCATATTTGATATTTACTAATTTATTAGAATGTAAAATATCTACTAAATGTCTGTTGTTTGTTATGAAATTAATATTCAATAATGCAAATGGGTAAAACCTATTTTGAAACTTGAGATACCTTGAATATTAAAGGGTGTTTTAATTTATTAATAATTGTATTATTGTTTAAGTTTTATAGTCATATTAAAGTAAATTAAATATTCCCCTGGCACTTATGAAAATAGAGAAGTAAATAAAATGTGTTAAACACATATTACTAATATGGTTGTTAAGAACAGTTTTAATAAAACATAAATATTCTAATTAATAATAAAGTAATGTAAATAATAAAAGTAAATAATTTTGATTGTGTTTTTGGTATGACACTTAATTTAAATTATATTGTTTCAAAAGAAAAAAAAAACAAGCATACTTCTTAAGTAACTATATATAATCGAATAGTTATAATTTAAATAAAAATACCAATTATGTTGAATCATTAAAACCAATTTATAAAATGATAAAATGTGAATAATTATTTTACAGGTTAATTAGAATTTTATGTTATACATTTGATGGGAATTAAATACGTTTTCAATTTCGTTTCCAATATTTTAGTAAAATAATACTATTCTGATCATTATTGTTATATGTGTTTTTGGAGTTCTACTATGTTAATTATTATGCGCTATTTAACGATGTTGGATTGAAATTTTTTTTTCAATTTTATACTTTATTAATAACATATTACATCAAAAATGTAGATATATATTATAATATAAATTTTCTCATGGAGATTTATTAATTATTTCTTATAATAATATCTAGATTATCACATTTTTTAAATTTTTTTGTATTTACTATTTGAGTTACAAATCAAATTAATTGAGAAGTTGCACATCAATTTTTTTAATGAATTCAACTATTTAAACTTATTTTTTTATTTCGTATCTTGAAATAAAATCGAAAAAGTTTTATCCTTTACTGATATGTATTGTTTCCTTTTTTTAGCTTTATTTAAATATATACTTATTATATAAGCCGAAATATTTATTTTTATTAAAAAGAAAGAATAAATAAAACATATTTATTTAAATATAGGAGATATTATAAAATAAATTAGATATATTTTATTCATTGTTGGTTTTCAATAGAAATGTTTGTTGGAAATTATGCAAACAAATTTATACAAAGTTATTTAAATCCATATTAGTGAATTTAGTATTGTGTACGCATAATAATAATAATAATTATATTCTCTTAAAATTATATTGTATAAATCTAATTTCGTTTGATAATAATATATTAAATTATTAACTAAACATTTTTCGAGTAGGTACGTATCGTTTCATATTAATCTCTCAATATTTGGCATTATTCTTATTCTTCTTCTCCGATAATTTATCAAGTAAATAACATAAGTAGGGACGTCCACCCCTATTCTAGTTCGTCGTGACGGCCGCCGTTCCCCTAACCATCTTTTTATCTACACCCGCACATGCATCCTTAATGTTTATAGAAAAGGTAACTGACTGTATTTTATAATTCCTGTTAATATATTAAATTACATATTTTAATATACGTACTACTAGGTCGGTATTTATGGGGGTGGGGAGCAATGTGAGAAATTTCCCCTCTAGATGAAACAAAAAGTGAGCAAAAAATGCCAAAATTCTAAATATAACACTGCGTAGTGTCGTGTACTACTTATATTTATATGACGTATGTCACACCAGTACCATCCTTTTGGAAATAATACTTTAGTTATGTTTTCATATTTATCATGCAATAAACATGAGTTTGCAAGATTATTTTCAACATTTACAAAATGTTATTTTCGCCAATAAAATAAAAAGTTATAATCGGTGCTGAAGTAAAAAGTAAAAGTTTATTCACATTACATTTTTGATGCCTACATTTGGCGCGCAATCAATAAGAATTTTCAATACTTAATTCATAATTTTCATGTTATTCGTTCCCTCGCGAAAACTATTTTTCGATTTCGCGCGTCTCGATATCGGTCGAAGTCTTTATTTTTAGCGAGAAAGTGTGCTAATTACACGCTAAATATTATGTTAAAAAGTCTTATATCCAAATGGACTGGTTCGACGTAAGTATTTATATGCGTTACACGGCGTCAACGTGTGTATCATATCAAACGGCAATCGCCGCGATTAAATATAACAATAATATTATTATTTCGGCGCGCGTAGAACATTGCGATTGTTTTACGCGGTTACCGAGCGCGGTATATACGGTAACTGTTTGCGGTAGAATTCTTGTCCAGTACCTTGCCATCTCTCCGCCTGCCCGTCCCCGACCATTTCCTCTGGCGAAAAGTTTTCTCCAAAGTCGTCGTCCGCGGTCTGAACGCGCATATACCGCGCGCGCGAAAGTATACCGCGGTATATGCACACGCGCAAGGCCGCGTCCGCGAGAACGGAACGGATCTTGTGTACAATTTGCCGCATAAATTAAATCTGATTTAAATTTACCGAAATGCACGAACGGGCGAGGAGTGAAGTCATATATAATATAATAGCGCCGTGTCTGTGTGCGCGTGTGCGCGTGTCGGGCTACCCCGCGCAGAGGTGGTTCGCGTAAAGTTTAAGGCGCGCCGGCAACTTTGGAGGAATCTTGTCTATTATGAAATTGTCGAAGTTGTCCGGCGACCGGCCGCGGGGCCCTTTTGACCGGCGCGCGACCCCTCCCCACGCCCGCCGACCCGACACGGTCCGGTTGATTGCTCGGCATTCCGCCGCGCGTGTACACGCCGCCGCAACTTTAATTATTCGCGTTCACTTTAACGTTAACAAACTCCTTAACCCGCCGTGATACACGCCGCCCAATCACCCTCTCCCCGCCCCCCCCCCCACCATCCCCCTTCTCCTACCGCCGTTCCTAATGTCACCTACAGTTTAATCTTGGACATTGCCGAACTTAAGAACATCCCTTCGCCGACCCCGCGATACACGATCAACCCTTACGGAGGGTTGGCTGCTCTATCCTTATTTTCAAACTTCAATAGCAACTATACATATAAATATATACCGTACTGTATAATATATATATATATATATAATATGTATAGATGGAACGAACGAATCCCACGTCGTGTTTATATTATATTGTTATTGTTTTGTATTCAATTTAATATTATTATTTCGCTGTAAATAATTGAAAACAATCTATATATAATATGTATAGGATATTTAAGTTTGTTAGAACGATTGTTGAAGATTCAGTGTGATATGATGTTGTGGATCTAAATAATTATTTGTAAAATCGTGTCATAATATAAAGTTTCTCCATAAATTTTATCATTTTTACCCCTTAATATTATTATATATATATATATATGTATAATTTATGTTTCGATTATTTGAATACGATTTGGTTTACATGACAATTATATAATATTATGATTTCGCAATTTTTAGTCCGTAATTCACGGAATTAACGAAATAAAAATAATCAAATAAGTGTCCGAGTAAAAAACTAATAACTAAATAAATAACATATTATTATTTCGTTTTAAATTAGTTTTTTTTAAATGGTTTGACATTTCGTCAACGGAACAAAATATTAACCATATAATAAAATTGTATTGTAGTTTCAAGTTGTGGACATATTATAAGATAATATTATGCCAATTAATTACTCATTATATTAAGTGTCTTAAATTATTATCAAACAACTAATTGAAAATAATTTTGTAGTACATTATTACACATTTATTGCATAAGAGCAAACGTTTATTACGTTTAAAATTGTTTCCTTTAATAACATTATATAAAATACCCTTTGGGGTCTAAACAAAGAACACACGAGAATGACTAACGAGTAAAGACAAGTACATCCGAGTGAGAATTATTTTGGAGTACAAATTTTAGATTCTGAGTGAAGCGAGGAATGTATTGGTTTACAAAGATGTTTTTTTTTTTATGTATAAAGACACTTTTTCGGGTAGAAATAATGGTCCGATTACCACAAGTAGGGTATGCTTTCGTTAGAAAATTATGTCTAGTTGGTACTTTATTAGCTCATTTTTCGTATTTCTCAAAAGTTTTTCCTTGGAAGGGGAAAAACAACCAAAAAATGGCGGAAAATTGGCAAAATTACGGTTTCTGTTATTTAAAATTTTTTAATTCGTGATGACTATTTGATTTTTGATCGTAGGGACTTGAAATTTTTTTTGAATATTAACATAGGTAGTTTACATACATAGTAGAATTTTGGAAAGAATGGGTTGATTATTTGGCCAAGTATAGAACTTTGAACTTTTTTCCAAAAACGTTTAATATTTCCAGCAATTTTTGGTTTATCGCTTTGAACATTTTATAAAAGTCTAATCATATACTACTTAATCTTTTTACAAAATATTTTGAAAATTGTGACAGACAATTTTTTTTTATAGGCTTTTAAAGTAAGAGTTCTTAAAAATCGGCAAAATTACGGTTTCATTATTTTATTTCTTGATAACTAAATAAGTTTAGATCATAGGAAATTGAAATTTATTTTAAATATTTACTTTCATATTTTACATACGTAGTAAAATTTTGGAATGGATTATCAGTATAGCATATTGTAATATATTGAGTTGCGCTCAGAATCGTATTTTCTAATGCAATATCATTGCATTTAAATCTTAAGTATAATAAACCACTAATTTCTCTGAGGACCGAAGGGACGAAGGAGGAACGTCAACAATCGACATTTTCACTTAACTTTACTTTTATTAATCTTGTTGTCTATATAATGATTATATTTGTTTGAATGCAATCTAAGCATATTAATTAGTAAAAACCTAAAAAAACATAACTTATAAAATAATATATCGTAGTATTATTAATTGTCATACTATGCATTATAATTATTTTTTTTTTATATATGAGTCTATAAAAAATAAATATGTAGTTTTTAATTTTTATTAGCAGTTTTACCGAAACATAATTACATTCTCCGTTTATATAGTATTTAAAGTAATCGTGTTTATCATTAATAGAATCGTAATTAAATTGTTAACGTTTCACTAAACAATATTAACAAAAGGTTTAATATAATATTAGTGTTGTACTTAGAGTTCAGTTTCATAAGTTCATAATATTGCTTTACAGCGAAGTTTAATGTATTAGAAACACTACTAGTCTACTACACTAGATAATAATGCAATAATAATAAATATTATATAATAGTGTGCCTATGCTTAGAAATTATAATATTGAATACATGTAGATAACGCAGAGTTCAATAGGCTACAAGTGGCAGGAATGAGACATATCGAGTGGTAAGTACGAAATATGTAAATTGTATTATAATATAACATCAAAAGTTAAAACATAAAGACATTATACTAATTATTTGAAAGTATAATGAAACGGTTGCAATATTATTAAAACAAGAAATCAACAGATATCTGTTTAATCAATCTACTTCTATACAATAATCAGCAGTAAATTTTAATAACTCTGTCAAAATTTTATTAACTATTCCATTTATTATAATATACACGAATATATATTTATATAGTATACACGTAAATATCTATCTAATTACATTTTAACATTATTATCCAATTAATTAGCAATGACAATGTTTTTATGAAGTAAAAGAGTACGGAATAAAAATGTGTTTCAGTTATTTATTTATTATTACCTATTGCTTCTGATTACAGTATTAATAATTTTTTTGTGAACCATAATGGTTATTGTTAAATATAAAATATGAAATAATTAAATTATTTATTATAACGATACCTGTACACATCTTTTAAAATATCAATAATTTTTAATGTGGTAATTCGTTACAATAATTAATAATGTATCATAACAATAAATATAAAATATTACTTTGTATCATCTGAAATCTGACAATTAGTTACTGTGGTAGTAATGAATAATATCATTTGATGTATTTTAGTATTATGCATCTACATTAATATTTTAAAACTTAAATGAAAAATTCTAATAGGTATACTTACTCGTAGTTACAAACACCGTCCAGGTGTTTTAACGGTCGTGCACAACTCAAACAAAATTGTCTGACACTAATATTGACAGACCCTTTAGGAACGCATAATAAAAAAAGGGTGGAAAAAATTTTATAATATATTACTATGGGGTTGGAACACGCGAAGCTGGATGGGGTAGGCATCCATGTTTTTAACCACCGACTGATGAACACTGGGGGAGGGGGATAAGTCAGTGACCAATCGATAGTCGCTGCAGAGACTATAATCGCGACCTACCACCGGGAGGCGGGTAGGGGATCGGTGGTCGCGGGCAAGGGTAGCGGAAAACATATCAATCGGCAGATCCCTTCCCTTGACTAAAAGACCCATTGACGATGCAAGGGCCAAGAAGACCCCGGCGTTCCTTAGAAGACCGCTGTTCCATGTAATCGAACAACGATTCAAAGTACACACCACAAAGAGATATCTCCTGCTGCATTATACCGGAACACATTATGATATTATTATGACGATAGAGACTACAAAGCCAAGACAATCGGACCGTAAACACTGGCCGCCATCTTTCGACCGGTTTACAGGCTAATTAAATATATCAGTCATAAAATTCATATTGTCTAGAATTAAAATTCCAATAGACGTGCGCTACAGTTATCTACGAATATACCGTTGAGACGTTATTAATTATAAATACGTACAATATTATGGTCAACGGTCATTTAGAAAGCCAAACGTTTAAGTCGAATGCTGTGGGTTTTTCATGAGAATTTTCGTCCCGATCCGATAGGATAAAAAATATACGAGATATTATTTTAAACAAATTACAAATATTAATTTACAATGAAAGTGTAAATTCTATAACTGATTCTACTGTATCTCTTCTAAAGTGCGAAAAAGGTATTAAAATACCCTTGCACGTTTTTTTGTGTTTTGATTTCCCGTAATTGCAAGTTAACAAAAACGAGTTAAAAACTTTCCGATTGCTTTTTTAATTTTATATTTTTTGAGTAATATATTTTCAATTATGTGTATTCTTACGACATGTATCCCTTTTTCAAAAGGAACACCTAGTGCTAATAAACTTGTATACCTACTTAAATGGTGTAAGTATCACGAGTAATCGGGTACAAGTCAACTATAGAATTACAATTATTTATTTATCATTTTTACATTTGTCTTAATCCGAAGAACTAATTGTAAATAGAAACAATTAAAAATATATTATTACTTCTCCTGATTCCGAGACCTGGACCTCCCCTATTCTACAATTATTTCCATCTTATTTGCTTGGGTCATAAACTTCATCCCTTCCATTCGCTGCATACCTCATTAGGTTCCTCTTCTCTCTGCATACTTCATATTCATATTGTAACTTACTGCGAAATCACTTTTTATTTGTCCATCAATTTCTCATATAACTACATTTATCACTTTTTTCCGAAATGTTTTTACTGGGCTATTTTGCCCATGATGTTAATCTCCTCTCCTATTCTTCTTATAATCATTATTTTATTATATTATTATCGAAAGATAAAAGCAAGACAAACAAAATAAAAATATTATTATATTCAACGATAATAGCAGTGGCTAGCATGTGCAGTACCTTTACCCAATATGGTAACATAATATATTTGTTATCGAATAAATGACTAATATCAATATATATTTCTATATCTCTATATTATTTAAACAAATTAATATACTTATTTTACAAATGATTAGGTTACAATAATTAAGTAAACCCTGAGAAGATTGTTGTATAATTGCATTGTAAATAAACATTGTAGTTTATGATATTATTTTAATACATAAAATAATAAATTACAAATTAGATTTTTTATTATATTATCATTAGGATTACACTATAGATTATATACCTTATATACCGTCTACCGTGTTTATCAACATTACTTTTTACTAATTTCGTATTATAGTAATATGTTTTAATATTTGTGTTTGGCAGATCGCCAAATTTCATTACATTTCATTGTATAAAAACAATTTTATTAATAGGATAATTGATTAATTTATAAATAATGAGAAGAAGTACTTATAATGAACTATATTCTTATAGGTATTTGTTTTATTAATACTGTTATATTTATTTAATATACATCAATAATATTTTTACCATTTCTACGTAGGCGTAGTCATTAAATAGTAGCAAATATTATACTATGTAATTTTACTTTATAACGATAAATGGACAACACTATAAAAAAAAAAAATTTAAAAAATCAATACCATATTCCATAACAACAATTTAAAATAAAACGACGAATCGTATTTAAAATTCGAATGCGCAATATTACACAATATTATTGTTTTATTTAAACGCGTTTACCGAGTACGTAAATTTTCAATTATTTACGAAAATTATAAATTAGTGTAGTTAAGAATGTAATAAATTATTTTAAATTCGTCTGAAGGGCTTCTGTACAGGTATACAACGCGCATAATATAGTTTGTACTCTTTTGTTGGTCTATTATGTATAATATTATATAACGGCTGTGTGTGTGTGTGTATATATTGATAAACATGCTGAACGATTCGCTGTGTACACAGGCTTGTAATAAATTACTTGTATATTAAACAACCTTAACATCTAACGACCTACCCCATTCGGAAGTTTCGCACAACGTTTTGAAAACCGACTGCCAGGCGAAGTTTTTCTTTTCAAAATCCTTTCGGCTTTGTCTGCCAATGATTTTGTATAATATATATATATATATATATATCTGTGTGTTTGTACATTTATTTATTTTCTCTAGTGTCTATTTAAGAGGGGGATATATATTCCCCTTCTGAAAAAACCAACCCGTTTTTAATTAACTGCTGTGAGTATATATAATATGTAGACATTATCTCGTATACTGCTGTTTGTGCCTTATATATAAAGTCAGAATATTCACCGAAACTATAATATATTATAAGCAATCCCGTCTAAGGCGTACCATAGTATTATTCCTATTGAACGTTTAATCCCTTTTCCATCGGTATATAAAATGTTAACTTGTTTGAATGTAAAATTATTATTTTCACATTAATATATGTAATATCTGAAAACGTGCACCTATGATAAAATACGAGTATAATAATGCACTGTATATTTTATTCAGTATTTTTGTATTTAAGAAAATCAAAGTAAAATAAAATAAACAGAATTAAAAATATGATTTTTTTTCTAAAATTTATTTTATATCTAATAAAGATCGATAAATTACTTGACTACGTATTTACAAATAATATTTTAATAAAAACACATTAAAAATAACTACATTGATTATTTTGTTAAATTATAAGTCTAAAATAAATTTACTATAGGAAATATTTTTTTTATTATTAAAAGTTTTAACTTATATTATGCATAATATTAGTAATAAATTTATATTTGTTACTGATATTGTGATGTTGTTACAATATATATAAATAATACAATAATATATAACAGTACAATACATAATTATATAGTACCTATTATACATCTATACATATAATATTATGGTAAATTAAGTTATAATACTTGATAAGTCAATAAAGACGAAATATTATATTTTAATAAACAAAAATAAAATTGGGTAATCAAAAAAAAAAAAAAAATGTATTTAACATAACTTTAATTGTATATGATTTTGAAGGCAATATCAATAGGTAATTAATATTAGAAAAAAAAATGATTTAGATATTTTATTACAATTTTAAAAAAAATAAGCCGTTTTAAAAAGATAATTCGATCTCTTTGGATGTTTAAAAGATTAAAACTATGAAAGTATAGAACCGAAAAAATAAAATTACTGTAACTTATTAATATTATATTATATTATTAATTACTATATAATATATTATATTAAGTAATTAACAATAGTCAGTATATATTATATTGTAAGCGAGTACTTACTGATAAAAGTCGAATTGTATTATAATCTGATATGATAAAGTTGAAATAATTCCATTTTGTTAATAATCAGTTATTCTGATATCATATGAACTTTAAAGTTTAAAATAAATTGTATTATAATTAATGTATAATTAATAAAATAAATTTTATTATAATTTAAAAACATATTAGGTGTATAGTAAAAGTAATACAGTTATAACACTGCAGTTATAACGTTATATTATATTCGTAAAAATAATAATTATAGAAGAACGTAAAATTACATACTTTAGAGTCATATGTACTTGTATAATATACGATATGCGTACGTGCAGTTATACCCAAACATGAGGTGATATTGATAAATATTTATGGAATGACTAAAAATATATGTGTTGGTTATGAACAACTGACCCGATAACAGTGACGTTGCTGTGAACAAAGGGGGGTATTATATTCCTTTTAGAAGGGATGCTGGTCAAACTGGACCCTCAAAACTGGTCCATGAAAGCAGATGCTTAAAAAAACGTTATTATATTATTATTATAATTACTTGAAAAAATATGACATGAATAGAAACCAGTTAAACCGGGTGGTTTTGCGTCTCGTGCAGATTTTTTACAGCACATACATAGGTAAATATAAGATATGAATGTGTGAATCCCGTATCGAAACATATAACTAACATTGTAGTTCAACCCCTATCGTATAATATTATATTTTATGACATTAAATATTTCATATTTCTTAGTTTATAATAAAATTACATAAATCATTCTGTTGTATGAAATTAAATAATATATAAGTTCGTGAAATAAATAAAAAAAATTGTAGATCTATTTCAAATAACATATTATTATGCCTCTTGTAAACAATTTAAAAGTCCTTACGTTAAAAACTGTATTAGTTATTTCAAAATATTTACATCACCGAAATTTCGCCGTTTTCCCGTCATTTTTTGGTACTTTTTATTCTACCAAGGAAAAACTTTTGATAAATTCGAAAAATGAGCTGAATAAAATACCATGCATCTGCCATTTTCTACCGATAGCATATACTATTCGTGGTAATCGGACTATTATTTCTACCCAAAAAAATGTTTTCAGACATACAAAAAACATCTTTGTAAAACCAATACATTCTTGGCTTCGCTCAGAATCTAAAATTTAGTTATTTTACTATCGCGGAAAATATAAAATATTTTGTTTAAAAATATTATATTGAATATTAAATTTTGTAGTTATTACTTTATTTGGAATGCTTATAAACTTCTGTTTATGTTATATGGTAAGTAAAATGATTATTTTTCATTAACAGAATGATGTGGATTGCTAAATTGGACCCATAATATATACCTAGACTTGATATACGCTTATTGAATTTATAATTTGAAAATGTGATTTCTTTGTATATCTTTGTATTTCTTCTACAATTTAAATATATTATATATGTTGTATTTTTAATTATTATTAACAATATTGTTAAATGAAATTTATTTGGCTCATAAATTGTCTGTATTTATAATAATTAAAAATAGCGTTGTTAATTTAGTAACTCATCTTGAAATTGTTTACACAAACGATAAAATATACTATAGTACCTTAATGTACGGATGCGTAGGATATCAACTGGGGGTGGAAGACTATATTTAATAGTATTATACTTTGAACAATAAAATCCTAATTACGACCAACGAGTATAATAATACTTTAAAACACATTGTATTTCGATTATAACGTCAAATATCTTTCTGTTTATTTTTTATTTTTATTTAAAAAGTGGTCGAAGTAAAGTTAGATTAGAATACAAGTGGAATAACTCCAATTTCTTTAGTTCACAATATTTATTTAAACCTCTAACATATTCGGACCATCTTTGTTTCGAATGTGTATATTAAAATAGTATGTTTAAATTTTACGCAATTATCAAATATCTAATGACAATAATATTATTATGTGACTGGTCATATAATTGACTTTAGTTTAATCTGTGATTATAATAACATGAACAAATGATTTAGTGATTTATCTAATATATAGGTAATTATTACCTATTTATAATGAAATATAATATTATCAATCTGTGTTATACTTATTAATTATTATAGTACCCAAATAAAAACATTGCGACTTATTGTGGTTAATATTATTAAGTTAAACACATTTTAATCGAATGTATCTGAAGTATGAACTTTAATGGCGGAATATGATCTTTTTGAATGCGCTATAGTTATCGGAACCCGCTTCTAATTTCATGGCTCTTTCACATGAGATACTTTGTGTCCGGCCACTATAATAGTGTTTTGTACTAATGTATGAACTTAAATATTATTGTTACGTTCAGACGAAACTTGTTGTTTCTTCCAATAATTGAAGCTCATATACATTATCAGTGGACCAGAGACTACCTAGTGGCCGGGCAGCGTATTTACATACCATATACGAGTTCGGCCGTGTACGACTAAAACGCGCTGTTATTAGCTTAGACGTATATATTAGTGCCTCTATTACACAGCTCTCTTATATCAGTTTTTTATTATCAATAATAAATTCATAAAATTCTTTGTTAATGCTAATCTCCTTTTTATGACTAAATGTTTTATTAATAATTGTTTTATATTATTTAAATTTAATGTTTTATTTTATTATTTTTTATTGAAACACGTAAAGAAAATAATAAGTGAAGAAGACAAAAATTTTTTGGATAATGTATAGACATTTATACACTTGAATTATTTTTCTATTAGTGTAATTAAAACTCATAAGTATGATATTATATTTAAAAAATGATTAATATTTAATTAAATATTAAATTATAATGGTATCATTGTGGTAGTTGGTGAATGGTTTATTATAAGTCCCTAAATACAAGTTTAACTTATAAAGAAAATTATGTCAGACTACTTAAATATAAAACTTACAATTTTATACAATACTGTTGTATTATTATTATGTATTTGTCGAACAAAAAGCAATTATTTATACTTTAAATTAACTATCAAAAGCTCCTTAGTCTACAATTATTATTACAGTGATGACTATAATACCTACATCATATCTAACTTAATACATCAAATTTATATCATATCTATTACCTAATCATTTTGTTTAATATATCATAATTATGTTAAAATCAGCAAGTAAGTAATATTTCACTAATAGAAAAAAAAATCAAATGTAAAAATGTCTACATTGTTATATCTACGAACTATTTTCTTCTTATTTTTTTTACATGTTTTTTAATAACATTTAATAAAATATTTTAACATTTAGCCATAGAAAAGAGATTATCATCAGCACAGATTTCTATGATTTTAATATTTATAGCAAAAAACTGATATAAAGATCTGTAATAAGGGTGAGAAATTATATGAATACTTTTGAACGAATTTACAACGCGGTTTAGCCATATACGACTCGACTCGTATACACTATACAGTATGTTAATATGCTATCGGGCACAAATGTCTCATGTTAAAGAGCTCTAACTCATATAAAAGAAACATAATATTACATATTGTAACCCGGGTTGGCAAAGATACTAATACCAAGGCTGGGCAAGCTAATACTATTTTTTTTTAAGTTGTTAAATTTAATAAGTCAAAACTTGATAAGTTAAAAATTAATTAACGAAAAAAAGTTTAAAAACGTTTACAAATAATAAATAAAAAAAATATTAGTGACAATATCGATATACCTACTGGATATTTACGATTTATACTTAATTACACGAATTATTTATATTATACTTACATGACGCATAATTATATCCTCTATACTTAAAATAAAATGTAAAAACTAAAAGCTCATTCAGAAAATTTACCTTGTTTTTCTGATAAAATTTAACTTAGTTATGATAATATTATAGGTACTTAGTTCATAGTTAACTTATCGTAGTTAACTTGAAGTTAACACTTGAGAATGTAACTTATTGTATTATTTAAATGTTCTTATAAGTTATTTATAACTGTTAACTAACAGCAAATGGCCATGATGTCAAAGAAATGGAACAATAAATAATTATGAAAATCTGACCGAATTATGTAAACAATGGCAAATCGTTTCTCTCTCATTCGGTTCTCGAACAGAATACGTAGGTATACCTATATTTATTGGTTGTGTTATTACACTTCGATATAAAATCGAATTTCGAACGAATATTTTTTTATTTTATCAATTGAATATATGTTAAAATAAAATTAATATTATAATTTTTAATTTAAATTCGTTATTTTAGTGCATTAACATTCGCATTCAACTGATATGTATCCAACTATCATATGATTTATTTTTAAAATTAATTTTCCATTTTATTTTATTGATATATTATTTTCATCTCTATTATTATTGACTAGACAATGCAGTTAATATACTACAGATATGTATAAATTTCATATTTAGCAGACTTAATCGATGTATGATTTTGTTACATAACAACACGTTTTGTTTTATTTTGCTTTATTGATAATATTAGTAATAATCATATTATTATCACCTAAAGTACGAAAACTACATAAAATTAATAATGTTGTTCTTTCAAATTATTAACTTTAAATGCGTTTCAAATGAAATCCAGCGAAGAACATTTAATATTATTCATTATTAAAAATATTAAATTGAAATTCGAGATGAGCAAAAATACATATTTAGGTAGGTAATGTTTAAAAAATAATGTTCATAGTAGGTAACTAAAATTATTAGAAATTTTTATATAGTCACACAATAATTAATAATAATTCATTATTTAGATTCTGAACATAGAAAATAACGAATTTCATAAATATCGTCGATACTCATTAATTTTTTTCACAACAAAATAATGTCATTATGTTTGTACACCACATTTTAATTTCAAATGTTACATTGTTCTGTGAATAGTCTATAACACTCAATAACGAATAATAATTGTATCTTCACCACTAGGAATTTGTTCATGAATGATCCGCTAGAAGCGCTACTTATATACGTTTACGTTATAAAGTTTCTGACTATTTTTGATTATTTTTTACACTAGATCGCGCGACAGTGTGCAGACCATGACGTACATGAATAAAATTAATTAATAATAATAAAATTACGAAAAGGAAATTGAATATTATACATTTTTCGCAGGTCGTCGGTTTTAAATTCGTTTGTATCATTTTATCCTTCTTCGGCCATTTCCTTAGGAAATAAGGTTTATTAAAATATGTGTTTTTAATCGAATTTAATTTAATTTAATCGATCCGTTTCGTTCGAATCCCTTATAATGATTTTAATTAAATTACATAAGCATCAAGTTACATTATAAATTGATAGTTTAATATTATAATGTACATTGAAAATATCAATTTAATTTTCTAATATAACAATGTTATTTTTAAAGGTAATAAAAATAATTTCAATTTACTTTGACAAAATAAATACATTTTTTAAAACTTTTTATAAATATTTTACAAAACTATATAACTGTACTTTTTTAATTTTTTGTATATAATCATAAATATTAATTTGGTAGACTCAACATTTTACATTCGACATGATGTTAATAGAAATTTAACAATGGAATAATATGAAAATAATTATTTTTCTATTATTCTATCTAGATATAATATTATTAAAGTCTTTTTAAACTTTAATAGTTATATATTTTATGATTTTTGAAAATATAATTAGGTAATAATAACAACCCTAGAATAAGCACGTATATAAATAAATATTAGGTATCTATATAATTTCTGTGTTCGACGTCTATTATATTATATTCAAACTATTCACCTTCATTCAAAAGTTGGTAACTACTTTTGAACATAAAATACGAAAATTATGCAAAATTATTTCCGGTTGTGTAATATGAGGGAGGTATAAACTATAAAGCGTTTGCTATGTTTTTCATAGATTTAAACTGACTTTTGAAAATGCCTATCAGAAACTTTTATTTTTTAAAAGAACAATATATAAAATATAGTGAGTCAGAAGTAAAAATTAAAATACTCATAATAAATATTAATACATTTTACAACGCTGATGTGAGATATAAATAGCTCATTTTTATATCAAATGAATTAGATTACATTGTCTATTCGATAGAGTTTAATTTACCTACATTCAAATTATCTATACTTTGTGGTGCAATATGCATTATTTTGATGATCAAACGTGGAATAAGTTTTAGGGCGATTATAGTATGTAGCTATAAATAATATTAATTTATCATTATATTACACACGGTCACCAGTATTATTTAAATAACCTCGAATTGCCTGTGAAATATTGCATACCTGGATTAATTTTTCTCCTTATGATTCTGAAAAAGCAATGGCGCATATATAATATATAAATTGTAGTACTTTGGTGTGTCACAATAGTATAGTATTTGAACATTAATTGACATATTATAGTGATTAATTGTTTTTTATCTAAATTTACTTTACCTATATATGTGTGTGTGTGTGTGAAATAAAATAACTAACAAACTCATAATAATTTAAAAAAGCAATAAAACATGGAACATTCCACAACATTTTAAAAGAATCCATAAAGTCAGCATAACAAGAACCATAATTGTATTTACATTCATACACTTAACACCATAGGCGTATTTACGGATATGGCAACTGTGGAAATTAACCTGCAAAAATCAACACTCCGATAAATAATTTAAGGATATGTTATAAAAAGTAATTATTATCATAAATTAATAAATACATAGGTCAGGGGTATTAGATATTTTGATAGGTATGAGAAAAAAATTATTATTCTTTTTTATCATTTTATTGTTTTTTAAAATTTTTTTATAAATATATTATTTGTCTTCTGTTCTGTACACACTTTATTAAAATTCAAATGTCCGGCAGTTAATTATGGTCGTACGTCCCTTTGGTTCTTAAAAAGATTAATGGTGAAATATTATTGTGTTATATTATTATAATTAAGTTTTGACTACAATAATATGACATTTAAAAAAAAAAACACGTTTCAAAGCAAAACTAAGATGGATATACAATATATTGATAATATTTATTTATAATAAATGTTATTTATTTATCAAATAATAAATAGCAGAATAATTAGTTACCCTAAAGTATTTAAATTAATTTCGTCTGAAACATTTTCTGTGGATTTTACAGTTTTTCAAACATTTTTTCGGTAGTATTTCTTATCCCAAAACAAAATAATGAGAAATTTGAAAAATGACTTAAATAAGGTACCAACTATAGATTATAGATGTAATTTTCTATCGGAAACATACCCTACTTGTGGTAATCGGACATTATTTCTGCTCGAAATCGTGCTTTCATGCATAAAAAAGCCCACATCATTGTAAAACCAATACATAATGTAACTATACTGAAAGGATTAACCACAATAGCATTAGCTCTTTTAATCTTAAATTATTACTGGTAAATAATTATTATATAATATTGATAATACGCTATTTAATACAAATTATCAGTGTTTGTGAATTTGACTCATTAGGCTATAAAAATATTAATATGTTTGATAGAAATTTGGCCAAATTTACCTTACCTATCCAATATGTCTAACCATAACTAATAGTAAAATAACAATATTATAAATATTAACTAGATTGTCTGAATTTAAAAAAAATAAAATACAAAGTATTTTACTCTTTTTCTAAATATTTTGAGGATTATATTTGAAAAATGAAAAAATATAATATAATATTATCAATGTAAAACTGTGAAGTGTGAGAGTTGAATAGTAGAATATAAATATATTATATATATAGAGAGAGAGAGAAAGAGTGAGATACAGAGAGAGAGGAAGACATGGTTTGATCTATAGAGAAAAAGAAAAGTTCTTAATTAGTCAAAATTGACTATAATTATAATATTACGTTCATACATTATATCCCTTCATATTGCGTCAAAGAGTCTGTGTAATTTCACGTTAGTACCTATATGGTCTATAATACGAATGTATACGTTATAAATGTTACGTCATCACCACTGTTGCATAAAATTGGTTCTATATTGTATATAGACTATATAGATAAACACGGTTGAGCTACTAACCTAAACGATAAACACGGTTAGGCTACAAACTAGATGGGTATGTCTATAACCAAACGCGTTACACAGTTACTGTTTGCGAAATATTAGACCTGCACTATATACTCTTGCAATCAAATATTACGTATTTCATACGTCTCTCTGCTAATTAGGATCTCGTGTACTTTAAATTTTTAAATTTCACTATGAAACATACAGAATTAATTTTTCGATAGAATTCGTTTGAGATTTTGACTACATATTATATTTAAATATTATTATTATAAAACACAGTATATTGTGTTTAAAATATTATCCTAAAGGGTAATAACATTTAGCAGTCATTCCGAATGATTAACCACTGAAAGATAAGTATTGTTGTAAAATATATCCAAATATTATAATATAGTCCAGGGTACGTAACGACATAATTGTAATATTTTTCCGTGCACATTGAAGAAGGCTACAATATGATGTTAAAATAATGTATAATATAATTACATTGAAAGACAATTTGGACTTATCGAGATACAACCTATATGCATTTTTTTTTACACTTCAACTCGTCGCATATAGAATAAATACAAGATTCAATATCGATATTTGCAAATCTGCATTGTGTTTTGACGTATATCGAAATCACTTTATATGTTTATATCTAATACAATTTTCTGAGCTCAAAGCATCGCACTCTTCGAAAATTCTAAACCTAAACTGTGGATTTCGATAAAATATTCATTCTACGCGTCCCTTATTCATTCCTATATTATAGTGTTGTGCCGAGATCGAGACGCACGCACGCAGGACGACAGATGCGCGGCGGCGGCGCCCGTCTTCTTTAAGGGGGTGTACAGTCATATTGATTATTCGGCTAAGACGGGTGGCGCGTGGGTCAGTGCTATAAGGGACAGCCACCCCCTTACGCCGCTGGTTCTTCAAGATGGGGTCGGCAAAAGGCTTATTCTTGCGAGGGGTGTGTGTGTGTGTATTTCGTGACGCGGGCCAAGAGCCGATGGCGTAATATCGATCCATTTTCACACGCACACCCTGTGCTTGTTCATATCGTACACATATAATAATATAATATATTATAATATGATAACACGTATGTGGTATGTATAATATTGTCATTGATAATAAAAGACTAGAATGGACACGCCTATAATAACCGTATAGTGAGATGCGGTCTTTTTGGGGGACGAAGGACAGTAATTTAATCAACGAGAGAGACAAATAACATGGGATCTTGTTCGAGGTTATTGACAAAAAAAAAAAAAAAAAAAAAAAAATTACAATAATTAGTCGATACAAATATATATTGATAATCAAGATATCAAGTAATATTATTGTGTTATTATTGTATACCAAAGAAAATTGTATAGTTAATATTATATAATATGCTATTAGCCTATAATTTCAAATAATATGTATTTTACTGTCCCTCATACCCAAAAATGCTTCTCAATATTAATATTGTGTACATTGTACCATTCAAATATGATAAATTGATAACAACGTTTGTTTCACAATAACATATTATAAAACGGTAAACTTACGCTATACGAGCTGATAAATAATGCCTTCTTACATGTAACAATTAAACGACCTAATATTGATACGTATGTAAATCAATGAACAAAAATCATATTTTTACTAAATAAAACAACCTTTTACGTAAATATTTTTTTTCTATATAACTACTTTCCAGTTTAATACATTTTTTCCAGCGCTTAACAAATTGTATATTGCCGCCCAAATAAAATTTATCAGATTGAGTGGTGAACTGTCGTTTAATTTCAACTTTAAACTTCACGATAGAATCGAATTTCGTACCTTTGAGATGTTCATTAAATTTGAAAACAAAAATAAAAAAATTTCTTTCCATTAATTCTGGACTGTAGATGCTGAATGACTTAGAATTGCAGGTATTCAATTGTTTTCATTATGGCACATCTGTATGTTTCGCATTGTCGTAGTGAAGCAAAAATTTCTTATAAGTATATACTCGTATGTAGTATTTAACTATAAATTTAAAAAAAAATATATAAAAATAAATACAATTTATATTTTTTTTCTAGTTGGTAAATATTTGATAATTTTTGATTTAATATCAACAAATTTTGAACAATGTCGATATTTAAGTTAAAAATAACATCGTTGCTTATTACCACCACTACTAAATATGTATAATATAGTATAATTTCACATTTTTACATTTGAATTCAATTTCGATCATTTCGGGAAAATATAATATATTATTACGCAATTTCAGAACGTTCGTACCTAATGTTAATATTAAAGACATTTTTGTTCTATATTATAATAGTATATTGAATATTATGTTAAATATTGTACGAGAGATTTTATTTTAATTAGTACACCTGATTATAGTCGTATAAAATAATAATTAGATGCATTTTGTACTTATATTTATATTTATCTTTTGTAAATGATTTACTTTAAATTCATGAAAAATAATATAAATTCACAATCATATTAAAGAATTAAACGTAATTTCATTTGAAATTTTTAAACAATAAATATTTTACCTAGGTTTACTAGTTTATATTTTATGAATTAATAATATAATTTTCCTAATAACATTCTAAACTTTATAAAATTTATTTAGTTTTAGTAATATAGTAATGTATTTTTAATGAATCAATGAAGTTAAAAAAAAAATAATATTATTATTATATAATATTTATTATTAATTAACATTTAAGTATAATTTACGTTTAAATAAAATGTATCATAGTTATTATTAATATTATTTAAAATAATGTTTACTCAGTAATAAGTTCAACTAACGTAATTGTTTTTAAAAATAATACCATATTTTTTTACTTCTTTATTTGTAATATTAATAAGTTGTCAATTGAAAATAGTTGATTTTTCTATCATCTTTTATAAAATAGTGTTTGCATGCTATTCACTTAAAAGAATATTATACCTAATACATATTTTGTATCTAGTATAATATTAACTTTCCTTATATAAATTAGTTAATTAACGTATTTAAATTTTAAATGAATATTGAAAATAAAATAAACACTTTTAAATATTGAAATGTAATTTACGTCAACTGTATATGACGTATTTATTTTAAAAAAATATTCTAATTACCAACATATAGCAAATATATTATTTAAATAATTTTTGAGGTATTGTAAAAAATGTCAAGTTATTGTTGCAATGGTATATTCATTGAAATGACTAGGTGTGATAATATATAGTAAATTTGTTAGTTTCTTTATAAGTTATTACAAAATTCAAAAGATATTTTCCGGTGTAATTCGTTCTATTAAATGCAGTACTTTATTCGAACATAATAAGCGGAGGCCATTATCACGTGCGTGAAAAAGGGTCCAATATTTCACCCCCGCAAAACCACCCTTATAAAACATGAGGGATAGTCAGCAGCCATATTTTGTACGAAGCCATAACGAGAAAATCATATAAGCGTATACTATCTTTTGAATCCAAGATTTTTATTTTAAACATTTATTTATTTTTATACTAATAGAAAATGAATTACTTGCCGATAACTACAATGACAATTCTGCAGTTGTTAATTATAGAAATATTATAAGTCTGGTCTCAAGAAAACAATTTTTTAAACTAAAGATATTACAATATAGGTTTAAAACGAAAAATGTAGTTTACATTCTAAAGCGTAATCTGTTGATTTTTTGTAATCAATACACATGGGCAAATAACAATTTTATAACAATTTATTATTATTATAATACATTTTAGATTTAGTATATTTTATGAATATTATGATTTGGTATCATACAGCAAATATAAATTATAATGAAATTATATGAATAAATAAATGTATTATAAGCAATTAATGAAATATTATTTAATAATAATATGAATATTAAGTAATTTACCCATTCAATAATATTATGTATAGGTAGTTTATGTTTGAATTTTACATAAATAACATAAATAATATTTATATTTATGCATTATTTTATTAATTAATAATTATAATTTATAATTAATGTATTTTAGAGTTAGATATATTTAAAATAATCAAACTTTAATATAATAGATAAGTTTATTTTTTGTTTTTAAACTTAAACGATGAATTATTAATTTGCTAGATTATTTAATTACTTTACATAATAACGTGTCATTAAAAACATTAAAGTTTAAAGATGAATATTACATTCGATATTCAAATATAACCGATACCTGTTATATGTTTATTGTTATACGTATCATTAATGTGTGAAAATATTCATAATATATATTTATAATGAATAAAATAAACAATTTGCTTGTTTGTTTTATTTAGTGGTTTTAGCTGTAGATTATATAATTACTATCTGTTAATCGGTTTCCGTTTCAGACCACAATAATAAACATAGATACCGAATGGAAAAAAAAAATAATAAACTTAAAAAAGGGTCAGCACAGTACTGAACGAATGCGGAAAAAAGTTGTGGGATTATGTTTTTGAAATATATATATATATATATATTTTATACGTAATTTGTACCCTTTATGTTCCTCGTGTTGCAGGTTTTATTTTTTCTCTCTATGGGACGTTCTACTTGTTGATTCCAGCGGTCACCGCGGGTCAATCAAGGGTCCCGAACTGGAATATAACGAGTTTGGACATAAATAAAAAAATCAACGCATACATATTATACTGCTGCAGGTTGATAAGGGATAAACTTTTGTTCCCACGGCACAGCATCGTGGTGATCATATAATACGACCGGTGCCCAATTGACATTTATAATATTATCATATCTACTGTATAATATTACATATCTAGGTAGTAGGTCTATACTCGTATTAATAAATTATTTAATATTTCACACATAGAGTAGATAATTTTTCGAAATGATACGTTTAAAAAACGTTTTATATTAGTTTATAATTATCATAACTATAATTTTAAAACAAAACATATATTTTAAAATAAGTTTCAAACTTTTTTTTTCACGTCTGCATAAAATTGCATTTGTTATTAAAAGAATCATTGTGTTAAAAATATCTACTTTCTAATAATTCATTATTTATCATGGGAACACAATAATAAGTATATACTTTATTGCTCGACAATATACATTTTTGGAAAGTATATTCCTATTCGTATAATATCGATGGAATCAAATTCTATTTATGTGATAAACTGATGTACCGATGATTATAACTGATAATAAATAATAATATCAAATTATTTGTTGGTAACAAAATATTGCATTAACACGTAAAAAACTTAAAAAAAAAACAATCGAATTTTAGTGTTAAGTAAGTACTAAGAAGTAAACAATATTTTGAATAATTTAACTTCATATCCTCATTTCAAAATATATTTGTATATGGTCATATGGAGAATAATGCAAATACATTAAAATCCCAACTCTATTTATAATAATATTAAAGTGTATGACTAGAACTCATACATTCATCATGCACTCAATAACGTGGATATATTCAACGACGACGTATTTATGCCCGAACAATAATTATAGGTAGATATTGAATATAATAATAATATAAACTAAAATAAATATAAACGTCCTGATAGCGAATGACCAAAACATTGAAATATGTGCAAAATTAAATTTGTCATTTTCCAAATACTTTCGATCCGAAACGTATTTTTATATTTTCCATATATAATTTACGAGTTTCATAGCTTAAAAATCACAGTTACTGTTGAAAATAGGTTATTTGAAATAAAAGTTATTCACGATAAAATCATCTACTATAATAATGTCTAATTAGATTAAAAAAAAAAAAAATGTGTAAAGAATAATTTTAAATTTTAATAAAGTCCGTTAAGTGTTTAATTTTACTAAACACGCAAAGTACGTTATTTTATTTATTATTATGTAGATGTGTAGTTTGGAAATATTCTAGAGAAATATAAATGAAATTTTTTAAATTTAATTTGTCATTATAGAATTCCACGTTTACACCCCCTCCACCATTGTATTTGTTTATTATAGCACTCGTTAATTTAGTACGCTCTCGTAGAAATTAATGGGAACGTATCTGGCTTATATTATGTACAATAATTTATGATTAAAATTAAATATTAAAAATACTTTCAATACTTCGGTACCCTTAAAATCGTATTTATTTCGTTTAAATATTATCTCGCGCGTCTATGTAATTATCACGACAGGTATGATATATACGATCCACGTATAATACACCCAACATACTTTTGTATACGTACTCGGAGCGATTAAACAAAGTATACACACACTAGCGGCGACGGCGAGTGGAAGTTTTCCCCGTAGGATAAATAATAAATAAAAAAATAAAACAATACGTGTGTTTGTACGATCGACCACGAACCGCGCGCGCGTTATCTCGTCCCCGGTCGTTTTTCGCCGCGTACGCGTCGCGATTATGATTATAATAATTATAATTTTAATAATAATAATAATGACGACGACGATGATGATAATGATGATGATAACAACGATAATAATTTGGTTTCATTATTTCCTGCGGTGACGTCTAGTACGGCGAAAGCCCGAACACAAATATTGGTTTTCGGCGAAAGTTTCGTATGCTCGGGACCTTATACGGCGTGCGTCGGCGGCGGGGAGCTTATAAAGGGTTCTCAGAAATATATATCCGCCCGTAGGAACCGGGACCAGGTTTAAAAGGATTCGCTCGTAACACGACGGTGCGATGGGCTGGGAAGGGACCGGCGCGGTACGGTCTCCGGCCCGTTATTATATGGAGTTTTGGACGCGATGATTTATGAAGACCGCGCTTATTAAAGTCGCGCGCGACGTGCACGGTCACATTGTAGGGTCGGCTTAAGTCCAGTGACGCCGTTTATTAATATTTCCCAGAGAACCTTGGCCGGGGATATGGCGGGTTTTCATTAAGTTCTTAGAGATAATAATATAAAATAGTGCATAGAATGCGAGATTTGAAAGAGATGTAATAATAATATTGTAATATGTAATATGGTCTTGCGTTCGAATAAAATCATAAGGTCGGCGAAAGTTTCGAAAATAATACGCTACTTTAAAACTGTGTACGAGTATATAATAATGTATAATACAATAAGTGTGAAATCACGGACGGAAAATATAATATATACCTACATGTTATATTAGCGTTAGAATTTATCGAATTTTACAATTCAGAATAATATATTATTATAACGTAAGTAGATAAAAATTAAATGTGGGTCCGACAATAAAATATTGTTTTCGGGATTTTGATATTTGAAGAAAAATTAAAAAATGCACGTTTTTAAAATTCAACATTACAATTTTCATATTCTATAAATTATTTATATATTTTTAAACAATATTATTATTATATATGTTAAAACAAATAATAGAGTTAATTAAATAAATAAAAACGCTAAACAAGTCAGAGAATTTAAATAAATTATAAAAATAAAAATATGATAAAATACCGAATGAATTGTTCACGATTGTAAATGTTATCATCTTTATTCGTGAAAATGTAAACTTTTTATTAATTATTATAATTAGTTCCGGTTTATATGCTTAAACAAATTAATAATCGGGTAGATATATTATTTTCTTACGTACTATGTATTTATTAACATTCGAGTTAAATTATATTAAACGATTATAATTAAAAAACAACAGTTATTTTAAATAGGGAGTTTTAATAAAATAAAATAATAATTTATTGATAATAGGTGTATGTAAAATAAAAAACATATTTTACGTTACTATCAGAATGTAATTATTATTTATTAGTTACCTATTATTTGTAACCGACATATCATTAATAAAGTACATAATTAGTCATCTCTAACTAAATATCTATAATGAATTAAAAACTAAATAAACTTTAAAAATATATAAGTAATAAAAATCTATACTCACCATGAAAATAATACGTGAAAAATAATTTTGATATCTTACAATTATTATTATTTTAGATCACAAATACAATATGTTTGTATAATAAATTTATATTTTAACTTTCGATTAATAATAAATAATAATATGTTCAAAAAGTTATTTAATTAAAAAAAAAAAAAAATGAAATATTAAACGATTTAATTTTTTGCCATCTATAAAACAATAAAAATAAACAATATTTTTAATATGTTTTGACTATATTTAGGTACTGATTCATCGAGATTTAGTTTTAAAATGATTTATCAATTACGCCCATCTAAATTGTTATTAAAACCAAATAATTATAATGTAATTGGAGTATTTTAGTGGTATACAACTCGAGTCCAATTAAAATAATTAATCGCAACGAAGACTGTACGGTCCTTAAAATACACTGCAAACACGCGCCGGTGATGTATATAAACCACACGGGGTAACGTGATATTTTATTTTATTTGCGTTCGCGCTGTGACTTGCAAGTTTAAGTAATGATAATATATTTCATTAATATTCAAATATCATAATAATGTCGTCTAAAATGACTAAAAATTAACTTGAACCGTAGAAAAAAAAAATGGTCGTTATCTCACTGCCGCCGTTTCTCGTCGTTCGCGTTCGAATCGAGAACGTAAACTGATCATCGATCGTATTTGGATATCGTCATCCGCGTGGATTGCCTTTGGTAGAATGACAGAAGAAAACATATTACAATAAAAATAATATATAATGTTTATACTATGTTGAAATATTTGCATATTATTGATAATAAAAAAATATGTTAGTTTCTCACGCGCATCTTCCCACGGTCTTTGGTTCGACACGAAAGGTCAATACGGGATCGAAATGTGTGTCCGGGCAAGACGTTAAAACCGGTTCTAGGACACAGCATCCAACGTCCAGGGAACGGGTTTTATACCGCGGGTCGTCGCAACCACGATTTGCAATATGTACCGCGCGGGGTTGTCCGATGCTGTTTTCGACCGGTTGATCTGGGAAACGCGTTTTGTTATTATACGATTATGGAACCGCGCGGTAAGGTGGCTAGGTTAGGACGTACGTTATTTTTTGTGATTTTCAATTTTAATATTCCGATAAAATCGCGATGAAAATTTATTTTAAGCTTCACGCGCGGAAAAGATGATTAAACGTATCTGCATATCGAATTTCTTATACATTAGCAGATCGATTGGTTTGAATAAACATTGCATTCTCTTTATCGGGTACATTTTTCGTATTATGTATACATAATATTGTGTTTCGGAATCACCTATTATTATCATGGCACTAACGGTATACCTACGTGCATTTGGGATATTATACATATTGTTATATTAAATTACCAAGTTTAAATATAAGTATCAATTATATTTTACGGGTCTCACATATAAAACTTAACGGGCGGGCGTCCCAAAGATAATGTACTCCCGCAACGCCTAAGAGACGCGCGGCCGATTTAACTTGTAACGGTTAGCTGTCTGCAGTAGAATCCCTTCCATATTATCCCACAAAAGTTCTAAACGACTTACAGCAATACGAGTTCGGCACGAGTGTCGTATAATCTAAAATTTGTATATTGCCATAAAAACTGCGTCCCTCTAGATAACATCGTATCACACGTATACACACACACACACACACACACACACACACACAACACACACACACACACACATCACCGGATTAAACTTCATTTTGTCTTCAAGCATAATTAATTTTATCGTCGCGTATATTATGGTTTTATTCGACCCTTCATTGTCCAATGAGAAAACGGGCAAAATGGTTTAGAAAACATGTATGTATATCATCTACCTACACCTAAAATATAGGTGTATTATAATATGAAATTAACGGCTTGTAGACAATATTACGTAGTTATATAATAGGAGAATTTTGCCGATGCGCATATTAATATTATAATATTTATCTTGATTTAGAAATTCGCCGTTCCAAGATAAACATTTCACAGATATACACATTATTATACACCGTCATAAACGGTTCTGCTTATTCAATAAAATATTACGTTTTAAACCAATATAATATTATGTTCAACGTATTCCACTGTCGCGTATTTCATAGAGTAAAAATAATTATTTAAGAAGATTACGAAAAACTCAAATCAATAATTGTAAAAAAAAAAAAAAAAAAAAAAAATGTAATACTTCTTACATTTACATATTTTTTTGTAATGCCCATAAAATTATGATTTGAATTATGATATATAACCAACACCAACTATTAAATACAAATTTTTATTATGTATATATTTGTACTTTCGTCATATTATTTTAAGTATTTTTCGTCTTTTTCTATTTTATAAACATAATATTATTGGTAAATATTGTCATTATTGTAGGTATCATTGTATTCTAATCATTTCCAAAATAAATTATTTTTCCTTAGGTTCTAAGTTTGTATTAAGAATTAAAGATTGCCTAGTATGTGCTCATGTAGTCGGAATTGCAACAATCATTACTCGAAATAATTACCTCGTATAATAATCACCTCTTTACAGTTTACAATGCTTACATACATAGTTCAGTTTTTTTTTTTAATCCGTTATTTTATTTCATGGTTAAAAAATGCCGAAAGTAAAGAAAAATAGGCATACTAATTAGCAACATAACTCAATTGTTGAGTCATATGAGAATATATTAGGTACCTATTTTATCATTTTTATTTTCGATCATGTATACTTTTTTTTAAATAAAGATTTTTCGCCGATTATTTTGATCATTCGTAATGTAATAAATTCCGAACCCTGGTTATAAATTGTAAGTTTATTGTTTGTTTGTTAAAATTTTAATATCACATATAAGTACACGTAAACAAGTATTAATTTAGAAATATTAACAATCATATAGCTGGTAAGTGGTAACTGTCATGTAAATAATGCTTCTGTAAGATTTTTTGAAAACAAAATCTCTACTGTTAACATACTATAGAACAAAATATAATAATAAAATCAAGATATTACGATTCAATAAAGCTTAGCCGCTTACATTTTAATGTCCAATGTGTATAGTGTTTAAATACTTAGTTTATATGATGATTGATAAGTATTTAACAAACATACTTAATTTATTTAATAAACTGATTATGAAATAATTTTGCTCGTATGAGCAATTCGATTATTATAAAGTTCATGATTTTCATCAGTTACATAATTAAAGCATAGAAAATATTTAGCAGAGTGCACTAAAAATATTGCTACCTATATGTATTACAATGTAATAATTTTTTAATCAATAAAAATGTAAATTAATCTAGTAGTTATAAAAAAAAAGATATCAAGAACAGTATACTATGTGATTATAATTATAACCGTGATTATTTATAAATTATAATGTAATATTAAACAGACAACTATCATATTAAAAAACATTACCAATTTTAAAATAGCGTATGTGATATGGATAAAAAAATGTCTCATATAATAACCCAAAGGGAATTGTGATAGTCCCTTTTAGTTCGAAGTTTGAAGGGATGATTTTGGGATTAGAAGTTTACCATGTAAATTTATAGGATGACTAAGAAACACTATCGTCGCCTAGCAACGCAAATATTATTAACAATACTAGTATTATACAATACTTATTTAGCAATAAAACTATAAAATATGATATATATTATTGTATAGAATCCTAAATTTATTAAATTAAAAAAAATATTCCAAAATCGCAATAACTGAAATAAATTTATTTTGTTATTAATTTGGAGTAATGAAGATAATAAATGTAAAATAAAATGTTTTTAAAATTGTTTTATTAAAATTCATTAAAGAAAATATAAAACAAAAATATTATTGCAGTTTATAATATTATATGACGAGAAATGGCAAAATAAAAATAAAAATAGTACTTAATAATAACAACAATTTTATGTATAATATTGTTTATTATATTATTATTACACATAATTATTATTGGATACTTTCCAATAATGAGCTTTTTCAGCTATAGAATACGCGTAACTTTTTATTATTTTATTATTAATATTATATAGTGTTATAAATGTACATTGCAGATGGCTTTCTTATTTAAAAGTTCAAATATTTTGTCTAGTTGGTTGGTATATATTTAGTAAGTTTGTTTTTCTAATTCGCTAACAGTTTTCTTAAGCGAGAGGAAAAACTATCCAAATTTTACGATAAATCGATAAAAACCGACGAAAATTTATCCTGAAAAAATGTACTTTCGTTGTTTCTCGATAATTAAAGAAATACTGATTATATATAAGTATTTTGTTTACGTGAAAATTTATGAAATTTATAATTTTAGTTTAAAACTAATGTTTAATACAATTTTCAATTTCGCGTCTTTTGATCTGACGTCCAACAATAGTCATATCGCAAACTAATTATTCGAAGGATTATAATTAGATTCGTACTTAAAAAGCACATGTTACCGCCCTCATACCCTTAACCGCAGAAATCTCTATTCGCCATATTAATATATGATACGCATAAGAGTTCACGCGTAGAAATGTATAAACTTAAATCAATGTCTCCGCACACACACATACGTAGAATAAATGTATTTATACATATAAACCCATTAATCTATTTCTGTGCTCTCGGTTTAAATTCAGACCGGACGAACAAACGCACGTTCAGCCACGAAAACCACTCGACGGCCAACGCATTGGCGACCGGTATATAACTCCGTCGGAGGCGGTTTACTAGCATCTATAATGTATACATTTATACACGAGTGCTCGCGATTCGACGGCTTCGGTTTATATCGGTCCCGTCCTCGACAAAGTATACCGTGGTTATACGCGCATATATATACAATATACATAGACCAGAACCGCGGTCCATCGCATATTATTGCTCTTTCACGTTCACACGCCCGTCCGCCACGTACCCTCTTCTGTAGTATATATACTCGTATTTATCGTGTTTACATACAGTGTGTGTATCACGAGGATCCGACATTTTTATATCGATAGTATACAGTGAATAATGTCAATTTCTCGCGATACACCCTGTATACACAAATAGCTCTTTTGGCATCCGCGTAATATTAACCTATATATATATATATATGTGTGTGTGTGTTTCTCTAAAACAGGACCGCGGTAAATACACACGGACATTATATATATGTACAGAGGAGATTGGCTATTTTCGCATCGATATTACACTATAAACTCGTACGTACATATTATAATGTGTATGTGTGATGCGTCTGTATGAATATACCTATTCGAACCATACACGACTACAACAACTTGTCTACTATATACTATTTACATGTTATGGTTCGGGTGATATATGGACATTAATACTGCATCGCGATACGAAAGGGGTATACGGTTGCAAACGGTCGGTTGCGCGTGCGTGTGAACGTATACATATATATATGTATACATGTTCGTTCACAAATTGGAGTTTGTCGGACAGTGAACAATATGTGGCAATTTGTAACCACCCTGTCTCGAAACACCCCCTCCGACCACCAATCGGGTATCGTAGACGCACACAATTTCGCGAAAGGAGTAAATTTAATATATATAATGTGTAGGTACATATTCCAGAGGAGAGAGTATACGCTCAAGTCACAATGCTTGTCACATACATGCGTTTTCATTACGCGCGTCTTCACTCGGACCCTCCACCGCGCCCAGTAATTACCTACGTGTTTCTCGTATATGCTTAGATAAATAATAATAATAATTATTATTATACGTGTTTGCAAATATATATATATACAGGGTGATTGAAAATTTCGTTTTGCAAAAATAGTACCCGCTTCCATTACACTTGTAACGCGAAATTCTTATCACCCTGTGACGTGTAATTTTTCGAGTACCTACGCTTCTCAAAATAATATATTGTTTAGTGTACGGAAATGACGGTATATGCGTGTTGTTATACCGCGGTAACGAATAGTAAAAGGTCGCGCAAATAACGCCGTTTTAACATTTTAGATTCTGAGCGAAGCGAAGAATGTATTGGTTTTACGATGACGTTTTTCTTCTTCTTATGTATGAATACATTTTTTTGGGTAGAAATAATGGTCCGGTTGCCAAACATATTGTATGCTTTCGATAGTAAACTGTATCTAGTTGATACCTTATTTAGCTCAATTTTCGAATTTCCTTGGGAGAAGAAAAACTACTTAAGAATGACGGAAAAATGGAAAAATATACGGAAATCGTAATTATGGTGAAATTGATTTTAGATTTTTTATAATAACTAATGCTATTTTGAACGTAGGGACTTGAAATTTTTTTTGGTTTTCTCATAGGTAGTTAACACACGTGGTAAACTTATGGAACAACCTATCAGTAAAATATATTGTATTAAATTAAGTTTCGTTCAAAATCGTAATTTTTAATGCAATATTATTGCATTTACATCTTAATTATAATAAACCATTAATTTCTCCGAAGACCGATGGGACGAATACGGAGTAAGAAACGTCCAAAATCGACCTTCCCGCATATTTTTTTTTTGGAAAATATTATATATTTTGACTACAAAGATCTAATTATCGCTATACAAGATATTCGTGTACAAAAATACAATTAAGTAAGTAAATATAAAATAACAAAGTACAAAAAGAAATAAATAGTCGCAAAAAAAATATCAAAACAATTTTTATTTTCATTTTATGTGTATAATTTTTAGAATTATAATGTCGATTATTTTTCATCATTATTTAAAAACGTAATTTATGTAGTATAATGGATATATTTGAAAAATCTGCCATTCCTTCATAAGAAGTATATTATGACTTTAATTAATTAATCTTTTAATAAGAATAATGATAAAATGCGTTTAAAAAATTAAATCTTTATGAGATATTTCTGTATTTCATAATTTTTAAACTTTAAATATAAATGTATTAATTTTAAATAATGAATTTTGTCATTGATAAATTGGGAAAAAAGTAAATTAAAACTCAACATTCCTTTTAAATTAGGTAAAATTTATTAATAAAATTGTTAAAGAGTTATCTGGTATTTTCTTATAGAATAAGCACATGTTCTACGATCATAATATATTTTAGATTCGAGTTATAAATATCTTTTTTATTTATGAATGAATACAATGAATACCTAATAATCAGTTGAGTAATAATCGGTTTCTAATCGTAATAAAACTATGTACGTTTGGGTAAATTTCAAATTTTTTTTTAATTTCAATATAATCGTTTCCATATTACGAATATTTAATTTCATATTAACGATCCTTCGGTCTAAGTCAGCGGTTTATAATTTATTGTCTGTCCTATACATTATAATCGCATAATATATTCAATATTATAATAATAATAATAATAATATTGTATCATATTCGTATCGACGGTCGGACGAGTAAAATACCAATATAACGGCATAGAGAATGCGTCGAAGATGCGAGGTGCGAATAACAAGGGAATTCATTATCAACCCTCGCGGAGGAGACGCGTTCGTATATATAATATAGGTGCCCGCGCGATGTATATTAATAATTATTTTGCCGAGCGCGGAGTTGCGTGTTGGACGTGTGACAGAGCGACGGCCAAAGCAGCAGAACGGGCGTGTGTATAAATGCAGCAGTATATGTACGTATACAGAGTGAACAAGATCGCGCACCATGTAAAACTTGCGAATTTCGTGCGCTTTCTAATATATTATTCCCCGGTCACCCTGTACGCGTTCGGAGGGACGCGGGCGCGCGCGAAGAAGCGGTGGCACAAAGAAACTCCAGGCGATTTTCACATATATAGCAGCTAACCTAACCCCGCGCGGACCGCCTCCCCGTCTAAAAAATCCCTTTCTCGTCTCCGCGTCGTCCGTCCACCCCGTACCCCCAACTCACGGGATTAGACGTGTACATCGCGAACGAGCGGCCGAACGAACGTCGGTGGCATCGGCAGGATTCTATAGGGTCGGAGGGACAGTGGCGAGGGTGTCCCTCAAGAAAATTAAACATGGCACACGCGCGCACATATAATATATATATATATACGAAATACGCCCCGAAGGAACGAGTGAGGGCGAGTGGTGGATGTACGCATTCTCTCTACCTAGTTCTATCGTATTTATATATATATCCTTTTGGACCCTTACCCGACTTTGACGTTTGTGGCTGCCTCGAACACACGCGTCACCCTCTTCTAGCCCTAATCATACCTTGTCCGCCACCGCCTCGCCGTCCCTGCGTCCAAACATCCAAACCGCTCCTTTCTTCTTCCACCTCGTCTGCAGAAAGTTGCGACTTTGGAAACGCTCGAGAAACTTTTGATTATGCCCAAGCCATTTTGGTTTCTCCATTCCTCGCCACACCGATCCGACAGCCTCGGGAACGCATGCCGTTGTAAACACATAAAATTAATTACTTCGGACCCGGAGAAATATTATCTTCGACTAAAACGATGCGAGGGTAATATAGCAGCGCGAGAGTGTGGTTCAAACCACTCAATGATATTGAGGTGGCAGGAAATTGACGTATTAAACATTCAGACCGGTTTAAACCGTGTAGTATAATATTATATAATATTTCGCTCAGCCCTTATTGAGAATATTATATATGGTTACCGCCAAGTTCCGGTCTTGAATTATTTATATATTATACAGGTATATATACGCGTAAACATGGTGTTTTTCACATCCGGATAATATACTTCCTGACACATTTTACCTTTTTGATGATTAAACTTTTTTCTTTTTTTTTATGCCTTCGGCCGGTAACGCTAAGCTAAACGATGGTTATAAATATTAAAGTCCATATGACTTACGGTATTATACCAATTTGGTGAATGAAATATGAAACAGCGTATACGCAACAATAATTATAGAAAACGATTTTAAACCGTTTATTCATCTCCAATAGTAATGTAATAGTTTCTGGAATATTTTTTGTATACTTAAAATCTTAAATATAAAACAAATGAATATTATGATGAAATGTCCATTATAAAACTATAATGAAAGGTTTTAATCTAAATTGTATTAAAAAATAATATATTTAAAAAATATTAATTCTGATTACAATTATTTAAAACTAAATTTTCGTTTTGGACTTATTAGTTTAATTAGTAGTTATTATGTTTATATTAAAAATTACGAATTTAAGTTAGGTTAGGAAGTTAGTAGTTTTATTTATAATAAAAATGAACAAAACAACAAAAAGGAAAAAAGGTGATCAATATAAAAAACGCGTACTAAATTCAAAATGAGATCAGACGATTTTAAACCATAGTAAATGATTACATAATTGTAGGTATGTGATTATTTCTGTAAGGACCACTTATTGCAGGGTTTGAATTAAACAGTTATGTTTAAACAAAATAAATACAAAATTTCAAAATGTAGTTTATTTTATTACACATTTTGATATGAATCAAATTGAATGAGTTGGCAAACATCAGTAATATTGTACATTTTAGATATAAGTCATTTACTCTCTTCATCAACTCTAATTAATAATTGGAAATAATTATAAAATGTTTCGGTTCACGGTAACGGTATATATATAGTCATAGAATGGTGTTATTAATTATAAACCGTATTAAATATAAGTTTATAATTTTATTTCAAATCATAAAATTTGTCTATTTTAATATTATACCTTCAGGTAACTATTATATTTTTATAATGGTAGTTAAAACTTATGAACTACTATGTATAATAGTAGTTACAAACTATAAAGTAGTCACTAGTCTTTATTCTTTAGTCATATTTAATAATTGAAGATCTACTGAAACGGAATTAAATGTTATATTTTCAAATTTTGATAATATTATAACAATTAATTAAATTAGGTAAAAATATAAATTTCATAATGTTTATTTGATACAATTAAAAATTTTTCGGTTTACATTATGGTTTTCTCGACTTATTTACAAAAAGTTTACCTATTACAGTTCAATTGCATAGACTTTAAATGAAATTATTGAGTGATTTTAAATTTTATTACATTATTATACTTAATAGCTAGATAATTCCATCATTATAAAATTGGTATTTAAATTACCAATTTTCATAAATACAGCTTTTAATTATTATTTTTCCAAAACATAATTCGATTAAATATAAATATAGTAAATAGATCTTATATTATTTCGAACAAATGTGTAATTAAAGTTTTTCTCTACAACTGATGTTTGAGAGTAGTTAATTTGATTAAATAAAAGATGTCACGAGTAGATTATACGAGTGAAATACAAAACAAAACGTCCATACTTAAATGTAATCTATTGTTTTAAATGCATGAATGATGGTAGTATAGTATGGTTATTTTCCGAATGTCACCGGATGGGATCCGTAGGACTAGAAACCTTTAAACGAATCTTTTACAATGCCTTGGTACCGACATAATATAACAAAGAGATTGAACAAATCGTTATTGAACACAAAAGACAGGTAAGTTGTGTTACTCGTATTTTCAAACTTGCGTTGTATTAACCTATTTTAAACCAACGTTAGCGATTCAATGTATATTATTATCGAATTCTCGTACATTATAAAATAATAAATTTAATAATATTATATGAACACTTCTAATCTGAAATGAAAAAAAAAAACGGATGACACAAGACTTATGTATATAATATTATATTTTATAGTTTGTTGGGCGATATAGACATTTGACACAATATTTATATTGTCAACATAACATTATTTATTGTTTATAATTAGATTTTGTACAGTAGATAGTAAAAATTATACGTTATACTATTATAGATATACCTACAAGTATATGAAGATATAACTGGATATATTATTCGCGATAATATAATAATACGATCAATTTAATATCACAATACAAATAATGTATGTTATTAATTTGTCGAAATATATAACAATATATATATATATCTAATTGATTACCTATTTCAATTATTTCTACCTGAGAATACTTAATATAATTTAAAACACGCCAGCTGCCTAATAAAATGTACGATTGTTGGAATTACTAGTGTAGAAAATCAATTGGAAAACCATATCGCATTAGCTTTAAATTACTTCCGGATTCAACGCATAGTGTCGTCCGGGACTAATTTCCTTGCCAAATATGAGTATTGCAAGTGAAATTGTCTACCGATTTTCCTGTGGGGTATGGTTTTGCAATATTCATTAGTATACATAGGAGCATACGTAATAGGAAATAAAAATATGAATTTTGTGTTCGTAACAATAAATGTAGTTTTTGTTAATAAAATAATAACTGTAGTACAATATATTTGTACGAGTATTATTATTAATTTTTTTAATCAAAAATATAATTAAGTTGAAATTATTATAAATACATTCACATCTGAATACAAAATACATTTTCGTTGGATATAAAATAATTACACAACAATATTATAATATTTATAATTGTGTAGTAGTACAATAATGTTTCAAGCCAAACGGGAAAATTAATAATTTACAATATTCCCGTAGAAGTTTAAGTTTTACACTTAACTAGAAAACATATAAAAACAAAATTCAATATTATAAAAAATGAAATACAGTAGGTAGTGTTAAATCTATCTAAAATAATTACACAACAATATTATAATATTGTTACGAACCCAGATTGTATTTTGTTTAATAGTATTTTGATAGAATAGTATATCATTATAAATATACTAGGAAATAAGACAAGCGCATTTGTATTATTATAATTTTATATGTATAATTATAAAATAATACTTAGTATCTATTTAACTGTGGAACTATGGGAAGAACAATCTGTTCTACGAATTACATTAACAACGAATGGCAGATAAAAACAGATACATCAACAGAACAACAGGAAGACAAAAGTTTATATAAGGGAGCCAGACACCAGGTCAAATCAGACGACTGGAAGCGACGTACTGAACACCGCCACAGGTGACTACATAAGAACGAGTCGTAATACGTCAGATATTTGTGCTTTATTATAACTTTGTTTCTCTGAGTTAGTTAAAATTGAATAAATTAGTATATTGTTAAAATCGTTGAGTTAACTTAATTCATTCTAATACGGATCAAGTTGATTAGGGTTAGCACGCAACAATATTTATAATTGTGTAGTAGTACAATAATGTTTCAAGCCAAACGGGAAAATTAATAATTTACAATATTCCCGTAGAAGTTTAAGTTTTACATTTAACTAGAAAAAATATAAAAAAAAAATTCAATATTATAAAAAATGAAATACAGTAGGTAGTGTTAAATCTTTATAATATAATATGTTTATAATTATACATTACTAATTAAAATATAACAAATTAATCTACAGTGATGGTTTGATACATACGCGTTCAACAATTTCTTGATTTATCGAATAACAAAAAAAGTAGAGATTTTAATACATATGATTTAAAAAATATATTTGTATACCTGATAAAAATATATTATATGAAGAAAAACAAAATATTTTTAATTATATACATACACTATTCAATATTCACCTTCTATATTAAACATGTACGTATGTATTTAATATATTTAATATTTGTTTTTCTTACCATTATTTTCATCATAATCATCAAGCTTTCTTTTTCTATTTAAAAACTTATTCATGTTTAATAAAAATAAAACGTCGCAAAACTTTGTTTAATTACAGGAGTGATGCTGTTTTAATACGTAACATTCTCATATAAATGACAAAATTAATTATCGCTTGGATTCGAAACAAAAATATTATATTATATATATTCTAGCAGCAGGCACAACGAGAGATAATAATGTTATTTATTATCTAATAATGATAATAATATCTAATATCAAGGTATTACGTATTATTTGATTTTCTACGTTTATGTTTCGCGGTCTTAAATTACTTATATTTAAAAAGTAGACAATATATATTTAGAGTGTGCCGTGATTTATAGTAACTAATAATGTACTAATTAATTATCTAAAATAGTAATATTAAAATTTCACATAATTAAAAAATAAAAATTATTTATTTTATTAGATATATTTTTTTTAAAAAGTAATAAATGTAATATTGCCTAAATAATAATTTTAAAAACCGCATTTTAGTAAGTAGAAACACTATAATATATATATCCTGGAAATAATTTAGAAATAACATCACTCAATGTAACATATAATATTATACAAGTACGGTTTTTGTTACAAATCCATATTGTGTATTTCCTAACGTAAATTTTATTTAGTATTTTTTTTAATTTTAAAGTAATATTTTTCACTTTTTAAATTATTTTAAATTATTTTTTAAAATTGTATTTTTAAGTTTGTACTTGTAAATGACAATAATTTTATAATAAATATTAACACTATTTATCACCATCGATTTCGATATCGTACGAATATGTTTAAACAATTTCATGATTGTATAATATATTATATTATCAAACAATTATTATATCATTTTTGTATGAAACCAATAAGGCGATAAGGCGGTAAGTATGCTGATAAAGACGATGCAAAAATATAAAAATAAAAATATAATACAAAATGTAAAATTGTTTTTAAATTTATTTCATGGTTTAATTTTGTATATTTTTAGTTTATTTTTAAAGGGGTTTTTAAGACATTAAATTCACAGCTTTAGTTGTTATACAAAATACAATACTAATGAAATCATATTAGAAAAACAAAATTAAATAATATCAGTGCGGGGAAAATTCGCGGCAGAAGGAATGTGCAGGATACTTCTTATCCTCCTCTAGCCGTTAGCCGTTTGCGCGGGGCTCACCTCGTGCAGGTGGCCGAGGAGCGTTGAACCAAGAGAGGCTAGCAAAACCGGCCAGACGCAGTGATAATATTAATAACAATAATTAAATTTAAAACACTATACTATAACAAGATTATTATAATGACTTTATGTCAAACAAAGGTATTCTGACGAGTTTATAAAACAAACTTATTAAATTTAGCTTTTAAATTTGAATCTGCTGTCACATAATAGGTTATTCAATGCCTATTAAAATATATAGGTACATATGACATCACATAACATATTATAAACTATAATAGATTGACACTATAAACTCGTTAAAATTATTAAACTCAATAAAATAATTTATATAGATTAATTAAATTAATTGAAAAATAAAATAAAATGAATTACTCAATCGCGATACATTCGATAAATTTAATTCTATCTCATTAAACTTTGACTATTCGACCGTATATAAGCGCATTTAAAAATCATTCAAACGGATATATGAAAATATTGTTATAGTTATTTTAATGATGGTGTAGTTCTCCCTATTCTTGTAATTTTTTCGCTTAGGTACGTAGTCAGACGTAAAAATATTTAAATAATTATATGCATCCCTTTGACCGACCGGTTATGTTATGTTGCGCATCTTGGACCCGTTTGAGCCCCAGGAAAGAAAGGAATATTAGGTATTAAGGAATAATGTATAAAAATATGTATAATTATTAGGATTACCGCCATTGAAAAATAATGATAATAAAGAATATCCCTTCTGTATGAACATCCATATACGTTATACGCGGTAGAGTCATTATATATATATATATGTCTGTCTTGTAAAATACAGTGATGTTTTTATAATTCGTTTCGATTGTTCCGACCCTTATTTTTCCATTTTATAAAAATCTATAACACTCAGATTTTTTTCTCATTAAATTCAATATGATTTTTTTTTCCTTTCCATTATGTAAAATACTAAAATATTTACTACTACAGTTTCTGTTAATCAATTATAAGATTTTTATAAGATTTTTTTTTTTATATTATTTTCGTTTTTTTGATAATAAAACAATATTATATTATTATTAGTATCGGTAATAAAAATAAACATGCAATAGTTTCCGGATTTAAAATAAGAACAATATATTATTATTATTATTATATAAAACCCTGTTAATATTTAAGATACTATTTTAATTATTTTCCATGCGATATTTATTTTTATAATATAATGTCGATTCGGATACGTTTTAGAGCATTGCATCATTTAATATAAAAGAAAATATGTGTATAATATGTTGGGGCGGTAGGACAATTTCCGGATAAAACAATAATGATATAATATCAAATTGATTAAGACATATTACTGGGGATTAAGAAAATTGAGATCTAATGAAAAATTACGGTGAAAATAGCAATTTGATAACAACAAACATAAATCATAATAATATGACAGTTAACTTATTTTAAAACTTGAGCGAAACGAAGTATTTAATATATCGATTTTATAATGTGTTTTTTTTATGTATGCAAACATTTTATGGTTGCCGATAGAAAATTTAATTTAGTTGGTCTTTATTTAGCTAGTTTTTTTAATTTTCCAACCTTTTTTTTTTAAACGTAAGAAACTACCGCAAAATTTATGAAACACCGCTAAATATCGTGAAAACTTGTTTTTAACGAAATTCATTTTCGTTATTTTGTTTAATAAAATTTACAATTTTGCATTTGAAGATTTCAACATTTTCATAAACTTAAACACAACTCATAAGACAATTTTTTTTTTAATGTGCCTTTATACTTTGATATTTGAATGAAATTGACGAAATGAGACATCATTTTCAAGGATTTTTATTATATATAAATGAATACTCGTAAAAGTCGTTAAAATATTTTAAGCTAAAAATTTGGTACAATTTTTTTACGCATACAAAATATCTTGAAAGTCCGAAATATTTTACAAATTTAAATTTTGATCTAAATGAGTCTGTATTAGAATGTATACGTTGTGTTATTTATCGTGGATCATGCGAATATCTATGACTACTATAAGTTTATATAATATATATTTAATATAATAAATATAACAAATGTGAATTTATAAGACCTATAGGTATAATATATATGATCGAGCTTCACTCAGAGCCGGCCAAACGCTGTGGCAAAATATGCAGTCGCCTAGGGCGGCAATATTTTTGGGAGAGAATAATCATGTAACATAAAATTTTAATGCTTATATATTTCACTATTTTCTTTTTTTAACAATCGTAATAATATTTTCATGTTTAACGAAAATATTATAACTTTTTAGGTATTTAATATTCGAATGAATTTTGCATAAATAAAATGAAATTTCTGTGTAATCTATACAGTGTGTATATAAATAGCGTTTTTTACAATATTACACAGTCCTACTACATGTCGAACAAAATGATTTTTATTTTTAATGTCGATTAAAAATATTAAGGGAGGCAAACAAGTATATTTGCCCGGGATAGCAAAATAACTTGTGCCGGCTTCACTCGCAATCGTATTCCAATACAACGCAGTATCCTCCCACCGACCATTATCTAATCCTACCGAAATCCCGAGAAGGGTCACATTACTGGGTTTGTTTAAAAGGGATTTTTTTCCCGCGTTTTCGGTAATTATTATAAGTGCCCACACTCTACTACCAGTATACCCTATATAAGAACGAAGAAGGATCCGCGTATATATATATATATGTATCTGGCGGCGGCGGCGGCGGCGAAAACTTTTCTCATCGGTGGCCGACCGGATCGATTAAGATAAAGGGACCCTAGTGCGCGCTAACCTAACTCCTCTCGCCGAAAACGAACGCGAGGGTACATTACACGCGCGCGGATCAATACGTCGGCGGCGGCGGTGGCGGTGGCCGCGGTCGGTCGGCCGGCCCGGGGATGAGCCCGTCTTAAGGGCGGCCGCGGCGTATCATATACATTATGCGGAATAAGAAACGGGAGTGTAGTAAAGCGCGCGAACCGAATATCGTTTTTCTTACAAACGCGGCGCGCGCGAGCGGTCGCGACGGTGGCGGTGGCGGCGGCGGCGGCGGCGGCGGTGGGCGGACGCGTGCACGTCCGCCCGCGGCTAGTGGCGCGGTGGACGGGCGTCGTCGCAGCCTCGTCCTGCCGTACGTACTATTATTATTATTATTATAGTAACCATGGTAACCGCATCCTGACGGCCATGAATAATGAAGGAGAAACAACACTACCACTACTACTACTACTACTATTTATTATAGTACTATACAACTACTACAACTAACTAGGCACTACAACTACGACTACTACCAACGCCGTTCTAGCGATGGTCCGCGTATAATATTTATATATATATATATATGTTTGTGTGTTTGTGTGCTCGTTGGAACGGCCAACCGATAAGATTCCCTCGGCGGCGGTTTTCGCGCTTGCTGCTGCGCTATCCTTCGGTTCCTTCTACTGCGCTGTTCTTGCTCGTCCTTCGTCCTTCGTCACCGCCGTGTTCTCTGTTCCTTATTTTCGCAATCGTCCCCGGATGAGCCGCGTGCAAGTCCTTTATATATAGAGCTACCGCCGTTGCCGCCGCGGACTAGGATCGATATGATTCCGTTCCCAATCGCCGTCGCCATCGTTGTCTTCTCGTCGCGATAATATTGTAATGCATATTGTACGTGATATCTGGAAATCCCGGGTGAAAAAACATTATTAGAATTGATTTTAAAAAAAAAAATTCATGGAACAACAATTTCCTAGACAAGTCAAAGACTTTTAACCGTCATAGTCGTCGTTATAGTCGAACGTAGGGGCGGGTTTTATCGCTTGCCAATGGGGGGGAAGCGAATCTAATATTTTTATTTCTACAACACGAATTTAAATTTATCAAGTTCAAGGAAGACGATAACAATAACGGTTGACAATAACAACATAATTAATATAATTAAATCATTTACAATGTTATTTATTAAATAAAATGTACGAAAATAAGAAGTATAAAATTTCAACTGCTTACGTACGTCATACAAGATTGAAATTTAAAACAAGCGTGGCACACAGAGAGGGCAATTGCCCCTTAAACCCACCACTGGTCGAACGACTGCAAAACTAATTAAATAAATATAACACAAAAACACAATACTGATACCTACCTAGTTATAATATTATCATTATTTTGTATATTCCTTATAACCAACAACTAACGTAATGGCCCGTCAAATTTATATTGTGATAATAGAATATTATATTAAACTTCCTCCACTTATGCCATTATAGTATAACCAGAAATCAATTGATTAATCACGGGGTTTAGTCATTAATTATATTTTAAAGCTATTACCACGATGATATTAATATAAATAATGTCTGTTTATTAAAAAAAAAAAAAAAATCTATACCAACCCTACAATATTAAAATAACAAATTAATATTCTTTGTATTAGAGTTGCAACATTAATATCGTTACTAGTTTTTGTAAAAATATTTATTGTATTTTTTACATCACCACGTGCAACTTTCTATTAAACAATGACATCGATATTACTATGAAATATGATTAGGACCTCCTAATCATATTTCAGGTACCTTTTTTGTGCATTCATTAAAATGTAATAATTACTAATATTATATTTGGAAAATTTTATATACGCGCCCGGATGATTATCCTAATACCAGCCTCTAGTATAAATTATCGAATTATTTAAAACACATTTTCACTTATCAGTATATTTACATTATATTATATTTTTTACAAATGATATTTCGTCGGTTATATTAAATTTCGCTTATGGTCGAAAATAAAATACAAAAAAAGAATACCGTTTCAGTGTGTAAAACACCCGGACCAATATGTAACGTGTCGACGTAATTTATATAATTTTCGGCACGTGAGTTTAAAATAATAATATAATAAAACACGAGCAGAGCAATGTATATGTGCGTGTGTGTGCATGTGTTATCCATTCATAAAACCTTAACGGTGGCGGCGGTAAGGGACGACGGCGTTTTTATACATACGTTTATTATGTATAAGGCGGAAAAGGGTAAAAACAACTGTTGCTCTCAACTTTTTTCCCTACACTCCGTCCCACCTACGCCGCCGACGTTTTATTCACGTGCTTCTGACCTTTTTCACGCGAATTCGTCGTCAAAACACCGACCGTCTATTGTTGTATTTTTGTCCCCGTCCGCCAACCGCGGCACAATTTTGTTTACCAAAACAATAATATCGCATTCGATTTGTATCAAATTAATTAAGTATATAGAGATAGATGAAACTATAATCGATTTCGATCGATTTTCAACTATACCTGCTAAATTCCTAAAATAATAATAATGTAGTTATTAATAATATTGCAACGGCGAGTAAAAACGTATGATGAAATTGACACGCAATATTACATAATATTACTATCTACAACTCGATATTCGTTTTCCCGTTACGATATTTCAGCAAACTTTGAATTGAACGAATAACACAACTATAATAATTACCTATTTAAAAAACGAAAGCTGTTGCAGTTAGGAATTATAATTCTACAACTGCAGATCGTCGCAGAATAATTATTACATACAAGTTATTTTTTATAATATTATCGTATTTATATGGGAAGGCAGATCAAATGTTTTTATTAACATATTATAATAATACTATAACATTATCTGAAAATTGTTTTAAACAATAATTTATTTTGATTTAAAAAAAAATTTTGTTTTTAATTATATATGCCATATGGAATATAAGTTTAATAGTAAATAACTAAAACATTGATTATAAATACAAGTATTTGTTTATATATTCACAATCAAAGCTATAAATAATTTGTATTTATTTCTTCAATGATCAATATAATGTGATTAATATTTCGTATTGATTTTCTGAATTTATGAAACTTAAATGTAGCGGATACAGTGGAATTAATATTAATCTTATTAATGTTTAAATAATTTATCTATAGGTTTTATATTATGAATATTAGGTTTGTGGCAATCGAATGATTTTAAATAATAATATTTTAAATGTTCTTCTAGTTTGTAAGTTATATTTTATTTAATTTATTTATTTTTGTATTTTATTAATAGTTCCTATTAAGTTAATAAGTAAAGTTTCTACGAATAACGTTAAATATCGTTATTTCATGTTACTGTCAATTATACAGAATTCAAATGAAATAACTTATTTTTTAACGGTATGGTAGATGGCGGTGTATTATCCATCCACTAGGCTACCACCATCGATAGCGCTACATACCCCAAAATTGTGTTAGGGTCGATTGATAGCGTCGCCAGATGGCGTTCTATTATATACAAGAATTTAAAAAATGGATATGTTATATTTTCTTTAGACGTACTTACAAGTAAAAATAGTCCTACTCAATCATTTTCACAAAAACATGAACCCCTTTAATATAAGAATTTTTTTTAAATTAAATAATTTTGTACTTCGCTAAAAGAGTAAAGAAAACTTAAATTCTAGCAATAAAGTGTCAAAAATATGCATTAGAATCATATAGATTATTTTAACATTGTAAAAAACATTTTAAGATGAATTCTTACTCGCATGTTCTGCATCCGTCTATCTAACGGGAAATATAATAAAATCACAACGTTGTGATCCGTTTTGTAAAATATCATCCGTCAAAGAAGTTATCGTGTATTACATTTTATATTTTTTTCAACGCGGAAATGATATTCTCTTTAAAATATGATTCTCTTTAAATTTTTTTATAGTTAACACTATAGTTATACTTAAAAATTTCAATTTAAGTTCTACGTCGCTGTAACGCTGTGATATTTTTATATATCTCGTTAAAAATTGACATAATATGCAAGTATGACTATTCTTTTAATAATGTTACGTATAAATTAGATGTTTTCTTTATAAAAATTTTTTCTAGAATAATAAGTACTTATGATTCACGTTTTAAATAATATTTTCTTTTGAAATATAATCGTTTTAGCTATTCAATACTAATTGATTGATAAAATAAAATTGTTGATAGGTATATTTAAATTGTATTTAATGAACATCGTGTTGTTATTATTAATGAATGATTAATGCTGATGATTGTTGTGTTTTATAAACAATACGCACATAGTTTTGAATACACGGACTTAACAATAAGTCTTGTACATTATGTGTTGAAAATATATTATTATAAATTATTATTTTATTATAATATTAATTGTCGGTAATAACCATATGATTATGGTCTAAATCGAAAATCCATGTTCAGTAAAACTCTATAGGTACCTTTATTAAAAAAAAAAAAAAAATGTTTCGTATTGAGATAAAACGAATATTTAATAATATAAATTTAATGTAATTTTGGTTCACTTTTGTATATTTTGTTCAATATAATAATATCAAATTAAATGAAAACCAAAAACGCTCAAATTATAAAATGAAAATCCGGTAATGGTTTAAAGAAAGTCCGTGCATTTACCTACGTGTAGTTATGCGCAATAATATATTATAGAGTATAATTATTCTATTCTCGTGATGCGTACTATACCTATTATATTATATTTGTACGGTGAATTTACGACTTTATTAGTCTGTCCGTCATGTTGTTAGTGGTTTGTGTATATTTTATCGCAAATGTTTTTCATCAAAAATGTTATTATAATAATGCGGCGACGGTACAATATATAATATAATATACAGGGTGGTCGAAAGTAGTTCGTGGTGGGAAAATTTTTTTCTAAAAACGTGATAAACGTAGTTTTCACAATGTTATCTCCATTATTTTACCAAAGCAATATTTCGATCGACCTGTATGATAATAATTTGTTCGTGTACCGTTGCACGATTAACAACACTATAATAGTATATATAGTATAATATTATATGAAACGCTTCGCGTCAAACGGTCGGTAAAAACAAGGGTTTACCTTCAGGACTAGCGGAAAAAACAATATCGCGATATCCGGATGGTTTTTATTTTTTTTTAGCGATTCGCATAATATTATTATATTTAATTTTACACCAAACCTAGCGCGCTCGTTGTTGGGCATATTCGCAAGAATTAACGCGGAATTCCCAATTCACCAAACAACGTTATAAAAAAAAACTAGTTTTAAATCTGAGAAATACGGTAAAAAACATCGAGGGACGTATAAACATCGTGGTGCGATCTCTGATCTGCGGCCGATCTCTGACACGTGACGCGTTTCATAATGTTATGTTTACGTGATTGTATATTTTTATAATATAATATTTGCATTCTTTGTTTACGAATCGTAATAGTTTAAAGTAAACGGTGATTTTTTTTTCATACTGAAATGACAAAAGTTGTAAAAACTAAATAATATAGAAATTCCATTAAACAAATTTTTTATAATTATTTCCATATTTAATATATTGATGAAAAACTTCATATACATTATGTTTATACATAAATTTAAATTGTTTGTAGATTTTAAAACCGTTACGAGTTATATATTATATAAATATATATATATATATATATATATATATTCAAATTTGGATTTTACACTAATAATACCTATAAATGTAGTAGAATTTGATAAATACTAAAGGACTTGAATTCAGTAAATAAGATCAATTTCTATTCACACTTTTTGTTAGCTCTGCAGGAAACTTAATTTTTAAGTGTTGATAGTCATGCATTCGACAAAATATGTATCCCTTGCCCTCCAAAAACTATTCACTAATGCTCCATTAGCTATTAAAATCTGTATTCTAGCGGTCGTAGGTTCGTAGCAATAGTATGTCTTTTCTTTTTCATCATATTTCAGATACTATATTGACTCTACCTCCGTTCTGTACCGTATCTATTTTAATATTCCTGCTCGTTCAACTCGCTCTGCAATTATTTTCTATATTCCTCGCTCACAAACAAATTTCCAACAAAATTCGCCAATTAAACGTCTAATGCGCGATATAAAGCGTCACCCAAATAAAGATCATATTTTTATTAATAAATCCACGGATTCTTCTAGTTTAATCTAAAATCTGTTTTCTTTCTATTTGGTTTTATTCTGTTTTTTGTTTTGTTTTGTTATCTCAGTTTTGTTCTCACTGTTTCTTGTTCTTTTTATCATAAATACTGTAATATACATTTCTTTTATACCTATGAAACCTTATCCTGTACAATAAATAAATACATTTGTTAACAAAATATAATTATAATAATCGCAATCAATCGTATGATAGTGATAAACAATTAGATATAATAAAACTTCTTATTTAGATAAAGTCTTATAAAACTTGAATAATATAGTTTTTATAACATTAGGTTAAAATTATTATAACGCGACAGCAGTGTTACTTTATTTTCGATTCTGACGTTATTATTTCATATATTATAAAGTAGGTATGTACGCGTCTAAATAAAAATTTTCACTCTGTAAATTATATTATCCAAGGTGTGCGTGTGTGCGTGTTTTTTTTTTTTTTTTTAAAAAACTATACGAAAAAGTAAAATAATGACGTCCCGAATACAGAAGTTAAAACGGTCGTGTAGACCTGAGGATATATATATTTTTTTATCCCCTGACTGTACTACTAACAATACATAATCATTTACCAGAGTGAATATTCTACCACGGTATTATATTTTATGATGACCGCGTATATACAAAAGGAAAATAACGGGGAATGGAGGAGCGAGTGTGGTGGAGGGTGCCTCGATGGGTCGATGGGTTCAGTATGAGTGGTGGGATCGGGATGGACGGGGTAGCCGAAGAAAAACAAACAGACGTTGATTAATCTTGCACTTGGGGTCTGAACAATGTTTTGGACCGTCAAGTGCTTAACGCGGAGCTTTTTCTACGAAAAAATAAACTTTATAATATAAATACAAACATACATACACAAGCTCGGTGTGCGTACGCGTATATATATATATATATATATATGTTTTTTTCGGTATTCCACCAGCCACCCAACCTTTAGTCGCACTCGAATTCTCTACCCCTACCCAAACCGCGTTCGTCCATCCCTTAACGTACACACTACTCTTCGGTTCCCGTGACACGAACAGACCGCCGTGCCCCGGAATTAATGAAATGTCAAGCGCAAAAACACCCCCGACCGGCCACCAACCCACCCCTATCCCCCCCAGTGTTCGTGCAAAAATAATAATAATAACGGTTTCGCGGGCTCTTTCGCACTTCATTTGTTCAACGGGTACACAATATAAAATATATTAAATTATTATTATTATTATTATTATTATTATTATACCTATACCTATGCATCATAATCAAATTTGTTTATTTTAATTCATTGTTGTTTTTTAAAGAACAATCACTTAAAAAACACTCACCAAACTGATATTAATATTAAAAATAAATTTAATTAAAAAAAAAAAATATATTTCAAATTAATCGTTTTTAAAGTTATTTTGATTTAAAATTTTAGTTACATTAGATATTATGTGACAATTATTATATAGTTCCAGCTACTAAATAAATGTTGTCGAACTTTTAGTAAAATTAAACGTAATAATATAGTTAAATGTAGTATTTTTTAGGCGTTACTACTATTAATTATATAGGTATTTTACTAATGTATTTATACTTGTACACGTTTATTGTTGTTTTATTTATTCTTAAGTCAAATATAATTTTTGTAAAAATATGCTATTGCCCTAAGTGCATCAATAAACATAATATAATTATTATATTATATATATATATATAGGTAGTTGATATTTTTATCATCTTGTGTTCTTTGGGTGAATTATTTAGAAAATGTGTCACTTTAAACCATATGATTAATATAATAAAAGTAAGATAATAACAACAAATTATAAGTATAATATAATATCATAGTTATAAGAAGTGTTGGTCATTAACAAACAAAAAAGTGAATTTAATATTTATATTAAAGATTTTCAATTTTTTTTTATCTTAATATTATTTACTCACTTAACTATATTTTTAATACGTAACAATTCAATAAATAACGAGTTACTTAATTGTTTAAATTCCAGTTAAGTCAATGTATATTTTATGTAAAGTTTAATAGTTATAACTTTTGAAATGTTTAAATAATAAAATCCAGTTAATATTTATTACAACGAATAGTTTTTATGTTACTTTGTTATTTATCTGTTTGTCATATTATATAATATAGTCAGAGTATTAGATCAAAAAAGCGTATATTTTTCATGTTTGGGGACGTTTGGTACTAATAATAATAATACAAATTTTTATTTGTTTATTTTATAAAAATTATTATTTTTTTTATGTTTTTATAGAAATAAATAATTTCCTGAAGGCTTAAAAATAGTTTAATGTCAATAACAATATTATATTATACCTAAAATAACAAATGAAAAAAAATACTTTTTAGTAAATATTCGTATATAATATTAACAAATACTGGTAAATAACATATTTTTTAAAATTATTATATTTGTATTATTAAAATACAGTCTATGGAATCAAAATATATTTTTTAGGCTTACTATTTACTTATTCAGTCTTATTTATTTAAGCAATTAGAATTTGGTCAATAATAGGTTACTGTTATGATATTATACATAATAAGTACTTTAGGCAATGAGTATACACTAAGGAGATACATTATTGTCAAAAAAAGTGTGAAATAAACCAAAGTTTTTTATATGAAAATAACTTTTAATCAATAGAAGAGTAATCCTATACTGAAATGAGTGATATAATATGATTATTGAAATCAGAAAATATTTCCTGATAAATATATTGGGCGGCATCAATAATCATTTTAATAATACAAATTCAAATTCCAAAAACATTTTTAACTTTTTGTATGCATCGGCAGGTAATGTTAACTATATGCAAGTAATAAATAACTATTTATGTATTTAACTGACCATATTAAATATTGTCACTATTTGTATTTAAGAAATGCTACGCATAATATTTAATGTATTGTTGAACCCAAGTTTCTTGTATAATAACGATGTTGTTTCGTTTTATATAATACGATATTAAGTGTGATAATCAAATATATAAGTGAATAACTTATACTGTTATTGCTTTAATATTGCTGTATAAGTGTAAAATCTAAGATATTTAAATAATTAAATAAAATAGTAATGTAAATGGATAATTATAATTTAGCAATATTTACATAGATTATCAATAAATTTAATAAAATTAGTTTTAAATAAGTAATTAAAAATTATAGTATTTAATCGTTAATAAATTTAAAAAATGTAATTAATTGATAATGATAATGATAATATGACTATTTTTTTATTGTAAATTTGTAATTAATCACTGATTTATTGTATTTGTCATTTAGGTATATCTTACCTATTGATTTTTAACTAAAATATTAAAATATAATAAATATGACAAGAAATATCTGTATTAAGATATTACTATATATAATACAAGATTATACAAAAATGTATTTTAATACTTTAATAGAGATATACTTATACATTTTATACATATTTTTATTTTTATTAAGGATATTAATTGTATTACATATTTTAATTTGCATACAAATCTATAGCAAATAATTATTATTAGGTATATATTTTTTGAAATCCATTAGAAAAAATTGGTTTTTTATATTATGTTTTAGCGTTAAATATTATTAATCATCTTTAATAAACTATAATAGTTTTGATTTAGTATCTACTCGGACTTCTTATGTATAGAGTAACAAAATTTCAATTAATTTTTAAAGTTTAAATAATAAACACTATTAAAAAATAATATCCACTGTATAGTTTATATATACATATATATATATTTATATATATATGGTTAGGCAAATTTATTAAATTAATGTAAAATGTAGATGATAATTATAACGCTATAGAAGCTTAATAAACATTTGTATTTTGTGCGTGACCTACTCTTATAGGGAGGATATAAATCTCTGTGCTATATGTATATAGCATAAAAAATGTCAAAGTGGGAGGTTTATTGAAAAAGCGAATAAGAATGGTTTTAATAATTATTTATTTATTTGTATAACGTAATTAAAGCAACCCGTCAATACTATATGATATTCGACAAACGTCCATGTCATCTTTTTAATTATAACTTTGAGATGGGATACAAAGCAGCTATAATTAATTACTTGACGATTGTTTAATAAAAGGCACAATTCAATTACATTCTAATATACATACAGTCTATAAACATCTTTATAATAATGTGTAATTTAATTTTAATTATTATGTTCACGTTATACATAATAAATTAACTTTTTGAAATTCTATACGAATTCTTTATGTACTTTGTGTACGTGTATTTTTAAAGAGAACCTATATATAGGTGTGAGCAAATTAATTTAGAAGATAAACCAGCGTAGTATTCGATGATACTTTTAGATTACGAGCGAAGCGAGGTTTTACAATGATGTTTTTTTTTTATATATGAAGACAATTTTTTGGATAGAAAAAATGGTCCAATTTTCGAATTTCTCAAAAGTTTTTCCTTGGGAAAAGAAAAACAACTAAAAAATGGCAATGAATCAAAAAAATAATCAAAAATAATCAATTACGATTATTTAAAAAAAAATTATTTCGTAATAACTAACTGAGTTTGGAATATAGGGAAAAGGAATAGTTTTTGAGTATTCACATAGGTAGTTATCACGCATTGTAAAATTTTGAAACGAATTGGTTGGTTTTCTGATTAAATATAGAGCTTTGAAAATTTTTCCAAAAACGTTTAAGATTATCTGTAATTTTGGATTAAACGGTTTGAAATTTCATAAAAGTCTACTCATGTCATACTTAATTAGTTTCCAATTTGTTTTGAAAATCGTAAGTCATTATTTTTTGTTATAAGCTTTTAAAATATTAATATTTTTAGTAGAATAGAATTTTATCATATTTTTTTTTATGTATTAAAATACTTTTTTGGGTAAAAATAATGATCCGATTATCACGAATAGGGTATGCAATAGATAACAAATTTTAACTAGTTGGTAGGTACTTTATTTAATTCGTTTAAATAATTATGCAACAAAATTGTGAGAAGAAAAACTACAAAAAAAAATATATACCTACTACTTAATCTTATCACAAAATATTTTGAAAATTGTAACTCACAATATTTTTTTTATAAGCTTCTAAAGTTTAAATATTTAGTAGAATTTAAAATTATGATATTTTGTATTTTAAAAGTCTGATAGCATGATTTTGAATTAGCACAAGTAGAGTATGCTTTCGCTTGCAAATTGCATTTACTTAGTACTCTCTTCAGCTCATTATTTAAATTTCTCAAGATAACTAATGCAATTTTGAACGTAGGTACTTGACATTTTTTTAAGTATTTTTATAGGTAGTTTACATACGTATTAAAGTTTTAGAACTGTTTATCAGTATAATTTATTTATTACATTGAGTTGCGTTCAGAATAGTACTTTCTTATGCAATATCATTGAATTTTAATCTTAATTATAATAAACCACTAATTTTCTTTTTTTATTTCTCCGGGGATCGAAAGTACGAAGGAGGAACGTTCAAAATCAACCATCCTGATTTTTTATAATTGTTATATATAATAATAATAATAATAATAGTAATATTAAGTCAAAAGAGAGAAATTAAGAAGAAAAAGAGAAAAACGTGTAGAATTTAGAATTTTTTTTTTATTATAATTTTTAAATACAAAATATACATACAATGTTCTATATTATTATCTACATACGATAAAATATTTTGCATCAGTAAATGTATATTTAAATTAATGTGATTACAAATTTATTAACAAAATATATCACGTTTGAAAATTATTGTGAACTAACTTTGTTTACGCAATTCTAATGTTAAAATATATTATATATAGATGAATTAAGATATGATTTTTAGTGTGCTTTTTAAAACAAAAATGATTTATTTTACACAAGATATATTAATAGTTTTGTAGGTTCATATGGATGAATAAATTTTGTTTGCTTTATAATATAAAATATATGTATAAAAAATAATATAATATACGCGAATAGCACTATCATTCTCAAACATACCCCACCCATTTTTACGTTGTTTACTCATCGCATAAGGTCTATTACGATGGCAAAGTTTTTAATTACCTTCGAAACATGTAGCTGCAGAATATAAATTTAAAATTTAAATTACCTAAGTTTACGGGCATAATATTCACGAAAAATGCGACGAAACAACGCTAAAAATCCCAAGTGCGGACAATGCTGATAAGGACAAAATTATTGTTGCGGCAATAACGAAAGTACCCAGACTAGTAAAAAAAGGTTTATAATCTACATTTTTACGTTATCTATAAATACCAGTGACCAGTCCGTTGTACTAACAATACACATAATATTATAAAGTTTGAAAATGTCTACGTAATATGGTAAAATAAATTTTAAGATTTTTAAAACGTATAAAATATAATACATTTATTATTATTATTATTAATAAACTTAATAATATATATAGGTACATTAATTACAATATTTGTACCTACCTACGTTTTACCCAACGGATGTTTAAATTAAAAACATAATTGAACACATTTTTCATTTATTACAATTTTTCTACTTATATTAAAAGGATTATAAATATTTAATGTCAGCCCCTTATTTTGTAGTTATCTAAATCCAAATTTTTTAGCCCACGTAGTAAGTGTGCACAAAAAATATATTCAGTTAGTAGATATCTAATTGTTTGACATCAAATATTTTATTTGATATTTAAATTTTTATAAGAAATATATCTATAATATATGATAATAAAAACAATTCTGCATCACAAGTTAATATTTTACAAAATTCATAATCATTCATTCCAACCATAATAATTTGGAATAAGTATATACCCATTATAACGTATCCTCATGTTTCTGAGCTAGATTCTGAGCGAAGCGAAGAATGTATTGGTTTTACAAAGATTTTTTTTTTTTTGATGTATGAAAACATTTTTGGGTAGAAATGATGTTCTGATTACCACAAGTAGGGTATGATTTCAGTAGCAAATCGTGTCTAGTTAGTACTTTATTTAGGTTAGGTTAGGGAGGAGAAAAATTACCAAAAAATGGCGGTAAGTCGGAAAAATTACGGTTTCTGTTATTTAAAATAATTTAATTTCGTGATAACTAATTGAGTTTTAATCGTAGAAACTTGAAATTTTTTTTGAGTATCAACATAAACGTTCTACATTATAGAAAAAAAAATCGAAACAATTGATGGATTTTCTTATTAGGTATGGAGTTTTGAATTTTTTTTTCAAAAATTTGTAATAATTCCTGTAATTTTTAGTTTATCAATTTAAACATTTTATTGAACTCCAATAATTTATAATTTAATCTTTCTACCAAATACTTTTAAAATCGCAATGCACAATTTTTTTTTTATAAGCTTCTAAAATTTGAATATTTTTAGTAGAATTAAATAAAAGTTATTTTTGATGTATGAAAACATTTTTTCGGATAGAAATAATGATCCGATTACCACAAATTGGGTATGCTTTCGGTAACATATTGCGTTTAGTTGGTACTTTATTTAGCTCATTTTTCTTTGGGAGAAGAAAAACTACCAAATAATGGCGGAAAATCGGCAAAATTACGATTTGTGTTATTTAAAATGTTTAAAATTTAAATTTCGTAATAACTAATTGAGTTTTAATCGTAGGAACTTGAACATTTTTTTTTAAGTATTAACATAGGTAGTATACAAGTGATGTATTTCTAGTGCAGTATCATTGCATTCAAATCTTAAATATAATTTAGGACCGAGGACCGAAGGAACAAAGGAGGAACGTCCACAATCGACATTTCCGCTTTTATATAATTTTAATGTATCTAGGTGCAATCAAAATATGTAGTAAACATTTTTATAAAAAATGACTTTATGCTAAATACATATTATAGGAGTTCATATAGTTTCAAACGATAATGTGAGTACCTTAAAACTTCTATTATTTTTGCTTTTGAAATGATTAAACAAATAGAATGCATGGCATTTTTGAAAATTATGTGTTCAGTTATACTAAAAATATTACATCACATAAAGATAGCTATGTCTAATAAGTATTTAATCATAAACAAATTGATGATCTATAATAAAGTGATATAGGTATCTAGTATAAAGTGATAACAGATAACTCCATTTTACCATTGATTTGTTATCATCTCTGAAAGTTTGAGAACTTAGCAGTATCATATTTTCGATGTTGATAATTATCAAATTAATACAAAGTCCACATTCACAAAAAAGAACAATAAAAAACTTTTTGAGTTACTTATTTGACGTTATCAACACACAAATTCAAAATTTTAGATTATAGTAAAAATTATGTTGACATATTTTATAATAATAAACGAATTTCGGAGTTTCTAACAAATTTGATGCCCTGTCAAGTTTACAAAGACAACAAAACAGTACCTTAAATTATATTGATTTTTAATTGATATTTTTAATGTTTTTAATGAATTGAAAGGAGAGTTTATTGCTTATGAATGAAAAATAAAGTGTTCTACGATAAAGGTAACTTTATAATATTGTTCATCTTAGATCGTTTTCAAACCGTTTTTTATTAATACTCGCACATATAAATGTCATTTAATTTCATTATATTTGCCTTTGGGACTGGATATAAATTTCATATTCTGAATTAAGACTTGTTATATATGAGAACGAGGCTGAATATTTATAGTAGTATATTATGTTATACCCGTTTTATTTTATAACCGTTAAAATACGTCAAAATGAAAGTATATAAAATGTAATGAATTTACGTAATATTTTTAAAATATATGCGTAGATTAATAATTCATTTAAATTAAATTGCATTTTGCATATAGTAGGTACCTACGCTCTTTTTATTTTGACGTTTATTGTGAACGTGGCGGTTAAAACGAGCGAATTTTATTAAGCCATACTTATTATATTTATACTTCGTTTAACATTATAATTTACCTTATTGTATATTTTACTAATACATTGATTTCTAAAGGCATTGGGACGTAGTCAGGTAACAGATTATTATGATACATCATGTTGTACATACCACGGGGTTTCATTAAAATTTAAACAAATAGAATGCATAGCAAAATAGATATAGTATCATCATAGTAAGATGCGTTTTCGTACAGCACTTGTTTACCCTCTTCACATGACAGTGGTGGATCTAGGATTTCCTCACCATGGTGGAGGGGGGGGGGAGGATATTAAATTTGTGTATACATATATGTATAGATACGCTTTATTAATAAAGACATAAAGTAATAAATTTATGTTACAAAAAAGCTTTATTTTATCTATCAGGGAGGGATATGACTCGATATTCCCCCTGTAGATCTGTCACTAACACATGATATAGTTGATGTGTGATAATGTGTAAGGGGTGTGCGTATCAAAAATTCAAGATTTTTTAAAAAATCAATGACGCAATATAGTTAAGATAATATTATTTATTATAAAAATGATATTATATATTTATGGGTAGCTTAATCTTAATATATAATACTCTGATAAACAATAAATGGGTAGAGTGTGTTTTCAGTGAGTGAGACGATCGTTTTGCATTTTTTAATTATAAGTGTGAAACTTTAAATGTTCTGTATTAAAATAATATAAAAGATAGATATTTCAGTGTATTAGTCTGTTTGTGTTTTTATACCTGGATTATCCGGGAGATTGTATGTTTGTATTATAATCTCTGTTAACATTTAACAACGGAGTACGTATTATATGTGTACAACAACCTTTTATAAATTATTTTAAGCTATCATCAGAGGAGTATTCTAGTTAAATTTATAACATTTAATATAATATATTTATCAATCTATATTTTAGATTCGTTAGAAATCAGGGGCGGATTCAGTCCTAGATAATTATGTTGGGGGGGAGGGGTTGAATTATAATTGTTTTTATATTATGAGACAGGGACGATGCAGGATGTCCATTAAATATATTTATTTATATCAAATTAAATTTTATTTATGGAATAGGGGAGGACTCGAATCTTATTAGTATTATAATATGAAGATTCTCTGATACTGCATCTGGGTTAGGTGAAGTTAGGTTTTTGTAAAATTTTATAAACTCATTTCATTTCTTTTGTGTTTAGGTACCTACTTAATAATTTTGAAATGCGATCAATAAACGAAATTTGGAAACTCAACAATATTAAATTTCTTGGTAATTTATTATTCCAGAGAAGAAATATTTTTATTTTTTACTCTATAATGAATACTAAATTACGTATATATTATAATAGGTATATACGTATTTTAGTTGGTTATATTATATACGGTAAAAACGAGTGATAGTTTCCAGTTCACCTGTGCTAACACGGAGCAGATTGAAGTGAAAAACAAACAGGTTTTCTCGTATATATGAGTGTATATTATGCAAATTTGATGAGGGTCAGATGGCGGAGAGAAAATATATGAAAAAAAGCCGGAAAGTTCGGCGCGTTCGCCTGTGCGTGGGGTATAGACGGGTTAGGTTAGGCGGTGTACGCGATTATCATTTTTATTTTTATTTTTATAGAAAAAATTTAAATTTATATTTGATTCCCAGAGCTAAGTATATATATTATTATATTCCGCAACAGTACCTACCAGGATGGAGAGGAAACCCGGGTGGGAAGGGGGGGTATACGGCGACGCGCACAGGCACAAAGGAAACCCTACGGGGACGCGTGTAAGATGAACGAGCACTACTATATACATAGACCGCACAACGCTGTATATACAGAGTGCTAGAATTTTCAATGAGGTGGAATATTTACATTAAAAATAAAATATGTTTGAAAAAAACTAAAAACGTTTTTAAAAATCATCGTTAAATTTGTATAGAATAAAAATATGCAAACGATGTCCCTGAAAACTACTATTTGATGCTATAAAATTATAATTATATATTTGTATAAATGCGTAACATGTTTAAGTAATACAGGTGTAAATATATATCAGTAATTGTATTATTGTATTATTGTATAATAAACATTGAATATTTACGTTTCATCTGATGGATATAAATAATGAGACTATTATTACAGTAAATTCTAGTGAACACAATATTTCTATTATATAAAATATGTGTAACACTATAAATATATATATATATATATATATATATATATATATATATATATATATCACCCTGTATAATATACGCATTAACTATTTCTCTCTATCTCTCTCGAATTCTCTGGTTTTTGTTTTCACCCCATTTGCACGCAGAAAAAAAAAGTAAAAAACAACAAAATAAAACAAGAGAGCCAACCGAGGGATCCCTCGCTTTCTCCGCCTTGTCGTCCATCGCGCCCGTCCGATGCACAGGGGTCTTTTGCCTCGCGAACGTTGCTAAGTCGGTTTTAATTAGGTTTTCTCCGCGCCGCCGGCGTATCGATCGGGCGGGTTGCGAAGACCTTAGCGCGCGTGTCTGTAAAGTTACTTTTACAATACGACTAGTACACGCGGATATAATAAATATGTCGCAAAGTCGTTTTCTTTTACATAACAGGAAGGAAAATTACGGTTTAAACGTTTGTGAAGATTTTCAAACATCGTATACGGTTCGATACCCATACAAACACGTTTTCTAGTTTCGACATCTTCGATTTTTTTGAAAAAATTTAAAACGTCTGCAATGAAATAAATGCATTGAAAAATCAAAACTTAATCTCTTCCTTGTATCATATGAGTTACAATATACGAGTAAGATTTTAAAATAACAGAGATGCACTAAGAATGCAAAAGTTGATAAGATCAAAAAAAAATAACAAATCTCAATGCTCATTTATGGTGTAGATTTCTAGAATGTTTGTATTGAATTCGCATACATTAATTTATATTTAAAGCCTATAAATTTTAACTATAAGTGATAAAAGACATATATAATATTATCTACTAATATTTAATTTAATTTTAATAGTACATGATTAAGTATTGGTGTAATATTAAAACATACCTTTAAATATAATTTGTTGTTTAGTCTTATTAATCGAAATGTATGTCGTATGTTTGCATTCTCGATACTTTTGCGCTAATGGTTCCTTTTCTTGTTATCATACATTATATTCTGTAAAATACGATCAGTGTTAAAATGTTTAATTTTATAGTTTGCGCATTAAAGTTATAAAATGGTTAGGTTAAGTATTAAAAAAATAACAGTACCTTATTATTAAAAAAATACGAATATATAAAGCATATTCTTTCAAATTGAACTTCTCAAATTGGTTAGGCATTACTTGGCAATATATAAATACATATAAAAGCAGTTCTTTTCTTCTGAAATTTGTCTTACACAAAAAGCATATTGTATTAGCAATTTAGAAAAATAAAATATCAAATAACTTATGAGTTTCTATTAAAAATAACTTAAATGCACATAAATAATAAGCACATGGTTAGTTTTACAAAATAATATATATAATCATGCTAATATTATGTATGATAAGTTTTAAAAATCAACATACCGAATTTGATTTATTTTTGCTAAATGTGAATATGAAAGAAATAATTTCAAATTTTTTTTTATTCATTTATATTACTTAAAACTATTATTTATATAATTAGTGTTTTTTTAAGTATTAAGTATTAGATAATAATATCTAACTATTGTTTAGAAAATATTATTTATTAATTTAATTAATTGAAAAACTATATTATATACTACTACTGTAACAGCTATAAGCAAAAATAATAAATATGTCATTATAACTCTAGCTAATATGAAGCAAATCTAATTTAAATAACTATTTATCCTAATAAATACGTATAATTTTTAAAAACGTATTAATTTTTTACTATTGAGTTGTTAATAAAATTTTTAGGCATTAAATACATAAATGTGTTAACAAATTTACAATATTTCTCAGTAGAAGAGAAAGTTAGCATGTAAAAACAAATAATTTGTACTAGTCTTTTCTATTTTATTGTTCAAGTTATAAATAATATACTTTATTATGCGACTCAAACTACAAAGCAAAATTTAAATAATGAACTTGGTCGTAATATTAAATTTAATAGTAATTTTAAACTAAAAGTTTATTTTTTAAAAATTTCTATGAAAATGTTACTTTATTTACTTTACTACATAAACTTTTATCAGAATATTATTTTAAGAAATCAAATTATAATTAATAAATTTCTGTATGGAGATGTGAGATCACAGTAAAGTATTTGTACAAAGACATCATAAGTGATAAAAAAATAATATTACACATTTACATGATCCAAAATTATTGGTGTTATTTAAGACAATATGTATGCGTTGGTGATTTTAAATAATTATTTTGTCACCTAAAACAAGGGTTATGTGATTGAGAAACATTGCATTAAATAACGATAAATTAATCAAAAATGAAATAAAACAATATTTACAATAATGTTTAAGAGATTATAATAAATTTATATTATATATATTTTTGTATCATTTACTTACTATATTGTTTAATTATAAATCTACTCATATATTATATTATTATGTTATTTTCTAATATGTGTATACAGAACGAGTGTAATCAAATTATTTATGATTGATCGATGCATTATTATATTATATTTACTTGGTATTGTTATACGCGTGTTAAAAAAATTTAAATACACTGTACAAAAGTTATAAACAAAAATATTATTAATATTATACAAAAATACAAGGAAATAATAAATATTATGTAAACAAATTATATCAGGCTCTAATTCGTCATGACGTAGGTAATAATTGAATTAACGAATAATATAAAACACAGGTATTGCCGTACGGTTGTGTAGTGCTAGATAGAATATTAGGTTAGATAGTCTGGATACCGCAATACCGCATTTTAATTTATACCGTGGTCCTGTATTGACTATTAGTAATACAACTGAATATATTCTAAAACCATCAAAACGCTGTAATGATTCTTATAGTTACACGGAAACATATTGTATACTTGTCATAAATTCGTAATGGACGGTAGTTCATTTTACGTGATATTATATTAATATATATATATATATATATATATATATACTTTTCGTTATGATAATAATTATTGCTACAATATGTAACAATGGTCTTGGTCTGCGGTTCTGTTGATTGCAAGTTGGTTTCGACAGGTCGTTTATTTATGTACAAATACTATATTATATTGTACATACGTACACAGACACTTCTATAAATGGGTATCTACTCGGAAACGTCATGTCTATCATAGACGATGTTAATACCCGGTACTATTATTTATGGATTAAATATTATTTTAAGTGCATAAACCGTGGTATAATAGAGCTTTTAGAGACCGCTAACCACATACCAACTTCCTGCTTCAAAAGTAAATATCGCAAAGGCTAAACGAAGGCTATATACGTTATTAGGCAGCTACATAATGTTATTACGAAGGGTCGACGTTATTCTATATATGTTGTAACTTCCTATTTCCTAGATTAATTCAATACCTATAGTATCTATAGGTACAGCGTAGATATTTTTTAAACGTTATGTGAATTTCGACGTTCCGAACGTAAAACAAATAATTACAGATAACAACACTTAGGTAAGAATAATAATATAATATTTAAAATTGAAAAATATTATTTTTTCAACACAATAGTTAATTTTATTATCAGTGGAAATATAAAAAACATTGAATTTTGTTAGGTAAAAATTTCGATATCACTAAAAATTATTTTATTAAAATCATAACTTTTAATTGTTTGATAATTATATACATTTATATATTTTATTTAATGATACATTTTTATAGAACAACAATTCATATTTATACTAAATATGAATTATACCGAACAGTCTATGCAATTTCGAATAGTTTTTGATTGAATAATATGTTATAATAATATGTTTATGATATTTTTAATAACGTTTTCATTTACTAAATAATTGTTCATGTGCCTATTAAAATTAATATTCTCTAATGTTTCTTTATATTTATGAATCGTGAGTATATATTTAACTTTGTTAAATCGAACTAAAACATTATATATTTAAGTAAAAATTGATTATGAATTTAATATATATTATATAACAAAGTTCTCGTATAACTGTCAATAATCGAATATTATCAAATAAATTAGAATAACCAGCGTACAAATTTGATGTTGTTGTGGGACTCGCACATACATAATAATATAGACCGATGAGAGTAGAAAAGTATTCTTGTAAAAACTGTATAGATATCGAGTGCAATAAAGACATCCGTAAAATATTAAAAAATCCTAATAGTATTATCTTTTAATGCTCGTATAATATATATTATAGACACGCTTAGTTTTACTTTACGACAAAAAAAAATATATGTTTTCAGGTTAAGTACATATTATTAAATCGCATCTGTGTGTATATTTCTATACTAGATTTCACTAAAATGGTAATACAGTCGACTCTCGAAAATTCGAAGTTGGAAAAACTTCAATAAAAAACTTGGAATTATCGAGTGTTTAAATTTCATTTGAAAAGAGGTTCAAAATATCGAAATGAGGAAAAATAATTCAAATTATCGAAAGTTATAAGAAATATAATTATCAATATTATGCATGTATAACAATAATACAATATATGGTTTCGAACGAAATAAATAAATTATATCTCATTTAATATTATATCAAATCATAAAACATAACATTAAATATACAGATACAATCTGACAATTTTTTAAAAATAATTATAAATACAACAACGTATTATCTTCATCGATTATCGTAACGAGTTAATTAGAAGGAACTTCGAATTATTGAGTGTAACTAAATACATTGCTTTTCTTCGAATTATCGCTAGACTTTTAAGGGATCAAACATTTACTTCGATTTACCAACAGTTTAAATTATTAATATGCGACTTCATGTTACTATGATTATTATTATAATCGTCGTCGACAACTATGCTGGCCAACGGTTGATATTTACACACTGTCACGCGTTATCCGAATTTCGATATAATGTACATCTACACATTGTACCCCGCGACCTTATGTCCTTGTTTACGTACATGCATACCTATTATAACATAACATTATAATATCGTGTTGTGTACATGCATTACCGTAGGTTTTTTATCCGTTATGTTTTGTTTTGTTCCAACAGTTGTTGCGCATAAAACATTAATTATTTTCTTAATTACAAAGGACGCGAGTTTTGCGTGCTCTGCAGTTTTTTCCCCGTCGCGCAATCCGAGCATCCGTTGCCCGCGAGCCCTTTTGTCCGGTTCTTTAATAGGATTCCGCCACCGTCATCCCTTTACGTTTGAATATAACATATAGTACAAACACGCATAGACATATATATACCTACAGAGGATAAAACCGAATAAAAAATAAAAATAAAATAAAAAACGTACATAGGTTTTCAGCGGCGAACACAATTTACAACCGAGTATTTAATACCTCTTACACGCGACTGCGGACACACAATTCGGTCTGCGGACGTATAAGCGGACAATTAACCTAACGCTCTTATAATGATAATAATAATAATAATAATATATCCTTGTGCCGGAGACTATATCCGTATGTACTATAGAGTAGCCGCCGTTAAAATACATAAAATATAAAGAATTTAAAAAATAATTATCACTTTGTATTTTTTTAATTGTTTTTATCTTCAATGAATTGCTGCTATAATACGAGATACGAAAAAAATATTTTAAATAAATATATTAAATAACATTTAAATACGACGACTACGGAGAAAAATATTAACTGAGTTGAGTTTTAACATTCAGGTAATTTTTTAAAATATTTTTTTTTTCCAGCATACCTTTATTTACTATTGCTATTTTCTATTTTCTATTATTATTAATTTTACATTTAAACGAATTTAAAAATATTTCTCTCGTACGCGCTATAGTATAATGTATAGGATATTAAATATCTTTTTAGTTTCTGAACGAAGCGAGGAATGTATTGGTATTACAATAATGTGTACATTTTTATGTTTAAGAGCATGGTATAGTAGCAAGTATAGTACTCTCAAAAATTTTTCTTTGAATAAGGAACGTAAAAATAGTTGAAATATGGAATAATTTGCGGACTCTAAATTTTTGACGAACTTGAATTTCATCGTATTATGATAGGTACCTAACTAATTTTTCTGTTGCACATTATTTGATAAATATTAAAGAAAATGAATAAATAGAAATATTATCAATACATAGTATATGTAACTGAGTTTCATTCAACTATTCAATCAATACCATTGCATTCAAATCTTAAATATAATAATATATTAAATTATAATACAATATCATTCCACCACTGACTTCTCCGAGAACCGATGGGAAAAAAATTCCCAGAATCGACTGACCGTCTTTTTTAAGTCTTGTAGAATAATAATACTTTGAAATAATAAAAAAAAAAATAGTAATAAATATTGTTTTTCAGATCTAAAAAAAATATTTATATAATAATTTTCAATTATCAGAGTATGATCAATATTTTGTACAAATATCATAATAATAATAATTAGGAAATTATTATCGCAATTAAATAATTAATATAGATTATAATTAGATTTAAATTTTATTATTTATACTAAAGACAATTAATATATAATATATAATATATAATTATTGAAACGTAATATTTGTTTATTGTTTATTGTAAGTTGTAATACATTATATTAGTATTAAAAAATGTTTGTAATGTATTAAGCAGTATCTAATTAGTGAACACTGAACAGTCTCGTGGTAAAGGATTCTTTCGAAGGGCTATCTAATATTTTAATTTGGATAAATAATAGATAAACTGGTATTGTTAAAATATTTCAGCATTTATTTCTTCTCTTAATGATATTTTTCTAGTTAGTTAGTCTTTTAAAAAAAATCAACAACTAAATTAATTAAAATCAGAAATTAACATTTAAGTTAAAAAGTACTTTATTCAAGGGTGGATTATTCTAGAGCTCAACGGCGATTATGACTCGTTTTAAAATAACATTTAAATGTTTTCGTAAATATAGTGTAAAAATTTGTATATTATATAAACTAATAATATAATGCAATGGTTTTTTATTAGTCTAAAAAGAAAAATGCATAAATATCCATTTTATTTATCGTGCTTTTACTGACATTGATAAATTAAATTTATTTTAAAATTTATCGCTTATTTCGTTTGTAAAAGCTCCATTTTATCGTATAATTGTGTGTAGGTAATATAATATCCTATAATTTACGAAGATTAATCGCAGGGCTCAGTATAACCAGGCAAGTTAACTTTTTATCAATAATCACTTTTCGATGGTTTTGAATAAAGCATCTTGTCGTGAATATAATTGTTTAAGAACAAAGCTAACTGGACTATTCCTATATATTTGAAGATGATTTTTGTTAAATTGGAAAACTTACATTTTTTTGCTTCAATTCAATTTCAGTTCAGAAAAATTCAAAAAAATAGACTTGCGTGGTTCTTGTAATGAGCATTTATCGGTAAATTAAAGAAATGCGGTAAAACCTTAGTTTATAATCGTGGTATTCTTATATAGCTTTACCGTAACATTTAAATTTATATCTATTTACATTAAGTATAACATCTCATCATCTAATATGTAATGTATTCCAAACACGAATCTACGCGTATATATCATTTAAATTATTTTGTGTATTGTACGTTTATACAATATTATCACGTTATATTCGCTGTTTGCATTTTGAATGTTTCGCGGAGCATTCATTAGAACCCAAACTTCCGGGAACGATGTACACATATACAGGATGATTCCGTGTTACACAAAAATTATTTTATGCTAATATTTATCTATATTTAAATCAAATTATAATGTAAATATTATATTTATAATATTTTTTCTTGGGGTCTCAAATTTTACAGGACTGTCTGTATTACTGATCCGTACAAATTAAAATATTTTGATGGTTTATTTGTTTTTGAAAACTGTATTATTGAATAAAACATACATAGATGTAATGGATTAAAAAAATACCAAAGACTTAACTATTACCTATATATCTTTTTACAAATAATTTACTAATTGATTTAGATAAATCTTTTAAAATAATAAAAAAAACTATCAGCTTGGCATTAGTTCTCAAAATTTTCAAATAGTGCAGTATATGAATTCAAATTCCAAATTAGGTCAATTTTTTCCCATACTCTTTCATTCTTTATACATACTTAATACATTATATTCCTAGCGAGAATTTCTGATCACCCTGTATGTATACATATAGCATTCAGTTACATTGTCGTAAAATCAAGAGCTAGTTAGAACGGAGAAATTTTGGTAACCGCAGTAGTAAAGTCGCTCGGACGATTTCTGGCGGGATGAGCGCACACGTCTCGGGATGAGCGCACAACAATAGCGCCGGGATTTTGGTGACTATACCGCGCATCGTCGGCGGTATACAGGGCGATCGCTTATTAATATACAATTTTCGTATGATTTCTACCTGAATATTCATAACGTGATATTTCTATCGGGCTGTATACGTATAATTTTAGGTATATTATTGTTATAAACGGCGAAAAACATTTAGCAATGCGCATAAAATAAAAATAATCTCGCGGCGACGCTATTATAATATATTGCATATTTTTATTATTATTGTTATTGTAATAACCGTCGACCGCGTCTGTCCAGTTCTACCTTATATTATATTTTGTACACATTATTACGAATGATAATATTATTCGAAATAATTAGAATTGTAAATTGCATAATTCCCGGACCGATGGCGAGCGAAGGCGGTCGTCCCCACACGCATCGTTTCGTCAACATAATGCGTACAGTACTAATGATACATACGCGAATATAATATACCTACTCAGTTTGTGGCGAGTTAGAGAGTAGAAAAAAAAAAATACGTATGCGATGTATTGCAAAGGTTTCCAAACTTTTCGGTTAATTAAAAATTACTTAATTTGGTAAAAATAGAAAGGCATAGAAATTGCACAACCACAAAAAACCAATGAGTCGAGAAGATAATATTATATATTTCTTGCAAAGTTAAGTAGAACAAGAAGTGTATATTCGGAGTTATGGACCAGTCACTATAATAATTAATATTATAAAATAATACATTATATTAATATAATATATCGTATGATATTATTTAATTATTTTATACATTCTTTGAAAAATATATTTTCAGAGAAGTTTTTTCCACCAACAAATTAAAATACACATGCACAAATAATGATAGATAAATTAAGTAAAAATTGGAGTTGATGTATACAAATATCTTGTATGTCGAATTCAATAAACTTTTAATGTACGTGGTAGATCTTTAAAATTTCACGCACAAAAATGTTTTCTATTCACATATTATCTTTAAAAAATAATATTCTAGTATATAGGGAAAAAAATTATTTGCCGATTGTAAATAAAATGTGCAGATTACATCTACATTTATAACTGCATAGTTTTATCGTGATTTTCAAACTAAAAATGAATAAATTATTGTAAACTATTGTCGATCTTCGTTGGAAGATGATCACTACATTTTATTATAACTATCTGATGCATGAAAGATATTTTAGATATGGTAAGTGTGTCGTAGACGGAAATTGGTGAAAACTAGATCTGTAATTAAAACATTAACAATTTTTTATTTTTATTTCCCTTAAAAATACCTATAGGCATTATTATAACGTGTCCTATTCTCGATGTATCGTATTATTATCATTACTAAACGATGATGACGAAGACGGTGGGGGGACAGATAAAAAGGTTTCATGCGGGGTGTGTAGACGTTAAGTACGATTCGTAAAATAGGGGACGACGGACCACTGTGGTGAGCTTCAGGTACAAAGCGGATTTTTTGCAACGGGACGAACAAATTATAAAAACGGACATAGGTAAAGTATACAGAGTGGTTACACGTTAAAATAACTACAGGGATGACGATCATACAGAGTGATAAGAATATTGTGCTACAAAAATAATGAAAATAACACTCAAGTCGTACGTAATCCCAACCATTTTTGTTAAAAATTCTGATCACCCTGTATAATGATGGGGGTTATACGATTTTCAGCCCTGTACAAAATAATATATAATATTGTGATAATATACATTATGAGTATAATATGTGAGGGTGTATATATTAAGTATATTTTATTTAGAGATACCTGTATAATAATATGCATGTATAAATTATGCAGTTTATCCGTACGTGTACTTTTCGCGCTTTTTTGTACAAACATCGATACTAGTTTTACCGCGTGGTAGTGATGCCCAAACTTTTCTCATAGTATTGTAACGATAACAATAGAAATGAATCACTATAAAATTGTTATCGTACTTGTTATAGTTTCATCGATCAACGAAATTCAATATCAAATTTCACAATTAATTTTTTTTTTAGTTTTTAGTTTAAAAAAGAAATAATATTCATAATAATTGTTATCATTTCTTTGGAACATAATAAATTAAATAAACATTTTTAAATTAATAGAAATTATAAAATAGATATATGTTTTATGTAAACGCCATTATATATATTTACGATAAATTATCGTGAAGGTCTTAGTGAAAAACATTAATTTGTAGAAAATTCACCCCTGAGTATTAACTTTGGTACTATTATATATGTAACCTATAAATAATAAAGTTTTGCAGTAATTGTTGTTTTGTACAAATGAAACATAAAACTATCAATCACCTAAACTGACAAACAGTAAAAGAAATATTTTTATCATATGCCCGACATTATAAACTTGAATAAATAAATAAATCGCATACATATTTACCTATACCTACGTATCATATATTATTTAAAAATGGTTAGGTTTAGTATTACAGATATAAGTGATTACACAATATTTTAGTTCGTTGATTTATTTGCTGACCTATTTTAGCTTTTATTTATATTATTTGACGTCTGACTAACATATTTTTAATTATTATTTTAATTCGGATGGTGGTATAAAAAGAAAATAATAGGGATTCTTAGATTTTATAGTACGCCAATCGATAAAAATAATATTGATCATAATATTAAAATTATACGTAAAACAAATTAATTTACTTTTATTCTACTTGTAATACGTTACATAATAAATACTTTAAAATGTGCAATGATGCAATTTTGTAATATATTGTAAAATTTTAATGAATAATATTATTTGCTATCTATTATTCTACTTACTACAAATATAAATAACGTGATATGATCAAAACTAAAATTTATTTTTAAAATATTCAAGTATACTACAAGAGACATGCCGAAGCGAAAATATAAGCTAGGTTTATTATTAAGTTTTATTATATAAGTGCATATATTGGTGCATGGTATATACATACTTAAATGTATGGTGATTTCGAGCATATATATATATATATAACATAAAAATAAATATATTTGTATATATATATATATAAGCAATATTGTAATTAACTAAAATAATATATTAATGACTCAAGAAAATAAAGAAATATATTTTTATTTAAAGAAAAAAATAGTATTTCATTACTGAGTATTTTATTTCGTTTAACTACTGAAGTAACAACTCACTTAAATGCGTAATATATTTCTGTCGAAATATAATTAAAAATTAAATATTTAACTAATGTTCACTACTGTATTATAAGTGTATTATGGGATTATAATAAAGCGGGAGCAATAAATCCCTGATGATTAACCACAAGTAAGCTCTAAGCGTACGAAATAACTTAACTTATTTATAAAAGTAATATAGAAATATACAATTTTATAATTAAATTTTTAATTAAAATCAAACATGACCTATAGAGTATAATATTACAGAGTATATAGTTATTTATAATCTTTAATGATTTTCTAGATTTTATTTTCTTCAAAATTAATATTTATTAAATATCTCATAAAAAAAAATATAAGAATATTATATAAGATTAGGTATATTTACTAAGTTACACAGATATATCGATAAAATTAGCATAATAATTAAAATCTGCACACGAAATACAATTAATTTTGTATACGTAATAAGATATGAAGCTAATAATGTTTTTCTCCTTTTTCAAAAAGTAACTAACTGTTAATTAAAAACAAAGCAATATACAAGGTGATTACAATTTAACGTTGAAAAAATAATAGGAATGACATGCGTTTTCAATGTTATCTTTATTATTTTTGTATCACATAATTCACATAGCTCTGCAGTGTACAATAATTTACTTGATATTATAAATGTTGTAAATAGCTGGCTTAGATATTAAATTACGAAATGGTCAAGCAAAAACGTTATTCGAGGATAACCGTTGTTTGTGCACGTGTATTATATACAAAATCAAAGCCTTTGGACTGTGGTCGTTGTTGGAACATTTAAATTGCACACGTAGAAACGATATATATTAAGGCGCGATTAAAATTAAATAACACTCGGACCTGATAACAAATCGAATTCACTCGGAAAATCAATTACGAATGGCGAGTGCATCTATAAACATATTTATATACGCGGCCAAACACTTCGATTTAAATATATATTACATATAGTATAACAATGTGCAATTAATCTAACCATATCCGCGTATATATATAACATAATATTATTATGATCTATTTGCACGATCAGTGATCGCAAATAGAATGCAATAAAACTATGTATACATCACGCTAATCAAATAAATAAATCCGTATAGATAGGTACATATTATGATGTGTGATGTAGTTAAAAAAATATTAGCTGATTGACAAGTGAAAGTAACGTAACAAAATAAAATTATAATATCATAATTTTATCTATAATAACTATAAATGCAACTTCAGTGATGATTGATGATATTATGTACAATAATAATAATAAATTATTATTATTATTACAAGTATAATACGTGTTCATATGTGTAACTACCTATTGTAAATTATTATAGATTTTTTTCATTTTACATAATATAATACTGTTTTAAAATTTAAAAGCAAATTAGCAAGTTTTCATTTTATTAAGACAACTATACTAAAGACAATAATATAATATAATATTACATTGTATGACAATAATAACTATAATAACACATAACTGGTGAGTTCAGCATTTATATTGTTTTGTATATAAAATATAAAATAATATAAAATAATATGTATAGTTATAATATACTAATGCAATTGATATAAAAACTAATAATAAAGACTACATTTATTTATATATAAGTTATATCTAACTATTATTAGTACGTTTTACTAGTAAAATATAGATTTAAAGCTTCAAATAAATCTTGATAAAATAAAATAAAATTCAACAATTACCAACAAAAATAATAAATAAATATTTAAATACATAGCAAAAGTCGCATACGACGTTATACAAAAAATATGTATGCATTAAAATTTAAGACTAAAGCATTTTTAAGAAAGCTAATAGCATAAAACATAATGATATAGGTATAATTATATAATAATACATATCAGTTCTACAAATTTTGTCTAGACATTAGTTTTAATTTATTATTCACGAAATACCTTATTAAGTCAATAATTATTATCTATAAACTATATAATTATTAGGTAATTATAAATTAAAAATATTTATGACTTTTATGGTTCTATTTATAAAAAAAAAAAAAAAACAATACAGATTAGGTTAGCTATAAGCATATAAGTATAATCATAATATTGCGATAAACTAATGTGAAATAATAATTCTATTTTATATACCTAAGCACATTATCATAGTACTAACAGTTAAAGTTCTAATATAACTACGTTAAGCCATTGGATTTTGATACGTAATTGTGAATCGATAAGTATAAACACTACTCAATAAACTAATATAACTAAAATATATATTATATGCTTGATGTTGATAATTACAATAATTATTATTATTATAATTTATAAGTCTCTTTTTATTCCTACCGCATTTAAAATTTTTAAACTTAAAGTATTTAACTTAATTATTATTTTCAGTGAATTTAAGATAAACGTATTTTATTATGTTTGTAACTAGTTTCCACGTTTTTATTATCAATTGATATATGAATTATGAATATGACAAAATCGTTATAAGTAATTTATTAAACATCTAATTTTTATTTTCTTAACAATAAAATGTTAGATATAATATTATATATTATTTTAAAAATTTAGAACTTCAAATTTTAGGTGTTGTTTGATATGGTTTTAATGAGAGATTTTCAATGATATTAGCTAATATTAAAAGTTTCGTATACATTATATTTATATATAAAAAACTAAGATTTAATTAAAAATCGTATTTATTTATTAAATTCAACACGAGTCATATAAATATATATTATTATTATAATCTATATAACTATATAAGAAGTACTGATATTTCAATGCACAGTGAAATTTGTTTTTATTGAACAATATACATCTAAAAAAAAATAATTTATTTAACGCAGATATATTTATACTTTAAAAGTAAAACTTTTATTTTTAGTTTTTCTGTATTTTTTTCATTTTAAAGCACTTTCTATCATTCTTAAGTCATGCCATTTGGTGCTTTAGTTGCACAACTGTTTTAAGAGTTTATAGCCAAAAATTATATGCAATTCAAAATATTATAACCCTTAAATAATTTTTAACTTTATACTTTTGTATGTTTAAATTAAATTATGAATCCCCAAAAGTAGCGGCGAAAACTGAAATACGACGTTTTTTTTCAATTAAACAGAACAAATTATAAATTTATGTTAAAAAAATAAAATGATTGCGAATAAAGGCATTTTCTAAGAAATTGATTGCTATTTTTTTTATTATAGAGAATTTTTTGATAGTTTTTAGAATATTATTACATCCGGTCTCTATATAATATAATATATATATATTTATTTGGTTTATACATTTTTGTACGTGCTTCGAAATATAATAACAACTAGGGGCCGAGTATAGAATGTAAATTTCGCGTTTATGTTCGGTCTAAAACGGTTTCAAGAATTCTATATACAACGCTGAATATTTTTTATTTTTTTCTTCTTCCCCAGGATGACGGCGGCGGCTGCCGACACTCGTCTGGGTCGATACCGAGTGAAAATCCATAAAACGGCGGAGCTTTGAATCGGGCGCCAGCCAATCTTGTCACTCGATTCAACCCGCACCCGCCTTCCGACTGTTTTTTACAATTTTTTTCCCCTTCCCGTTTTCGTACTCCGCAGAAGTACGGATAATGTTATAAAAAACCCAATCCAACATTACCGCGTTTTTACTCCGACAGGGTACGCCACAGTTACGTCATATTTATATCGGTCGTTGTTCTCGTGCCGATCGTCGTCACTGTTGTAGCCTTGCAGGTATATATTACGTTTAAAATACTGAAACGAACAACATTTCGTTAATGTAATAAAAATTAACGATAACTATATATATATATATATATATATATATAGATAATATATTAATAGTGAGTGAGTTTTTGTGGAAATTGATGTAGATGCTATATATATATATATATGTATAAAAGAGAAATAAGACAGAAGCACTGGTGGATAAATGGAATTCAGAAAGGCAGAGAGTATATAATATGAAAAGGTAGACTGTGATGTAGGTGATTTAAGAAGGTGTAGGACTGAGTAGCCAACAGGCCAACATTATAAACTTGGGAGGTGAGGTAAAGAAGGAGATCTATATATATATATATGTAAAATTAACAATGTATCAAGTTACTTAACTAAATAATTTAACTATAAATCGTATGTTATTACTAATTCAAATCGATTTATATTTTATTTATATATATTATAATGTTTATGGGTATATTATTATTTATAATAATAATTGTGGGCAAAATTATTTTTTATATAATATATAGTTATTACGATATATAAATGTCTATGACTATATGTTACAAATTGTGTTTCTAATTTCATTCAAGAAAAATAATAATATGAGAAAACTAGAAAAAATTATTTATCGTGATTTTTATTTGTTCCGATTTACCTATCTACAGTCTTATAATCTAAATTTAATACCTGCTTAATTTTATAAAATATATTTATATAGGTATACACGAAAGCAGAAAGGTTTAAAATCGATTTACTATATCTACCCTAAAGTTTTCATAGATAGAATTATAAGAGAGAAATAAAAATATTATTATCGTAAAACTAATAACTTTCTTATTTTATTACGTTATACTATACAAAATCTACTTCAGTTAATTATTATATAGATTAAAATATATTATATAATTATATTATACATAATATAAAGGTGTCTGATAAGCATTATTATTTTATTTATATAAGTTTACCTATATGGTATATGAATTATATATATTACAATATATTATATAAAGTTTTATTTATCATAACATTTTTAAATTTATTTTATCAAATGATAGTTATAAAAAAATTCGAATTCTGATTGAACTTCAAGAGAAAACAATTTATATATTATTTGAAAAATTTGACTTTTTCAATATCTACAATGTTAGTAGTTTAATCGATTTCTAAATATCTAATATTAATTTTGCTTATTATTTTATTTAATTTAATACTATGATGAATAAAACTTGTTTTTTTAATATTTTTAGGCATAGTTGCCCAACTTATTAGTGATTTTACCCATTGCATATATAAGAATATTACTCTTTTTATAAGAAACATTATTGAAAATTCCATAGATAAAAAATATTTACACAATAATATTATTTGCTACACTGTCATAATGGTTATACATATCGTGTATTTATCTACACTATAATAATAAAATAATATAATATTTGTTGGTGAATCATGATAGTTTATTTAAATACCAATATTATATATCAAATTTAAAAAATATATTTTATATACTATACAATTTAAAAAGCAATTGTGAATTTAGAACTCTCCCAATATGCGCTTTTCCATAATAATATTATGCCAAATTTATATTATAAATATAAACATAATATAATTTATTTAATGTTTTATATTTGTTTGAGTTTTGTAAAAATAACAATATAATATACTTATATTATATATTATAATATATCTATAATGTGCACATTAATGTAACAATATTTTATTTATAATAATAACAGGATATAACTGAAGATGTTTGTGTACTGTCAACCTAACCTGCCTATCCATAGTTATTAAAAATAATTAATATCTATTTAAATTGAACAATCATTAAAATAAGAATTTTTAAGATTTGTATGCATTTTTTTCTTGATTTTTTTCAAGTTTTTTAAGTCATCAAGTTCCAGTCTCTACTAATTTTGTATATTATTTAAATATTTTCTAATAATTATTTAAAGTATTTGTAATATCATTTTGAAAAGTTTTTTTGATAATAATTAAACAATAAAAGGTACGTGTATAGTTCATTTCGTGCGGTATAATAATTGCTCGTGATAGACGCAGATATAATTATTAAAAATTGTATTAAATTCGAAATTTAGAGATTTTTCTCAGATAATAGATTTTTAGATTCTGAGCGAAGCGAGGAATGTATTTGTTTTACAAAGATTTTTTTTGTTTTTAGATTAGTACCTATACTTTATTGTGTTGTGTTTATTATTATCCATATAATCTAAGTTTTCCCCGTGTCTAAGTTAATAGATATTATTATAGTTTTTAATACTCAATAACGTTAACGGCGGTAGCGACGTTTTACGCGTATTTTCGACGCGTGTACGAGTATGTTAGCGCGTCGATGAAAACGTCGCGTAGTCAGCAATAGAAACGAGAAAAATGGCCGCTTACGTCGTTGTCGGTCGGACACGGGAAACAGCAGCCGTCCGTGGCTGTAATCGTCATCTCCATTGGTCGACGGGCACGCCCTATATTGTATAGTTTCGTTCCTTCCGGCGACGAGCGCCCGTGTACGCGGTGCACCGAAGGGATTTTCGCCTTTTCTCGTCACCCTCTCCAACGCCGCCGCCACCGCCCGCATCAAAAACCCTCTCAAACGATTTTTATCCCCTCCACGTTTCTTTTCATCATGATGGCTCCTAATACTATATGTATACATTATTATTACTACTTTATATAAATATTCATATTTTAATACTTATAGCTGTATATGTAATATAATATTATACAGCGTGATCGCTTTTTTAACGGTTACGCTTTTTAATTTTTTAGCTACACTGGATAATTATAAATACTGTATATACCTTCGCATTTGGTGAATTGTTTAACTCTGTCAGCGCGAGCGCATCATAAACATCCTTTTCAAACGACATCAACAGCATTTAACCGACTTTTTAAAATCTATTTTGATCTATAAATTATGGTCTGGAAATCCAAAATTTACTTAATATAATATTATATTATATGAAGTAGATATCTATACGATAGACGATAATCCTTTCAAATATTATATCTATTAATAAAAATAAAATTTAAGCTATACTCGTTGATCATATGTAATTTGTTACTTGTGTTTTTTACTAGTAGTATGTATTGTCTTAGAAATTGAATATATTATATAACTCTTTTTATTTTGATAATGATCAACATATTTTTTATTATATTAATATTATTGTCATTATTACGGTTGTATTTGAGTGGTGGCAAATCATTTATGAGTCAATGGCACAACATTTTTTTATCAAATAAAAAACAAAATTTCAATAAAATATAGTTTATTGCGTATAATACCTAATTATAACTTAAACTTAAAAATGGCATTTTATGTTTATAAGAATTATAATTTATTGTTTGTTGATAATTAGTTAAGGAATAAAAAATATAATACATATAAAAGAATAATTTTAATACCTATGTAATACATTTTTTTAAATACTTACAATATTATTTGATATAGGTATTATGTACATTTAAATTAAAAGTTGCCCACACCTGTATACATAGAATCTATACACGATTCTAAAATCAATATAATATATATTATATAGGTACCTAAGTAAATGTTTTTTTTTTTTTTAATTTGTTATATATAGGAATGAAAACGCCTAGGAAAGTTGCAATTTTTATGTCTATATAATATTTTAATAATATGAAATTTAGGTACTGTATAATATGTACTTATGTAATAAATATAGCCTGAATATAAAATGTATAGTAGCAATATATATATACACAAATAATTTAAATGAAAGTCTTCATATAATTGTTATACATTATATTATATAAACATATATAATAGGTACCTAAAGGTCATATTTGTTGTAATATTTTTAGATGCTTTAAAAAAACTTATTATATATTATTCTAATATTAAATACAGTTGTTTTTGATTGTGTTAAAATTAATAGTTCATCCCCACCCAGCTACGTCAGTTAAAAATTTAAAATATTTATAATTTATATCTCAAACCAAATTGTTATTATTTGTCTAACAATACAAAACTATGTTTCTAATGATGAACAAAATATGATAAGAAATATTTTCATAAAAATCAAATGAACTTTTTGTTGATGATCATTATTTCAGTTGATGTTTATTTAAATTGTTATTAGAAGTGTGCCAAAAAATATACATATATAAAATTAATTATTTTGCTTAAATATAGGAACCCAAATATTATAGGAATGATATGGAAATAGATAACGCAGACTTTAATACTTTAATAAACGAATTAACGATATATAGTATATATACAAACTCATCGTATATTATATTATATCATATCATATAATTTATTTTGTATAAAGAAGATAAATAATTACTAAGACAGTAATTCCCAAATGAATAAAACTTATAAGTACCACAAATAAGAGAAATTAATATTTTATCACTATAACTCTACATAACAATGTGCAGTGTTTTTATTTTCTTATATTATAATTAAAAATTTAAGATATTTCATATATTAAAAGATTCATTTGTTGAACTCCTTATCTCCTTGATCAATAAGGTATTGAAAAAATGTCTTGGTTATTAAATTTTTTTTAACCTAACCCTTGTGATTACATAATATGATTATATAATACAAAATACAAATAAAACACGGATGTAGAGTATTGAAAACATAGATAATAATATATTGTAGTATATATTATAATCTATGACTAAAAACACCCAAAGCTGATAATAATTTTATTATACCTCACCATGATTATAGATATAATTATATCTTTAATCATTCACCACACTCATTATCAAAAATATTATTTTTATGATAGCAAAGTTAAGTGTACTAAATATATATATTTATAAATAGTTTTATTACTTTTATATAGTAATATCTGAAAGGTATCCTAAGAGTCTCCAACAGTGTCACCTACTGGCTACTTATAATAATATTTGATTTCAATTTTTATATCAGTATTATTTTTAAAACATCCCTATAAGTACATTATTAATGTAGGTATATGATTTATTATCATTAAAATTTAGAAAATGTTTTTACATAATTATTATTTATTATCATTACTTCCGAACATAACTACGAGTATTTAAAAATGGATAAAAAAATTAGAAAATTTTAATTATTTGTTGCAAACTAAAAAATTGGCCGCCGGCCACGGGTTGGATGCTGCGGTGTGCTATAATAACTATTTTTATTATTCTAAGGGTTTTGTTTTAATTATAAGCCCATTTTGCACCCTGACACATATAGGTAAGTATGCTATATTTCCCATATGGCTTTAAAATACTTTTGGGGACTGGTCCAATATGTGACATAGCTTTACATATACCTCGTCTTTGACGTTTGACCTGATAATTAATAGCAATAACATTATTTGCTATATTATTATTATTATTATTAATTCATTGACACTTTTCATACCTATACAGTATTATTTTTATTAATTTATTATTTAAATTTTTATTTTTTTTGTTATGTATATTATACAATAATATAAACAATATATTAGTTTTTATTTCTATATTACAAAAATTATTTACATCTTGAGCTTACCTTTATTATTATTATTATTTAAATAAATAATCGTATATTATCAAACAAAACTAACGAGACAATAATAAATCCAATATACAATATATATATATTTATATTGGTATCGTATATTCAATAAATATGGGTAGGTATATATTGTTGTCTACAATTATCTAGAAATCATCACAGTTTAAAACATGAAACAGTGAAACGTCAACGATGTATTATTGTCCTACAAACAGAAGCACACACCCAGTTGAATTGCCGTAGAAAAAAACAAAATTGCATTATGTTATTAAACTTTACTTAATGAACTCCATCCCACTGCAGAGAGGAATATACGTACGTTTGATGTTTAGGAGGTTATGGGCTATACCTGGCGGATATGGAGTCAGTATTTTTTATAAAAAAAAAAGAAATAGATAGTTTCCTAAATCAAAATTAATATAAGAAAATGTTTATTTTTAAAGTATAGGATCATCATAAATTTAGACGATTAGGGAATTGTAGCGGTAGGTTATAATATTATAGGTCCATCGACGTATTTAGAGTTGTATTCAGTGGGAGAGGAGGCTTTAAACCCAAAATTTGTTTTAGTCTAACTTATACTGACAAAAATATAATAATATTGTATAATATATAGGTAATAGGTGTGTTTAAAAACATTGTTTTTACACCGCTTAATCTATATATTTCATACAATATAATATTTCGTTAAGTGTATTTGTGTATTAGCTATATCTTTTTTTACCTCAAAGATACAATATCATGATTTTTTATTTGTTATAGGCATTTTAATTATTTTTATTGATATTTTGAAATGCAACAGCATTATGCAACATGAAAAGTCACAGTTTTAGTCGTAAAATGTGCACTACTAGTATTATTTATGCGGTATTTAACTTTAATATGAAAATTGAAAACTAAAATCACATTGCACCTAATTAAAACATTTATACCAATTTACATTTAATTTAAAGCAGGGGCTGAAAACATACTCTAGGTGGGGATTTAACCCCCCCTCTTTAAATACGCTCAAGTACAGGTCCCGAGTTTTGTCCAATATTTGTATTCACATAATATAATCGGAATAATATTTAATATTGTAAATTGTTTATCGGTTCTCGCATGGTGTTTAAAAGAAAATATTGCATTTGAAAAAAAAGTGTAACTCACCTTATAGGTTCGCAGCAACATGTTGTTCCGTCGCAGTCTCTGGAATGGGATCGATTGTCGACTAAACCGAAATGCAAACCGTCCGATGGCTTAAATATACTCAAAAGCCTAAGTATATATATATATATAGTCTAGTACAGTGGTCAACAATTAATAACAATGTCGCACTTATATATATATATATTTGTGTATACTTAGGCCCTTTAATATATGTGCGAATTATGCGCATTTATAGGGGGTGTAATAAACGAGGCGAATATCCCACGGTGCGAAAGTATGCGTTCGTTACCTTTCGGAATAATAAGGGACCGGTTCGCCCGGTCCATAAACGTACCCCGACGACTCCCACGGTGTCGTCATTGTCCACCCTCCCGCGCGCAAACCAATCTTCTTCCCACACGATGCCCGTATAGACGAGCATACATACGCGCCAGCAGTCCACACTCAGGAATTCACCCCCGTCCGAGCCAACCGCCCCCATTACCATTCCACCCCGTGAACGGGGAGTCCGTTTGTTCGCGTCGTGGACAAAGATTTTGCAACCCCCGCGGACCGGTTTTCTGAGACCGTTTCGCCGTACGCTCATCGTTATACAATAATAATAATAATAATAATAACGGTTTTCCCGCCAATTTACACGTATCTACAGTAATTGCGTAATATTGTAACATATACATAATATTATATTTAATTTTTTAATTTTTTTTTTTTTTTTTTAACACGATTTGAAAGTTTTAAATTTATCGTAAATATGAGTAAAATTCAATAATTTTATCTAAATTTGCATTTCAAGCATTTCCTTTTAATTTTCTGAAAAATTAATATTTGTTATATTGTTATTGTTAAATATACCTATCACGATTATTAATTCAGATAATAGATGAGTATACTCATAAACCACAAACTCGATTGAAGAATTTGATACATCGATATTTGCAGTAAATTCAACAATATCTTGTAATTTGTATTATTTTTTTATTGAAACGTCTTCTTTTTTTCTCTTTTATAATTATATCGTACATAATAAGATAATTAAAACGTCATTTAAAAAGCGTTATTTTACGCGGATATATTACAAATTTCTTATTAATGATAATAAATCTAGGACACATCTATACTTTAATTTTGTCCTTTCGCGTTTCTAACATATTATTTAAAAATATAAACAAATTATATCGATTATTATTATTATTGTTAATTTTTTATTTGATGATTTCCTACGGGTTAAACGGATCCATCACGCTGTTAAAGTAATTTGCAAGATCAATGTTGGTCAACAACTTTTACGTTACCGTTTTGTTTCGAATTTATATCAAAAACAATAATTTTATTCTAATAAGTTTACTTTACTTACAATTTTTATTTTTAATTTAATTATTTATTATATCCAGAAGAACTTTTTAGTTAATTTTTGTATTTATATTAATTCATTTTACACGTTAAAACCTAAATCTATACGTACTATTATAGATCCAATTATGTGTAGTTATTTAGTTACTATTTTTTAAATTTTAAATGGTATATTATATTTTATGTTTTACTATGAATTAAATTATTAATGCGCATGCTCAGTATTATAATAATTAACAAAAGTTTTAGTACCTAGAGTTTTTTAAATTTTTACATAATCAAAATAATTTATGAAACTAAATTTCACAATAGTCTCAACAAATCATACAATATTTTTAGTTGAAAGTTATATATAAAAAAAAACAATGTTTTATAATAATATATTATATTATTGTGTTTATAATGATATAAATGATAAATATTTTGCAAAGAAATTCATATTTCGGGAATGATACAATTATATTAATGTAACAATTATACCTTTAATTTAAAAATTGACAACATAGAAAATATTTGCCACAAAATATAATATCGTACGATGAAGAGGAGGAGAGCAAACCTCTTGGTTCCAAAACAAATGTATTTATTTTATTATTAGAAATCTTATGTAATTTTATTTTTCGTTTAATTTGTACACAATATTTTTAAATTAAATTTGATTAAACATATAGAAAAAGAAGACCAATTTTCAAATGTTTATTTATTTTTAAGTTTTGTATCAATTCAATTATTCAAAATTTCCGTTATATTTTTATAACTCGTCCGGATAGATTTTTACTTTAAATCTTTTTGATTACTAATAAAGTTAAATAATAACGTATTGATGAACTGTTATTATCATCATTTCATAGTTTAAACTTTTAATTTTATACATTAAAGTTGTGAGTATGTGCTATATACGATGTTTTTATCTGTTTATTGTAGGGTTTAAAATCCAACAATTACCTGAAAAAAATAAAACACAACGTGCACTTTATGGCACAAAAAAAAAAAAAAAATTTGTATATTTTAGGATTATAGATATATGCACTTCAAACAAAAATAATCAATTATCGACTATCCCGTGTTATTCAGCTTAATGTAATACAAAATAGGTATAATATTATAAAATAATATAGGTACTTAATATAATTTACCTTCTAACATAAATTTCGAGTTAATTTAGTATAAAATAAGTCTTTTTATTATTATAACTATAACCTATTAATGTTAACTTAATTTATTAAAACTTAATGTAGTAATAAATTACATTATATTCTATAAAAAAAAAATATATCTTTTACATAAAACACAAACAATATTATCACTTTGTTTAATCTTAAGCTTGAGTTTTAGTTTAATTGCAAATACAAATCGTTTCATAATGATGACGGAGATTTTCAAGATTTTCTGTAATAGAAAAAAATATATATTAATATGTATATAAAATAATTACGGGTAAACATTTAAAATATATATTTAAATATGGTAAAAAGCAGCTATAGTTCAAATTCTAATATAGTAAAATATATAATTTTTTAAATTTAATTTTATCTAAACTAGGAATTTTATAACTTAAAATGCAGTTTATTCGTAAACAGTGGTCTAAATTATAACATAAATTTGAGTTTGTTTTCATATCTTTAAGTTATATTTACGGTAAAGATATAATATTTGTTATGTAACTTTATACGTTTTATAGTAAAACGTTAGATCAGAGACACTATAACCTAGTTATTTACACAAACGATAAAATTATTATAAATATTATTTTGATGTGATATTTACTCAGCACCAGAAAAACGTATAAGTATACCTATACCGCTATTTACATTATTAACCACAAAAAAATCGTACTTCTGATAAAAATTCGGTTGAACAGAACAGAACCCTATTAATAGTTCTGAAAAAAAAAAAAAAATCCTGTGGGATTATTTATTATAGAGGAATCGGTTTACAGTCCTATTTACCTTATATACGATAATATTTATTTTGTGGTAGAATTTTAATCGATAAAATGAGCATTTAGTATGACACATCATACATATTATACATATTTTATAATGGATACTGCATCTATCAATAAAAATAGCGTCTGACTATTAGTATTATAATATAAAAATGTATATATACGGGTATATGTATTACAAGTATATATTTACAGGTATGAATTATATGCGCATATAGATAAAATATTGATACTGCAAAACAAGATTTAAAACAAAATCATTTGCAAAACAAATGATTTAAACGAAATTTCGATTACAATAATAAGATAATCGGCATACATAGAGATCAGTGGCGTACACATAGGAGATGGGGGAGGGGGGGGCTAAGTGGCTAGAGCCCTTCATGTTGACGGTGTTATAGGTTTATTTTTATGACTGAAATTGGTCTTAATCTTAACAGTTTATATTTTATGCCGTTTAAAGAAATTATTTTTATACTCGTATAAAATATATTTATTGATGTATAATATTTATTTATTTATATATAAGATATATTTGATAATTCAATAACTATTATACTATTAATACTAATACAATTGGTTTCTGTTTTATTAAATTTTAAAATCATCACTTTATGAGCTTTGCATGCCTCCCCGCCCCCCCCGTATAAAAATCCTGCGTACTCCACTGCTGCAGATACAGAAAGCCGCGTTTAAGAGAGGAAATTAGCCGCGGGGTGGAACATTTTTAGAAACCGACATAGCATCGACAAATATTATTTATAATTTGATATTATAAATTATACTGTAATTGTACTGTTTTATACTGTATTCATATTTTATGTTATTCATTAACACAATCTGGCCGCGTTTTTACCAACCATCGCGCGTCGTCGTCACTGAATTATGGTGATTAGAATGTTAAAAATATGTATCGTAAAAATTGTTTACATATAAACGTATTTTTTCCATCGATAGTGTTCGAGGATAAGTTAATGTATTTTATTTACGTATTGAGTTATCATTCTGTAGTTTGTGATTTTTTTCGGTTATCAATGATAAATTTAATTCTGCTGACGAAATGTAAATTAATAATATTATATGTGTACTTACGTGTTTTTATTAGATTAAAAACAATTTTTTTTTCTCTTATAAATACAGTATTATTTTAGAAAATTTAGACAAAATAATTGGAAAATTGCTACGAAAAGGTCCAAAAATTAATTCTGTTATTACTATATATCTACTACTAATCTAACAATGTTTAAAATAAGATAAAGCTGGGAACTAGAATTATAGAAAATGGTCTAGACTCTGTTTAATTCTCTATGATTATATAGAGCGACAAAGTATACTTTTCCTCCAAATGGCAGTATAGCCTATTAATGTGGCACTGTGTATATATCAATATATCATATAGATAAATAATTCAACAAATTCAACAAATGTAAAATGTAAAATAATATTGTAATCGGTTTTTATTCCTAAACGAACACGGTAATGTGGTTAGTGGTGTTTACATGAGAAATTGACAAAGTTTAATGCCTTTTTTTTTTTTATTTTGTTTTTACTTTTTTTAAGTTCCGAGATTTATGTCGCGGGGGAGTGTAAAAAACATTAAAACGTTGCCTGATAAATACGAGACGCGGGGGACGCGAGAAGACCCGACAAAATAAAATATATATATATATGTATAACAACCCTTTCTCTACTCCTGATGCCCACTAGAATTCCACACGTAATGGCCAAAGTTGTGCAGAGTCGATTTACGTTTGGCGACGCGGCGGTCTGAGCCCTGCTGGGAATTAATGAATGTCGTTATCTGCCGGTCCCGTGTCTTCGATTTTTCTAAACCCCTCCAAGGCACTTCGCCGACCCTCATTGGCCGAGAGTAGTGCAGAAAAACAAAAAATAAAACAGAAAATAAAAAATAAAATAAAAAAAGGTATTATTATATATATATATATATATATATATGAAACCGAAAAGGCTTCAGGGAAACGAGCAAAAACTACGAGTGGAATAACGAGAGAGAAACAGAAGGGAGACACTGCAGATAAAAAACCTTTTTTGTTGGCCACGAAACAAAACCGACCGGGTTATCTTGAGGCACTTCTGCAGGCGAAATTGAGTGGATCCTTTTTCCACGGGATTTCGTTTAGTTTTTACCCGTTAATATTCCTATATCAGAAGTACAAACCGAATTTCTAGGGACCCGCATTGTGTGTGGTATCGACCAAATTAAACCGAATACCGTAAAAATAATGTATACATACGTTATATAAATTAAATGGAGGCCCGTGGGGTTGCGAATGTGAAAAGAGAGAACCTACTGACGTGTAATTGAATTATTATTCATAGTTATTATGCAAATCGCGTGGGTTGCGATGTAGACGCGGAGACGTGTGTTTCGGGTAAAAAGCGAGCTTTGCAAATGGAAGACCTTATAGGGTGAGCAGTCAGAAGGGTTGGAAAACGGCTACGGTTAAGGGTTGTGAAAGAAAGGAAAAATCGAGAGTAAAATTCAAACTTAAACCCCTGCAGGAACCGAGTTGTTCATGCGCAGATCTGCAGTCGGGTAACGACAATATTAAAAAAATATAATAATGTTATACAAAAAATATTCTTATTATTGTTATAATTATTGATATTGCTAAAATATAATCTATTAAACCTTAAAGAAAATAAAATGAAACTTATTTTTTATAATTGATTTCCGATTATGTATAACAATAATAAGTATATAATATTATCTTTATAAAAACAAAATACGAATAAAATACCTTAAAGTTTTAATAATATAAGATTTACATAATACTTTTTACAATATTCGTAGATTGTAATATGGGAATGAAAATATGTATTTATTAATTTACTTAATTATTCGACGTAATTTAAAAAACATAATATTCCATTTATATTTATAAAATTAATATAATAATGATATCTGATTATCTACTGAGTTTATGTCTCACAGAAAAAAATCTTGCAGAATTTTATTGTAATATTTTATTTATTATGTTTTTCTTTTCCCTTCATTTTTTCACTTGGATTGTACATTTTTATGATTATCATTATGTATAATCTCCGAGATAAACGTAGGTTACTTAACCTATTATTTATCCAAGATTCACAACAATAAAATAATAATATTAAATATTAATGTATAATAGAAGATGAATCAATTTTTTATCATTATCTTCAATATTAAAAAAAATTATATTGAATACTCTAGCATTAATCATAAATATTATTGATCTTATATATTGTAATGTATATATATATACATATATATAATAATAGATTAATAGATCTATCATTATAAAATTTGATAACATTTCTAATAATAATACAAATATAATATAGTTGTATTATATTTGTTATTAAAAAATATTATAAATATATTTTATAATATTTTGTGTATATTAACTAAATGTATTTTAGGAATTCATTTATCCAAAAAGCTTGTAATCAGTTTTTTTTAAAAATTACACACATTTAGATTATTTAAATTCATTTATATATGTTTTTATACGAAGTACATTTTTGTTAATTTTAAAATTATCTTGGAAGTTTTCTATCATTTTCAACTTAACAGCTGTATTATAGTAATAAAGTCACAGTTTAATGGTGATTGCGAAAAATTGACAAAATGTATAATATTTAAGACCATAACATAAGATCCTTGTACATGTTTTCAACGCTTGTGATATTCTCATTCGCGAAAAGTATGCGTTATATACAAAGTGATACGATAATACTGATTGCTATACGATTGGCATAGGCCATTATTATGGAGGGCGGAGTGTATTATAGAATACTTTTGACAGAGATAATAAGAATATAATAACGAACGCACGCCGACGGTGACATTACATAATCTTATTCAGAGTCTGATCACCATGTATAGTATAAGCCTATAAGAGGTATACCCTAGTGAAATTATCGTTTTCGAATTTCGACATACACAGTGTCATAACCTATTATAATATATATAAAAAAAAACCGTTACGATAGTGTTTTAAGTAGCATTCCGTAGACATTATTCCTTATTTAAACACACAATTTTTTCACGATATAATCACAAAATATACAGGACGATTGGAATCGTTTTTGCAACGAGAAGTTCCGATCACTCTGTATAATATACGCAAAACAATAATTATATAATACATTATAAATGCACGCCATATATGATTAATTAAGGGGTCGCGAAAGAATTAATCTTTGTTAGCCAAAGTCGGGGCAGCCCGTGTGCTTAATCTCTTGGATGAATTTAAGAACCGCACACAGTCGCGAAGACCGCAAAAAAAAAGTTTTTTTCGTCACTAAAAAATATATATCGTTTGTCTTTTTTATGTATATATATATATTTTATTTCAATCCTTTCTGACCACCCGGGTCGGCTTAATTACTTTTTAGGTTTTTTTTTTTTATTATTATTTTTTTAAGTTGCTGGCAACGAAATATTATAATATTTTTTACCCCTCTCACGGCGCGATGTATATACTTCTCCGACGGTCGCTACCACATTCGCAAGTGCGCCAGAGAAATATATCATCAGATATTTAAAATTATTGCTACGCACCCAACGAGCAAGATCATCACACTTTTTAATTTGGTTTCGGACAATTTATTTATTTAATTATGTACACTTGAAATATTTTCCAACAATCTGATATCCATATCGCAAAAATAATGTTTCCATTTTTTTTCGAAATTCAAACGAGTTTATTTATTAAGAACAATTGTAAACTTGCATGTTAAAGAAACAACATTATATCAATAATTATTAATGGAAATATTTTCGATGACAATATTATATTTAATATTGCCATTGATCCAGAGAAGTTTTACTGTATAATATATTATGAAATTGTATAATATTTCAAAGAAATATAGATAATTATAAATATATTATATTATTGTAAACTACTGATAATAGCTGTTCTTTTATACCAATTTGATCGTATGTACTAAAAGACATATTATATTAATGTTTTTACTATATATACCTATATATTGTTTTAAACGTTTTTAAATGTTCAGGAAATACTGCAGCACAAGTCACGTATAAATTTATTATGTTTGGGTTTTTTTTTTTTTAGGGTAGATTACAAATGAAACCCTCTATTTTCGGTAACTTACAAAAACAAATCATACCTTTTCATTCTTTACGCGTAACTATAAATAAAAGACACTGATTTACTCATTTATTACTGCAGTTCATTAATATATTGTTAATATATTTTTTTTATTTTGTGCATACATTTACTTTTTACAAAAACTAACAATTTTTTAAGAAACCTTACTTTATAATAAAAATGAACATTAACAAGCGTTTTAATATTAAAACATTGAATGATGTAAACACAAATATTATTTATTATAATATATTAATTGTTAGGTTAACAATATAGCAATATAACTGTATAAATTGTTGTCTTTTAATAAAAATAACATAATGGTTTTCTTATTATTGACTTAATTTTTATCTTTAAATAATTATACTTTACTTTTTTTTAATAATCGGTTAACCTAGTTATATACCTACTATTCATTAGTAGGTATTAATTACACTATGTTTTTTTTTCAAACAATTTAATTTAAATGATTTTATGTCCAATAATTTGTTACTGTAATTTTTTGGTAAAATAGCCAATAGCTATTATAAAATCATTATTATCACGTAACGGTACTATAATAATCAATTAAAAATTGAACGATTTATAAACAACTCTTAATAATTTATAATAATCATAATAATAATTAGTTATTTCTAATGGAAAAATATTATAATAATAAGTTTCACGCCATATATTTCCATGCAATTCTCTATTTATATAGTTTACTTTAATGATAACAAATGCATGTGACAGTTTTTCTCTGATGATTAACAAAATATGTAATTGTGACTATATTAACATGCTTTGTATTGAAAAGATAGACATCGAGGCAGTGTTGTTGAAACAAAATTGGACTTTATGAAAAATGAAATACTCTTATCGTTTTCTCATTGTTTCATACCTCCGTTTTGTTTAACGTTATTCTATTATAATTTATAACATTTAAATTTTCCGTCGATAATAGAACTAAAAAATTTGTATGATATTAGGTATTACTAATTTGTATTTTTACTATATAATACCAAACTAAAATATTAAAAATTGTTCAGAAAATTTTAATACAAGTACTTAAAAACTTATTAAGTACAATAAATTGACTCATTAATTAAACAATTAGATAAAATAATTTTGTTTTTGAACTATAATGATAAATAATTATAATTTAATAATAAAAAGTTTAGGATTTTGATTAATTAATATTCTATACGTAAACCACGGTAAGATTATTTTTATTATTCACAAATTATTCTACTCGAATAAAATCATACTTTATAATACTTCAAATTAATATTGGGGTATTCAATATAACTACGGAACTTGTGGAATAAATATTTAATAAATAAATATTTAACTACATATTTTAAAATTTTATTAAGTATGTCTATATACTTTTTCTGTAATTTTTTACAAACAATTTGTTTAATATTTAAATCTTGATTTTTATATTATGTATCATATTAGTTTATATAATATTAAAGCCCGAGACCTGATGCATTTGTTTTTTTCTGATAATACTTTTAAACGATATTCAAGATTATATGAATTTCATTTATATCCCTTAAAATTTAATAGTATAAATTATAATTTGCATTTTTTAGATATATAATTATTTATAATTCCTTGTTTATTTGTATTTTTCTCGTTTTATGAAACGATATTACCTATGTAATTATTATTCTGTTTTTAATTATTATTTTTAAAATAAATATTTGTAAAGAATTATATTATATGAAATTTTAACAATTCAGTAAATAATTATTTAATATTATTATTTATATAAATATTATATTCATATATTTATTTAATGTAAAGTCATTTTTTGATGTTTTTAAATTATTTCACCATATTTTTTAATAAGATTTTTTAGTCATTAAGTCCCGAAACTTATTTATACTTATAATTATTATATTATATAAAATTAATACACATTTTGGCGTTAAATACTCCAATAAAGTGGTTGCAGTATTACGCGTACAGTAAAAGTTCTAAAAATTTACGATTAAATAATAATTATAAAATCCATATTTGATACTTCAGTTGAATTGTGAAATAATTAAAAACCGCTTAATAAAATATTTAATTTTAATTTTTTGTAAGTATCTATATTGTTTTAATTACAAAAAAAACGATGATAACAAAACAATACTCTGCGGTATATTTATGATGTATTAATGTGTAAACTATCGTCCAACCAATTAAAAAAATATTATCAATTATTATTATTATGTTTCTGCACATATCGTCATTTTTTATTCAACCCTTTCAGTATTGTATTCCAACAGAGCGCGCCTGTTTTGCAGTTCAACTTCACCTTAAAATTGTATTATTTTTCGAATAATAACATAATCTGTGATATTATTCCACAGATTTATAATATTAAGTAAGTTATACAACTTATAACCATCTATAATAACTATTAATTTAAAAAATAAAGATATATTTTTGAACGATTTAGTCAATTTTATTATGTCTTAATAAAAGATACGATCAGGGTAATAATAATATTATCGTTGTTTTTATGTTTAATGTGTTGCCTATATATTTATCCTAAATTTTATCATATTTAATCAATATAAAATTAAAATAATATTATTTAATAATAAATTGTATATAATATCTACTGTGATCGTTCTAATTCATAAATTATAACAAATTAATTATTAGTGAGATATTAGTATTAAAGAACTATACTAGTTACTATCGTAAAAATATACAATTTGAGTAGATAGTTGTTTTAAAAAAAACTTTATTTTTTGATTTATGAAAACATATCATAATGTACATGATGACTGATTGTTTGGCATTATAATTTGTTTTGTATTTAAAATTTATAATAATATGTATGATTAAAATCTTTTCTAGAAATAATTTTATAATATTTAGGCGTAATACAACTAATAAAGATAATATAAAACAACGAAGGACAATATTATTCACAATCGATGTTAAAAATGTTTTTTCCTAATTCAAAGGTATGACTGTATGGGTGTTACATAATAATATGTATAATATTAAAATGTATTATGATTGTTCAAATCAAATACATTTTTCGTTAATTTATCATGTTATTATTAAATAAACTGTGATTTGAATTAACATTATTGGAACAAATTTTATAATCTTTGATCGTTATAAGCGCAAATATGGTCAAAAATGTTATGTCATGGTAATGCAGATATCAGATATAATATCATATTCTGTAATAAACTTCATTTCGGACATCAAAACATTTAAAATATAGAAAAAATTATAATAAATATGAAGTGTTTGGTTTCATTCTTAATATTAACGGAATAGTTATGCGACTATATTCTATAAGAATTTTTTAAAACCTATGTAAATTAATTATAGAAATATCATATTTAATTATAAATAAAATTTTTTTTTATTGAGTTCGAATTAAATACGTAGATAAAAAAATTTAAATAATAATAATAACAAAACATTCACCGATTAATAAAAATGTACAATTTTAACTGTAATGAAACTAATTGTTATCTATTTTACTATTAAATTGACTCAGATTATACGTATAATTACCATTATAATATCTATACCTGTCTAGATAGTTCGAAATACTTTCTTGATCTAAATCTGATTTGATTAAATCTGTTTATTAAGATTAAACATAAATTATGTCTGTATCTGATAATACTGAAAACAATTACATTTTGTACATTAACGCAAGCAATCTTACTCAATTTATCATCTAATCAAATACAATAGACTGATTATTAATTAAAACACAAATACCATATTATTGTACCAATGTGTCTTTGTAAATGTATTTTTTTTTCATTCAGTCAGTTATAATACAATATTTACAGTTAGTTATTTCCCTTTGTGATTTACAGTTATGTAATGATATTATACATTTAATTTATTTTTAAAATGTACGAAACGTTTAATTTTCAATAAAATTTACTTGGATATAAAAATTAGAAATTAAAATGATGTATTCATAATAACAAAATTCCCTTAGTTATAATAAGTTATTGTTTTTTTGTAATTATAATAATATTTTATTTTGTATATATTATTTTATGGACAAGTATTTGTTTTATAAATATATTTTACGTTTGGTATACAGATTTAAACATAATATTTTTCCGAATAAAATCAATTAAAAAATACAATAATTATTGTTCTATTTTATAAATTACTTTTATTAAATAATAACCATTATACCAACGAAGATATATACTAATATGAATAATCGAATTCAAAGAATACAAGATATGAAAATAATGTGTTTTATTTTTTATTAAATAAAGACTGAATTACATATATTAATATGTATTAATAAATATTAACTTTAAATGCAGATAAATATTTAACTTATTTTCAGGTATACACATGTAACCGTTTAATTCGAATAACCAAATTATCGTATAGGATACAAATATATTCAAATTGTATAGGTAGAGATGTTCCCATTAATTTTTATAATATTGTATTAAGTTTGCGAGTGCCATAATATAAATACAATAGGGGAGGGAAAAGGGTTGTTCAATAATAAAAAATTAAATTCCAAATATTTAATTAAGATATTTTTTATCTTCTGTATATATGTAAATAACAGGCAATCATAATATACAGGTACATGCCACCAAACACTAAATAATAATTACTATGTTCTAAATATAACAGTGTAGAATTCACAGTTATAAAAAATCTAACAAACATAATTCTTTTTTTCTATGTACCAATTGCTTATGATATTTAGAGTATACGTCGTACATGGAGTGTACTATATTGGAACTCTACTGATTGTAGGTATAGAGCAATTTACGATTATCTCTTTAAATGTCTATGTTTGATTTTGAAATTTTTATCGTACATAATATTATTATATTATAATATGTTTATTCAGCTGCATACGCAGGATTTTAGTTGGGTTAGAGTTTTAATAACGACACTAAAAATAAAAATGGTTGTTTTGATTATAATTCCTAATTCTTGTCTGTATTTTTATATTATACGAATAAATAAATAGTTCATGGTTGAAAACTTGAGAAAATATGAAAAATAATAATAATAATAAAATAAATCGTAGATTTTGTTGCAATTCATAAATACAATATCGATGGAGGAAGAAATTTCGAGAACCCTGGAATCCTACCACTGAGTAAATTCAAATGTTTCGAGACGGGCAGATATTACAAATTCACAATTATTAAAGCGCGCGATATTGTGTAGAAAAAAAAAAATCGTTTTCGAATATATTATAAAAATAATTAATTGATATTATAATACAAAAAATATGCGATTCTAATTATTTTTGAACAGTGAAATTACATGTCCGGTGCACCAGAGAAAACAAAATACCGCGGTGTCTGCGGGCGACGGTACTTGTATTATTATTATTATTATTATTACATCGTTCGGTGTGCGTATCATATTATGTAATAATAATAATAATAATAATAATAATAATAATATATTTGAATATTTTGTTTGAAACTCGCGTAAAATATGCCAAAAAAAAAAGTTAATTAGTATTTCGCGAGAACACCGAAGCCAAACGGCACACGTTTTGTTGGCGCAATAATCGGCAAATACACATATTATTATAACGCTTTAAGGATATTATTAAATTACGTTTTGGGATTATTAATTTAATTTAGCAAAAGTTCTCGCTGATTCGGTCCGATCCCTTGCCAATGATTGTTTCCAGAGCGGAATACCGCGCGCGGTGTTTATACGTATATTATATTGTATCCGCGCCGTCCGTCCGTTCCTCCCGTCGCGGTCGTAAGCGATCATAACACGACGGTAACTGTACGATGCCAATATAATATTAATAATAATAATAATAATTATTATTATTATTATTACTATTAATAATATTATGTTATTAACCGCGTGCACGGTACATATACCAGATACCTACAGAAACACGTTACGCTATTGTTCTATAAAATATATTATTATAATATAGTCTTATCGCCGTATCACGACTACCCTACTATATTATCGTATGTATATAAATAATAGTAATAATATTGGATACAACCATTACTGTACACTATCGATACCCTATGGTACTAAAAGATTAGCTTTTCACCGGTAAATTATATAATATCTAAATAAGTCAGAAGTTTTGAGTTAATAATTGTAGATATCGATTGTATTTATATATATATATATATATGCAACTACAGTTATTATATTATATGATTACACTTGGTAACATTAGTATTTAATACTAATAATTTAATTTAATATTAATATGGTGTATTTAGGGTAACGAATATTAAAGTATTTCGGAGCATTTATGCATTACGCTTCAACAAGAAAATTAATCAATTTGAGTGACAAATAATAAGTTGCTTATAATATGTTTTATCAACAGTAAACGATTATTTTGATTTGGCCACATCTAAAAAGTAGATCGCTAATTAATAAAACAAAAAAGAATTGATCGAAAAAATAAACAAAGCTAGACCTTTTAAAAGATCCAGAACTCGACGAATCGATATAGTTTTTAAACATCTGAGAACAATATAGATCAGAATTTATCCATTCCAATTACAATAATTATGAAGGCAACTATAGTCTCAATATAAGCTGGTAAACTGAAAAGAATAACAATATTTTAAGGTGAATACATCCTTGGAGAGTCCATATAATTTTCCTTCGACTTATGACATTACCACGCTCAACATTTCCTATTTTCTTCACAATGACATAATAATTATATTAGGTATGTAAATATTTTAAACCTTGCACATAGATGTTTGGTTTTTCTTTTTTATATATTTTAAAGTTTTGTCATATTATACTACCTAATCTAATATTTATCTTTAGTTCCTTTTCATAATCCAAATCTTAATTTTAACTTCCATAAAGAATCCGCCTCCTTCCTTATGCAAATTTTGATTTGCAGTTCTTCATTAAAATTATCGCGTATATATTATTATATCTGTTTAATATCCACTACTGCAACTATTTATACATTTTTATAATTTATAAATCATAATATTGTGCTTGTTCTGTCAATTTAAAAATAAATTCAAAAACTTCAAAAACACTGACTCTTGTCCTGGGATTATTAATGATGATAAATTATCACTAAAGAGCAGTCAGGTTCTACGAAACTATGATTTTAATAGTATCTATTCAGGTATTAAGAGATTGATCGACAGAACCTTTCAAATTTCAATGTTAACACAAAAAACGCATGATATTTATAACACGGCCGCAAGTGCGACGGAAATCCGATTAACGATAAATAATTCAATCGTTTAGAGTTTTGGCTCCCCATTTACGCTTATATGTATAGGTTGTAAAACGTAATATTTCCCGGTGTCAGATATTACACGTGTTTCGTGAAACAAAACCACGTGTGCACCAGTGACGTATTTAAAATTTTGGATACAATCAAATTGATGCCATTACGAAATAAATTTGATAAAAAAATACAATATTATGCATAATATACATAAATTTACAATAAATATTCATGAAAAATTATTTTGCGACAAAATTATAAATTAATTGTTCAGTTCAATATAAATTTGTTATACATAATAACTATTATATTGTTACACCTATATAATCGCTATTTAAGCGATCGTTTTGTCGTCTAATTTTTCTATATATTTTGGTATTAAAATGTCGTGATGATTTTGTTTTATAATACCTATTTTGTAGATAATTTTAAAACTAATATTATAAACTTTTAAGCGTTATTCAATTGCTGAGTGTTAAACTATTATCTCTTATTTTGAAAACGGAAATGATCAAACCACGATAATTATTCTTCATTGATTTATGGATAAGTCTTTATATTTATATCATATAATAACTTGATCCATCGATAATATATTTATTTATTTTTTAATAAATATTGCGTTTATTTCAGGGGCGCGCTCACGGTGGAGATGAGGTTGTCATATCTCCATTTATCATTTTTTTTTTAGTGGTTTATTAATTTATTATGTTTTTACATAATTAGAATTATTACCTATACGAGCATATAAATAAAAATATTTTGAATTTGCAATGGTTTTTTTTACAATGATAATCTTCGATAGTTATTATTAAAATTCAGTACAGTTATATTTAATTATTTGGTACTATTTTAATTTTAATAATATTGTAGAAGAAAATAATTTGTTTTAAAGCATAGCCCCTCAAGAACCTGTGAATAGCAAATTGTTCATATTTTATTTAAAAAATTGTTTTTATATTTTTCAAAAAAGCTACTGTTTTATTGTGAAATATTATAATTTGACAATTATATTAAGTATATATTATATTTGATTTACATCTGATTATATTAATTGTTATAAAAACATCGAAAAGAGCTACTAATATCGATTACTATACTGGGAGGGCTTAGATTAAAATGTATTTCGTGTTTTTCAAAAATAAATTTTTGTGTACCTACATATTTGAATTTGGGATAACACCGGGAGTGTTAAAACGTCATATTTATCACTATAATGAAAATTAGAGTTTAATTTTACGTCAGTACCTTCATAAACCAATGCCAGTATTCTATAAAAAAAGCTACATATTAAGTTATAAAGTTATTAAATATTGTATCTGTAGTAAAAAATAGTACTTAAAGATATTATTTAATGATGGTATATAAGCAGTTATTATTTAGTTACAACTTTGTATCCTCTTATTATATTCTAGAAGTTTATAAAATTAATTAGTTTTGATAAGAATAAAAATTAAATATAGATATGTGTATGGATATAGTATCGTATAGCGTTATACAACTAAATTTTGTACTAAGTATATACAATAATCAACAATCATTAATCATATGTACTGTTGTTGTATATAATAAAATATAATTTAAAAACAAAAATATTTTAAACCTATGTTTGATTAAATAAAATTCCATATTGATATATGGAATGCCATAAGGATTTTGCAACTGGACGTTTCATTGGTGTTTAAGGAAAAATTAAATTAAAAACACATTGGAATACTTTAACAGCTTAAATGTAATTGGATCAACAAAATCAGCTGAAAAATGGTAGAGTGTAATATTTTAGTATTTTACTTTATTTTATTTTTATTTACATTGGTCCAGTAGTTGTTTTCGGGAGTCAGGAAAGGTGCGGAGATATTGGACCCCTTCAGTCAAATGAATATTTATAGTATGACTATTGAATATTATATATTTACAATAAGTAACTTCCCATTAGCGAATTATTGAAAAAATACTAAATGTACATATTATAAATATAATTATCATAACAGAAGTTCAAATGGTTTAAAATTTGTGTTTAAAATCAAAAATAACTTTATAAATTAAAAAATGATCGGTTTCAATCATATATTATATAAGTTTAAAAACAAAAATATCTTTTTAAATTTAGGAACGATTAGTTTTAGTTATATATTATTTAACTTAAAAAAAATATATTTTCTACAATTAAGGTGGCAAATTTGAGATTTTTGAATAATATATCTTATTTTTATAAACTTTTATGATAAGGTTTGTAATGAAAGTAATAAAAATTATTATATAATTATAAACTTCTTATTCTGAATTTTTTAAATATTCTAAATAATTTTATAAAATAGTGTTTGCGTAAATCAAATGGATTGTATATGTTTCTAAGTCTTCGTCGTTGAAATTTTAATAGACGAATAGTTTGCTATTGTTGTAATTTGTTTAAAAGCAATAAATGTGCTACATACGCCATAAAAGATTGAAAAATTGTATTTTAAAAAGTTACAGAATACCGTTGCAGAAGTATCAATTGACATTTGACAATGACTGTATAGTTATTATTGAATTTAAAATTGATCATCATATGATTTATTTCTGTAGACAATATTGAGTAGGTATACACAATATATACGTATAACAAATTTATTTTGTATTTTAATTTGAAGCAATATTATAAGTATAGGTAAGTAGGTACTTACTAAATTATTGTAACGAAATAAAGTTGTTTATTTTTAAAATATATACATATACTTATAGGTATATATATTACGTATTTTGGATTACTTTTAATTATTAATTTTAAATTACGACAAACTTAACTAAATAAATTGCCAATATTGTTCTGTATTGTCTTAATTAAAATTTATATTGTACTGATTTTACAAATTTTCTGATTAGAGAACACATAAGAAATTAATTACATTATTCCATTAACGTAAATATGGTATAAGTATTAAGTTAATTACATTGCTTTTAATAATTATTGTTCTCTTCGTATATACAACTATATGAGTACACATTCATTGTTAATATAACGCATGTAATAAAAAATAAAATAATATAATATATTAACTTGTATAGTTTGCTGCGTTACTATTTTTTTTTATTTATTCGTTTATAAGAAACTAACATTGTATATATTAAAGGATACAAATTAATTATTTTTGTAAACAATAGGTACATTCATATAAATAAATATAATTTAATTTTAATTATAAATATTGTCTTAACGCTTTATGATATACATTGTAAAATCGATACCTCGGAATATACAGTAAAATTAATCTAAAATAAAATTATGCATATGATAAACTATTTTATCGTATTTTTCTTATCACTTTAAATGGTTTTCAGTACCGTAAAAAAAATAAAAACCTCAAAATAACAGTGGTTTCATTAACAAATTAATAACATTAAATCGTCGGTTATATGATGAACGACAATTTTTATTATGAAATAAAACTAAACTATATTATCTTTAATTGAAATTGTATTCGTCATAATATTATTTATCTACTATATAACTGTAATACATGAAAATATTGTATATTAGTAGGTACTAAATTATTTTAGTTTCTAAACTTTTATAGATAATTTAAATTTAGTATATATATATATATATATGTATTTTAATAAACAAATTACATTTCTAAAAGCCAAATTACCATACCATTTAAAAGTATTGTAAATATAGTCTGTTAAATTTAAAATTAATGGTATTGATTCCTATAATACACGATAATATTTACGTACAAATTTCGTATAAAAAATATGAAATTAGTAATAAATAAAAAAAAGTAGTAAAATTATTACAACAAACAAACACTCTCTATAATGTATAACAATTCGTTTTTGTAATAATATATAGTTTAGTATAGTATTACATTAGACCAATATTAGATTTAATCGAATTATAAATATATGATATATAATCAAATTGATTCAATAAGCTAATTCCTACATATCGTACGATATTGTTTCTTGTTTTAAATGTTTACACTGTCGAAACAATAATGAAATTACAAAGGCTTTGTAGTCTCCTGCTTAAACACTTCCGAAAACTATGCTTGATCAATAGTAGTTACATGATGAGTCAAATATTGTTAACGTTGTTAATATAACTAAGTTATAAATATGTAAAGTTTAAACTGAAGTAATTACATTTAAAGCTATATAAACGCAATAGTGTTAAAATATACATTTCTAAAGAAAAATATTAATTTTATGTAATAATATTAGATTTTTAATATTAAATTTGGTACTATTAAACAATTATAACTTTATAATAAAATCGAAAAATAGTCATTTTAAATGGTATGATTGTACTAACTGTATTATAACTATAGGTACTGATAATGTGATACCTATATAAAAATTTAAAATTTAAAAATATATGTTTATAACAAAGTCATATGCGTTACACTTACGTTACAACCTTACAACCATTATACCAACTAGCTCACCAATCTGTAATATTATAAATAATATTTTTTATACTTAAAACATTCAAATTTGTGATTCTTATTCAATAAATACAATTTATATTATTCTCTAAAGATGATATAAAATAATATCCGACGTTTATATAGAAATATCAACGACTTATTATTAAAAATGATGGAAAAGGTGTTTTTATAAATAATATTACTGATGAATATTGGTGATAAAGAATGATAGATAATCTATGCATATATATTTTACATATTATTGTAATGTCTACTTATTATTTGTTAAAATCCATTACCGCCCACTGAAATCTTCCGAAATTTAATTTAATCTGTGATAAAATATAATGCATATTGTAATGTTTTAAATACTAACAATTCATTGTCAAACAACCTATTGAGAATTATATTTTATATTCGAAAATCTTTATTATACAAAAGGGGATTTTTTTTTTTTTTATGAAACAATAAAAAATATTTATACTCATACTGTAGCTGGTTTTAACTCGAACGCTCGCTTATATCGCCCGTACAATATAACTTTAAAACAATCATAGTCCACGAATTACGCTATCGTTATATACACACATATATTTATTTATAATATGCGAGTGTGTGTACGTGTGTAGGTACCTATGATCTGTGTGTGTGTGTGTGTGTGTATGAAAACAAAAGGATTTACTGAATTGTGTGTACTCCGGCATACTCGTATAACAGAATAATAATATATACCAGCATATATACACAATAGAACCACTACCCGGGTACGGGTATAAAAATATAAAAATTATAAAAAAAAAAAATAAAACCCGAGAACGGAACGCTCCACCACGCTATAAGTATACGATGATTCTGTTAAATAATGCACACGTATAACAACGAATAAAACGGAAAACTATCGCCGTTGTTTAGTGTTTTTTTTAAATTTTTTTTTTTTTTAGTTTTTTAATATATATGTATATATTATTTAAGTATTCGCTGAAAATAGTACCGACCTCGTTGCCATAAACAATAGTATATATTTATGTATTACGTATACGACTAATATTATAATTCAACCGCTAGAAAGGCGCATTTCGACTCAACATAATATTATATTATCTCTGGGTAGGTATTTTATTGCGGTTGCCTTTTAAATTTGTATATGCAACGACCACTTTTTCTAATGGCTGTTGCCGTCATCATATAGGCATCCCGGCAAAGATTAAATGAATGTTATTTATATTTGTTGTTCCGTTTATATTTAAACGAAACGGACCGCAGAAAATGCAAGATACGCATTTAAGCGCGGTTATTAAATTACTGTAATTTGACAAACCGCGATTGGACGAATCATTATTTAAGCGCATATTTCTGTCGTAATCTCAATAAAAGTTATGGCAATAATATACGGAAAGTAGATGTTACGAATAATCACAAACGCAAGAGTCAATTATTTGAATGAAAGAAAATCCTGCCATAATGGTTTGGTTCTAATATGAAAATATGAAATGTTAATATTATTGATAAGTATATAATTTATATCGCGTTCGATAAAAAAGTTAAAATATTAATATATTTATAAGTATTATGTTACCTACGTAGATAATGAAATTATATAATATCCATTTTTAAAAAATAAATACATTTGGTTATTTAACAGTCTAAAACAAAACGTAAAATAAAACCGCTATTTTAGTAAACTTCAACCCTCTTGCGACATGAGCAAATTGATGAATGATTAAAAAAATTATTTACTTTTATCAAGTTCCCAAATATAAAAATCTAAAGTTGAAAAATAAGTATATACTACCTTATACTGACCTATTAGCAATGAAATCAGAAATAAAATATTATGATATGTTGATAGTTTCAAGAATAAAAATTAAATTAAAAGAATTTATCTTAATTTATTTGTAATAAAATTGTAAATTTGATAAAAATAAAATACTTAAAATAGATAATCAACAAGATTTTACTAAAAACGAATATACGTCCTTTTTGCTTAGTTTGCAGTTATAATAAGTATATTATATTTCCTTAAGAAAAAAAAGTATGTTTAAATATGCTTAGGTGAATAAATAAATGTTGAATATTATTATAAAAAAAAAATAAAAAAACAATATTATTTTATTATATATTATATTATATTTATTTTATAAATTATCTGAACGGTGATTGTAATATTTACCAAGTTAAATAAATTCAAGTTTCTTAGTAAGAAATACGTATGTAGTAAAATATTATTATTTATAATTAATAATCAATGGGAGTAAATATTTGCGTATTTACAAAAATTAGACTTAAATTTAAGTATATTTCTGTATAAATCTGTCATTTTTTGATTTTTGGCATAATTTCATTATACGTTCGATAGTACGGTAACAAACAAATTGAATAGTAATAAATGTTTTATTATATTCAATATAATTCCATCAATTCTATATATGTAATCAAAAATCAATTGTAAAGCGAGAATTACACATTCTTATTTTTTAATGAAATTGTGTTGTATTTCGCTTTTGTACATTTCACTTACGAGTATGTGTCAATTAAATTGTAAAAACATATTAATTTGTTCAAATAGGAAGAAAAAATAATAATACGAATATATTATACCTATTAAAAATGAAAGTTATTCAAATGTTAAAATATAATATTATCCATCCATGATTGAGTGATTTTAAAAGCCAAACAACGTGAACTTATATTATCTGTGTATCTACATAATATCATATTATACGTTTTCACTACAACTTGTAATTTTTTAACGAACTATGATAATATTATTATTACTACGTAATTTTGTATTAATATCAGCGGCTTTCGTTTCACTAGCTTTGCATCGTACACCTATGCGAGAAAATAAAGTATATTTTACACAGCCCAAAGGCAGAGGGTCGAAAGTTGAGAGAAACATTTTCCCTTTATATTCTCTGTCCTCTCTTTCTCTCTCTCTCTCTCTTTCTCTCTTTTTCTCTCTCTTCACGGCGTCGTGTCTGTGTATGCCCGTGTACGTGTATTTGAAAGAGGGTTTTTTAAATAAAAAAAATAAATAAAAAATAACTGCAGACTGGTCGAAACTGGCAGCGTCACTAATCCAACAGAAAGTTTTCCCCTATTAAAAAAAAAAAAAAAAAACCCGGATCGGAGAAGGTAGGTACGTATAGTATGTTCGTGGCGGCGGCGGCGCAGGGTATTCATACGCGTTTGTGTGCGCCGCGAATACATGTAAAAAAATTACAGAGAAAAATCCTCGGACGACAGCGGGCGGAGAGGCAAAACTAAAAAAAAAAAAATATATATATATATATACATATAGAGGGTATAAAAAATATAAAAAAGGGATCGGTCGGCGGTAACGGTTGGCGACCGCTTGGGCGTGGCCGGTCCGGGGTATTTGCGTGTGCGTGCGTGTATGAAAAAGACCCCGGGAAAAGTGTCGGGAAAAGGTTGAAAAACGAGTTGCCATGTTTCCCTCTCTCGGGGATTCTGAGAGAGGCGTCCCTCTTTTTCAGGGTCTAATTACAAAGCCCCCGGACGTTGGTCACGAAATACTAATTACTCGGGACTAGCGGAACAAATAATAATAATAATAATAATAATATTATTATTATTATTATTATTATTATTATTATTATTATTATTATTATCATTATACTATACAGCTAGAGAAACAAACTTGGACCGTGCCTGGAGTTTAAAAATTTTAATATTACATCTAAAAAAAATCGCTAGAGGCAATAAAGCGAACGGACGTTTTTTTTAAATTTTTTATAACGGGTTTTCTTTTTATTACTTTATCATTTTGCGTGCTACACAATGAATACGATGAAAAATAATAACTAATATTTGTATATTTGGTAGTATTTTTTTTTCTACTATCATACATTAGTATTCTTATATCGTAAACCTTCAATAGGTAGTAATCATCTATATTCTTATTTTTAAATAATACATTTTTTATATATATTTTTTGAATCGCATTTAAATTTTAAATACGCTCCTGTCACGTATAAAATGAAATAACATAAAGAAACGTTATTATAATACATTATTTTCTAGACACCACTACCGTATTTTATTGATTTATTTAGTACATTTAACTGAGTATAAAATGGAAATGGGTCACAGTAAGGCTATGAATTACGTTTTTTTTCTCTGAAATAAAATTCGATAGGTTACTTTAAATTCAATAATGACGGAAGTAATAACTTTTTTCATTTGTTAATTTTTTTTATTTATTCCATAGAATACAATATTTCAATGGATACTATTTTAATTAACAATATTTTTTAGTTTATACTTCATATTATAATCAGTGTTGAGACTTATCTAGATAATTATTTTTTTATCTTTTATCTTATTTAAATAAATAAATATAAGTTATCCAAGTATTTATTTTAGTTACAAATTTCACCTATCTAGATAAATTCACAAGATAAATTTTTGTGTGAAAATTAACTAGATTTTTCCGAAAATGTTTCATTTTTATTCTCATTGTCTCAGGCACAACTTGTATGTAAAATAACATCCCGGGCTAAAAATATATGACGTTTTTCTGAAAAGACTATACATTATTCCTATTAAATACTTATTACTTACTTCATTGATTAATTATGTATAATATTATACATAATTAATCAATGTTTATTTGTTTTTAATTTTCTGTGATCGGTTATGAATATATATAATATTAATTTATATAAATAACCTATATTATACAAACATGTCGCAACCAATGTAATTTCTCAGAAATTAATAAATATTTTTAAATTATAATTAAAATACGAATAATAGAAACTGACAACAAGTTATAACCACCGCCGTCTGCCAAACAAAATTCCGTAGAATATAATATTATTATATATTTATTGAGAAATTTCTCAAATTCTATCCAATCTTTATTAATAAAAATAATCCAGTCGTTTATTCTTTGTGTTAAAGTTTATGTTTGGTAATACACAACATGACTTAATAAATTAAGACAAAAATAAACATATTAAACAGGCATATATTTATAATATAAATATATTTTTAAATTAGTTATTTTAATTTTAATTTCTATAATTATCTGTAATTTATTTAGATAAAATGTGTTTATCTTTTATCTTTTTGGTAGATGAATTTGATTTGTTTACCTTTTATCTATATCTTAGATAACATTTAGTGTTGTTATCTTTATCTTTATCCAGATCATTTTTTTATTATCTGTTCCTAAGACTGATTATAATATATCTATTATTGAGTAGCTAAAACATTAATAAGATAATAATGTTAGAATAATTGATTACCTCCGGTTGATCTATATTATACCTAATAAGTAGTTAAATTACGATTTGTTAATAAATAACACAATAAGTTCCTAATTATATACAATTATGATATTTCTTTATAAGTTTTAATTATTTTATGATTTATTAATAAGCAAACATGAGAAAATGGAAAACAAATTTTTAATTCCATTACTCTTTAATCAACTTACGTCAAATATAAATTCATATTTAATGAGAACATAAATTGTACGTAGGTATTGAAACTTAATAGAATTTTATTTCAAAACATTTTATTGGTGCAAAGAACTAAAAATGCACATATTAATATGTATAAAATGTTATGTTATAATATGTACCTTATACCGTACAGTAATCATTTGAGTTTCATAAACGTGTGTTAATGTATTATACAAACAATAAAAACAAGTATATAAATTGATTTGCGTGTCGCAATCAAATGACTTTTAATGAACGTGTATTGAACGATTCATATACGTATTATAATTATGCATATTATAGAAATAGAAATATTTCTGTGTAGGTATATTTATACAAAGTAAAAATGCAAATTTTCCCTCCTTCCCCCCACCACCGCGCGTTTAGTTTATCAGCAATGTCGTTATGCACATTTCAAACGAATTATTGTGCGTAATATTAAACACTCTTGGGTATCAAAGATTCCATCAACCATACATTCTGTATTTTGCCTTTTGGTAGCGAAAAATAACTCCCTCAATCCCCTACTTCATTAACACATCAATGATTTCACACGTGAAAAAAAATAAAATATATTTACCCTTTCGCGTGTTGCCGACTCAGGTGTTTTTATCATATTTTTTACTGAACTCGATGAACATTTTAATGAAGTAATAAAATATAACAGTGCACGATAGAGAGATACGTATTTAATAATATTACATTCAAACCGGAATTTCGCACAACTTAATTAGTTAAATAAATATAAAATATCTGAGAGTATATATAACAATGCCTATAAAAATGATTAGGTTTAGGTATCTATACATATAATGTAGGTACACAAAATGGCATTACACAAAAAAATGTTTTCGAACATAATATTTATATTTCACAATGACAGCGACGCGACATCTGGAAAAAAAACCGTATCTATAACAGATAATAATATTGCGTAGCATGTAGGTATATAATATTATATACACACTACCTTTTGTATTTATTGTACAAATTATTTTATTAAAAGTAAAAAAATTACCGCGTGACTTATCGCGTTGGGTTATTATTAGATACGAAAATAAAGTAAAATAAACGTCATAACAGGGAGAGGATGGGGAAATATCGTTCAATATCAGTTATAATTTAATTGCATGTCCAATACAAAATATAAACTTTTAATATCAATATAATATTATAGATTTGGTTCAATTTGATGTAAATACATTTGATATTAGTATAATATTAAACAATGTTATAAACTTATAACGTGTATTTGAATAAAAAAAAAAAAATAGATGGTAAGTATTTATATTACTTTTTTCCCCATTGATCTCAATATAATAATAAATTAACATAAAATAGTGATGAAGTTCGATAAAACAAATCATTTATATTTTACAGTGAATAAATAAATGTGAAATCAGGAAGCATTAGCATTCGTAATTTACAACCTTTCAAAAACATTTTATATAATGGTTAGGCAGGTCATTGTTATGTAAGTTTATAATAAACAAAATATAATTAATAATATAACTAGTTTTATAAAGTAGTTAAATAAATATATTTATAAATGATAGGTATAATGTATAACAATTATTTGTATTTATTTTCATTCAAAATTACTACTTTTATTTGAATACATTTTAAGAAATTAACATTTATAACTTTTATAGAAGTTAAAAGTGATTTACGAAATTGTGTATTACTTACATCAAGTTAGGTGTTAGTAGTAGTATTCATTATATTTTATTACACAATATATTGTAGTTGTTAAATAATTAAATCTTAATAACTATACTTTTATATTATTCCATTAAAATTGTTTTATTTTTATTTTTTATTACCAGATAGTTTAAATTTAAAATTTATGGTCATTACTATGCATTAGTGACAAATATCTCAATGATAATTATTTGAATTATGAGAACAAATTATAATAAATTATAAAACTACAATTAAATTTGTTGAGTTTTGAATAGGTATCTAATAAATGTTTATATAAAATAGTAAAACATTAATGTTACGTAAAATATTATATACTTACAAACCAAATTTATGTTACGAATATTTGTTTTAGTTTTATATTAAATTTGTGATATATATATTGAAATACTTTTTATGTATAAATAGGTAGTGGTCAATTATCGACAATTTAAGCGCTTTTTCGCATTTTCGCTTTTTCCCTTTTTATTCTCTTGGGATGTTGTTTAGCCGATTAATATATTACTAATGGACTCGGACGGTTCAGTATTTGCATACCCTAGCCGATTTGTAGTATGAAAGCTGATGAAAGCCAGTTGATAAAATTTAATTTTGTTTTTCAATTTTATTGTATTTCATATTATTATACAAAACGGGTTTAAATCCAAAACAAATTGATAATATAAATGATAATTATATAAATTACAATTATTGTTATTAAATTAAAGAGAAAGAGGGGTCATTCGTCAATTTCACAGTATGGTTTATAGACTCGAGTTTGACATATAAATTAATGTGGTATTGATTGTGTGTGGCGGGACTTCAAAATTAAACATAACAAGGAAGGAACGACATATTTGTTTTATTTTTAGGTAGGTAACGATCAAGGAGAATATTTTTAAGACATATTTACAAATTTAAGAATCTTCTTTTGACCGAACTTAAGCTCACAACTATTATCGAACATATCCTGCTGATTCCAATCAACTGAGGCTGAAACATATTTAAGTATACACCTAATTATGATACAAAAAGGAAATTTAAGTTTGTTAGTATGATTTTTTATATAATCTATAAAATTTCAAAAATTTTAAATTTGTGTATTTTAAAATATTAAATTTAATTTATGCTAACAATATTGTAGTACTGTATATTATAGATAGGTACCTATCTCTAAAAATAAATGTATATATTTTTTTAAATTAATTTGTTATCAGTTTGTCTAATCGAAATTTGCCTAATTCATATCTAATAATTTTTGTATCTAAATAATTAATAATATATAACATGACTAATTGATAGACTGAAAAAAGCTTCTAAAGAACTGTTAAAAATAGTAACTATTAATTTGTTTATGACACGTAATATAAGACTTCTGGTTAAATTTTCAATGCTAAAAAATAAAAAGTAATTTAAAACAATAGTTACTTCTTTAATTAATACGGTTTTGTTTGAAAAAAAAAGAAATTATTGTTAATACTTGATTTTTAATATTTAATTTTTAAATAATTTCCGCTATTAGGTTAACGTAAAAGAATCATTTAAATTTTACATATACAAAACATACAATTTTTAAGTGGTTTCTAAATATAATTTCTGAGATATATATATCCAAATTTTAGACATCCTAAGAATATTATGAGTTATTAATAAAATTATCTGCACACATATTTTTATTCGAATTCTCCAAAAATCTCATATTATAATCAGTCTTGTTAAGTATTTAATTACTTTGTCGGTATTTCAAACACTTTTAAAATACTTTTGACCAATGTATTTTAAATACTTTTTGTTAGTATTTTTATTCCAAATACTAAATACATTTACATATATATATATATATATATATATTTAGTTATAGTTTTGTACCTATTACAAATTTCAATTACCAATATTTACGTATTTAAATTTTTAGATATTGTTTCTGAAATATTATTTTATAATGCCACGACCTATAAACCTTACCTATGCAATCTTAGATGGAACAAACTATAGTTGATCGAGATTTTATAAGCGGACATGCAATGCGATAAAAATTAAAATTGATTTTATTAATGGAATATCCTATCTATATTCTATATGGTAAACAGTCGGTCAGCCAATTATTGACATTAAATTTAAAAAAATAATTGTCAAGTATTTTAAATACTTTTAAAAAATGAATTCAAATATATATTTCAAATACAATTTACACAAGTATTTAACAATATATTCTTAATACATTTGAAAAGTATTTTTAACAACACTAGTTATAATCAGGTAAATGATTGATAACAAGTCAACGACAGATGTTTGATTAACAACTTCAACAAAAACAAATTTATGTTCTCAACTACTTTTATATTGTTTAATGTATTATATTATCTATTGTTGTTTTTTTCTTAATAGTATTCGTACTTTTTAATTATACGTATTATTTTATTACTTTAGGTAATTATAAAAATGTGCATTTTTTAAATATTAATTGAACGATCCGACTATATTTTAATTTATAAACAAACGTTTAATAGAATAAAATAATACAATATCAGTATCACAAATATTATTCATGACGTCTATTATTTATTAATTTAATAATTAATTGCTTATATAGACTGTGTGCAGCTGCTATAAATACATATAGTTTTCCTCAGTAACAAAATTTAAATAAATACAAATAAACCTAATCAATTATATCATTCAGATTATCAGTAATAATTAATAAAATACAATAATAATAATACGATAATACACTTTAACGTGTTATTAAACATGACGTAAAAAAAAATTATTGCGAATAATTATTATTTTTACGAATAATTTTAACATTTGTATTTGTTTTAAATTTAAATTATTTGTAGAAAAACTAATAACATTATAAAAACATTAGTTTTTAATTTGTTATTATACGCATTCAAAGTATTTTGCTGGTTATTTCTTTGTATATATTTTCATTATTTTTCCGTTCAAAAAACAGATATTATAAATTTGGCTTATTGCTTAAATCGTATACAAACTATAACTAAATTCGATAAATTTACGCTAATTTGTTTATTGTATATAACACATATCGAATTAATCGTATTATTGGTTCGGATAATAAACAAGGAGACAAAGCGTGTATTTCTTTCATATAAATGCAGTTAAAACTGTATAAATTAATGTGATTTTATATTATATTATAATATGTCGTGTGCAATCTATTTTTATGATCTCCATATAAAAAAATCTGTTTAAAATTTTTCAAATGTGTTCACAGAAATTATAATATCTTTGGTTTGAAATATAATATTATAAACAACGGGCTCGTGCTATTAATTTTTACAGCACATTCCGTGACCCTTCACGGACTGGTGAGTTTTTCGGGTACTCTTATACATAATATTATATTATACACGAGAGCTGACCAAACTGGCCGACCCTCTTAAATCCACGAAGCCGTTTTTGGACGATTTTAGCATATTTTTAAGGGCTCTCGATCCCGCGCGTGAACGTGATGGGTATTTTCATTTTACTGCTGTCCAGATAATATAATCCCACAGGGCGTGACACGGTACGTAACTACTAATGGAAATGTCTGCGGAATGCCGAAATATTATCATAATCGCAATATTTATTATTGTTGAGCCGGACGAGAACGTGAAAAATTCGAATGAAAATATTATACAAATGCGACGGACCACGTTGCATCCGGATAATACGAGACGGCGGCGTAAGAGGTCGCGGTAACGAATATTATATTATATTATTTATACTTCTTTATTGTCAGGGAAACTTTTTTTTTATATTTTCCCCCCGAGTTTGCGCACAACTTTCACAGACCGCGTTATCGACTGAAAGATGGCGGACGCTACGGCAGCTTTACCCTAAAAACTACCCTTGTGTTAAGGGATAGGGGCGTAATGCCACACACTACCCGCCACTCACTCGCACTCCCCTTTCTCTTCGACCGGGTCCCTTTAAAGGATTGCTAAACTAAGGGCTTTTTTACCCTTTTTACGTTTCGTTTTTTTATATTTTATTCAGTATACGATCCAAAGCGATTTATTTTTGCCCGGACCAGAAGATAACGCCGTAATGTTTGCACAGTCGACCCTGTCCCGTTAGCATGAAAAAAAAAGGGTCCACTCCTCCCTTGCACCACTTGTGCGCAAGAATTTCAACCCGGCAGTCATTAACGTAACGCTACAGTAAGCAGGATTTTTTAATATGCGATTTTTTTTTTCCAACCCAAAGCCGTTTTTTTTTCTACTCACTTCCGTTTAATTTATTGCGAGAAACCCCGGGAAAAACTCGACGTATAACCCGGCGAAATTATTATCCGGGAAAAACGTCCTGCCGTTTCTTTATGTGTCTCTAATTCAACTCTGCAAAAATAATCGAGACACATTATTCAACCGGAAAAACCTCCGCGCCAACGCCCGTTATTTATTCCTCTCAGAAATCCGGAATAAGCTGCACAATAACGAAACGCGTCAGAAAAAAAAAAAAACTAATATAAATAATTACATTTTTTAGTCAGTTTTTAGCCCCCTCCATACGAAAAGCAACATCCGGAAATTTATTCTGTTTCATCACGTGTCTTTATCGTTGCTTTCTGATGTGGACATATCCGATTTTCAAGACCGACAATATATTATTATTACATAGGTATTTAATATGTTATTCTATTCAGCTTTGTTTCTATTCGTTTTCGAATGTATATAGTGTACACCGAAAACCAAAAAAATCGGTTGATAAGACTATTAATTATATGCGTTTATACTATAATATGTATTTACGTATCATACTATTATAGATTAAGATAATGCCTATAAATAAATTGAAAATAATTATATAAAATGCATAGATAATTATGCTAACGATTCAAAGTTCAAAATCTAAAAGGAAAACTAATTACAGCGTATAGTCTCAAGGAACTTGAAGTATTTTTTTTATACGTATACCATAATATAATTATCAAGTTATTAATTATTTATACGCCTTTTTTTTTAACTAAAAAAAGTATTTTATTTATAATATAATACATGCATAAAATGTTATATCTTTACAAGTTTACAAACGATTTATTACTGAATTAATTTATCAATAAATATACCCATTTTAAAAATCTTCTCTTTATTTTACGTGCACTTTGTGTTTAATTCGTGTATTTTAATTCTATTTTGCATATCGAAAACATAATCAGTAGTTTAGTACCTATACAATATTGCTTTAGTACACATAGTAATTTTCTGTAAATTGTTTGCATCACGATCATTCTAAAATTATTTTGCGGATCATACGATATTTGTTTGTTTTAACTGCAAATAATGCGTAATGAATATTCAACTCAATGTTTCAGAATATTTTCGGAATAATAAATCATTCCAATTTCATTGATATTTAAGCTATTTCTTTTTTTTACTATCATTCAACGTTTTATTTTATTTCATTATACTTTTATAATGGATTAATCGAAAATAAACATATACGATGTTTATTTCCAAACAACGCATAAGTTTCTAAATTACTATTATTCCCCCGTTGGCCATTACATAGATAAATACGAGTCAAAATATAAATCGTACTCGTAATTAAAGAGAATAATAATTAATATTCTATGAGATAATTAAAAATAAATTAATAATAACTTACGGTTTTTACCGTATATCTTGTCTTGCTTGTTGTTTCAATATTATGTTTCCATCAATATGATTATAGGTACACCATCTGAAAACAAAAATAATACTAAATGATATTATTTAAAATATAATAAATATTAAAGAATAGTTTTACAATTAATTAATTATACATTTTAATAATTGATTTTAATTTTTATGGATTTACCTCTATTTAAATAGGAATAAAGTTTAATAACTTAATAAAACTATATTAATATAATTGTATTCATTTTTCTTTTAGTTTAATTTACTAAAGTAACGTTAGAGAGTTTATTTTATCCATCGGTTTTGGTAAATCGTTAAGATCAAATAATTCTAGGTCAACTTGTACGATTTCAAATGTCAAAAAAAGGTTTACGCATAAAACATAAAAGCATGTTATTTTCTTCAACCACATTAGTAAAAATTAGCGTTCACGGGGGCATTAATAGATTAATGTCTTTTTATTTTATTGTATCATAAATAAAGGAAAATGATGAATATCGTTAGGTATTTATTTTACTGTTTCAAAATATAAACCTAATAATTATCATAATCAAATTATTTTAAAAAATACTATGTAAACAATTTAATACGTTTTTTTACGTAAGTATTGATTTTACAACCACTAAGAAAAAATTAACGGCCTCGTCACATTATTAAAAAAATTCGATAAAATAATTATTATTTAAATTGATATTTCTGTCGTTTGGTTCATTGTCAAAAACCCGTCACATTGATGTCACGGGCCGAGGGGTGCTCGACCGGACGACCCGCGGTCGGGCCATAAGTCAGAGGTGAACGCGTGCCGTCCCGCGACGAACTGGTTTGCCCGGTCGGCGAACACCACCCCATACCACAATCGAAAATTGCAGTACCCATAACAATCGCCAGTCGTCGTCACTTACATATTATTATTATTATTATTATCGTATACATCGTACTTAAAGACGGAGATAAAATCGAGTCCCTCGCGTATTTTGATTGTATTCCGAAATCGGAGCAGTAACCGCTCGGAAGAAGCGAGCCGCGTTGACGATAGCGTGTATAAATGACACGAAATTTATATTGTGAATTTTTTTTTGATTCGGAGTTAACAGTTTTATTAAGATACAAAAAAAAAAAATATATGGTCGCGACAATAGATGTGTTCTAGAAGATTTCAATGATTTTAATCGCGATTATATACGTAATATTCACGTGGTTATCGCACACAGAGACATAACGGTTCTTGTAACGTCGAGAACGAGAATCGCACTGGCGATGACGACGAATGCGACGCGTTTGACTAGATATAAAACGCTTTAATGTTATTATACAGGTAGGTACGAAAAAATACCGAGTGCGATAGTCGACGCGTTCACATGGTCGTTTTTAATGTATGCAAGAATAGACAAAAGATGTTGCGAGTTTTGCGGGGGAGACGAGCTCGAACGTCACGAGAAATGGGTTTGCCAAGAGACTTCCCACGCAATTGCAAAAGGCATTCGTGTTTTGTGTGTATGTTTATGTGTGTGTGTGTGTGGGAGTACTTAGAACGAAATATTATGATAATAGGTAACTATATAGATCTGAGGGTGGCGAGAGTTCAGGCCTGAGAAAGACGCCCGTTCATTGTTGTCGGCTGCACGCAGTTGTCGAGGGGAGAAACTCGCAGAAAATTATTATTACCGCCTCGCACAATACCTATTACGTACAATAATCGGTAATAATACGGTCAACTCGGATAATAAAGGACTGATGGAACACATTATATACATCATCGTTTCTCGGCGTAGGAGTATAATGATGTACACGGTGATCATAATTTCGTGATACAACATGATTACGCACATACATTTCTAATGTCATTTCCGTTATGTTTTTATAACACGAGATTCTGATCACCCTGTACTGAATATACAATATTATTATTGTATTATACAGAAAATAATTTTCGCACAAGTAGGGTCAGAAACAATCCCTTCTTGTTTTCGCTATCGCCGTCTCCGCTGTATCTTTTCACAATATTTATTCTCTTTTGTTATGTTGCACATGTGCACTATATTATGTATTTACTGCAGATATACCGTCACGTAGGTTATAAAATAATAAATACAAATAACGTTAACGGTTTTTGCGTTCGTTTCACTATATTATTTAAAATTATTATCATAGAGCGATCGATAAAAAAATAAAAATTGGATGACCCACTACAGTATAGGTTATATTTAGTATTATCTTTAATTTCTGAACACTGTAATCGTATTAGAATCCTAATATTTCAGATAAATTTTTTTCCGTAATGAATCTTACTTAAGGATTGGTATAATTTATTTTGAAATCAAATTGAGAATCTCACTGTATTATTGTATTTGGCTTAAATATTTTTGGTTGACTGTAAAACAGTAAAAATATGGACCAACATTGAATTTAAAATTGTGTTTGTTTTTTATAGTATTTTAGTTATTATAAACGCAGACAAATATTCCGAGCATAACGAATCGCCAATAAATTACTTTATAATATACCTATTGTTATAAATTTCTGCGATAGTAATTTTCATAAAGATAACATTTAAAAAACAGGTTATTATTTATTGAGTTTTCATATCTTTTTCTTAGAAAATGGTCAAATACTACCAAAAAATGAACAATGAAATTGAAGACAAGCCTGATTTTAAAGAATCCCAATAATTAAAAAGTATATCCTTATATATCGATATATACGCGTATAACCTATATCGTTAGAAAGCAAGATGTATTATTTTTATAAATTATTTATCGATTGTTATGTATATGTATCCAAATCAATTGACACAATCAGGACCAGAAAAAATCTGAAATTATGTTTAATTCGTTTCATTAAATTTTTTTGAATTAAATCGAACAAATAATATCATATTTACGATTGTGTAGTACTTTTAAAATATCACTGTTTTATATTTAACAAAAAATATTATTGACACACTTAATTTATCTACCAATTGTTAAAATGTAATTTTGACATTTTGTATATACCTACCTACTTAATTATATCATTAATAAAAAATTGCACATAGAATATTTTAATTTAGTTTTTATGTTTATTAATATTATAAAATATATCACCGATAAAGGTACTATTGTAAACTAAATTTTTTTTTTCTATTTATGATTTTCATAACTCAATTATTTCCGTTCCCGTAATGACCTCGTCAATTTATTGTAGTTTTGGTATTTGATTTTAAATTAACTTCTTGATTGAGTTAAACTATACATATACGTATATGCCTATGTGTATATATAGTTCAATAATTTACGCTTTTGGATCGTCGAACCGTGTAATTAAAATAGACGTTCAATATACCCTACCAGTCCCTCCTGTTAGTACACAATATTGTGGTTAAACCGACGTGGACTAGAAATGTACTTATCGGAACCAGTCTAAACTAATCGGATACTTCAGCTCGTTTATCGAACGTTATTGAGGCGTTAGACCATCACACAAAATTCACGCTAAATAGCTAATATTGTAATGTATTTTTTTTGTTTTTACTATAAATTCAAAATTTATACAGTGTAATAATATTGTACATCATATATAGTATGTGGTCAGAATTTTAAAATTATAGATCCCATTTGATTTTCAAATGTTGACGTAAAAAACGTCTTTAAAAAGAGTTAAAATATTAAACTTTCCGTTTGGGGTTAAATTGAATTATAACTTTTTAAAATTAAACATTTTTCTCTATTTTGCTTATTAAAAGTAGAAAATAGCCATTTTTTCGAAATTAAATTGTTGATATACAATTATTGATGTTTTTAAACACTAGATTAGTATTAAACGTATTATACTTATTCTTATTATTACTAACTTATTATAAACTAATATAAATCTCAAGTGTGTCCGTTTCAGCTCTGCACTTGACGGATCATGAGACAACATGGTACCCTTAAAGAGGACACATGCAATTATAAGGTACATTCAAACTTATGCTAAAGTGTGCATTTGGATTCATATTCGTATCATCTTAGGCGCCCTAAATTTTACTCGCACTTAGGGACCCAAATTCCTAGTTGAAGTCCGAATAATAATATTAATATGAGTAGGCGATAATTTAATTTCATAACCGATAATCGATTATTAGTTAAATTATCGTCGATTAATCGCACAATCGCGTAATTGAAAAAAAATAATTGTAATTGCAATTATACCTATTATCAATCATTATTTTGTAATTATAGGAAAGCGCATTAAAACTACAAAATTATATAAATGGCAATCGTTAAAAGGAAAAATTTAGGAAGGACCTTTTATTTATTTGAAATATGTAAACTATTAATCGATTAATCGTGTAATCGCCCAATATTATTGATGATTAATTCGAATAAAACGAAACCGTTAATAATAATAATAATAATTTTTGTTATGATTTATTATTATTATTATTATTATTGTTTTAATATGACATTATAATACACGTATAATAATAATTTTATAAAAAAAAAACATATAATATTAGAAAACTTAAAACGATAAAAATATAAAACAAAACATATGTTACGGTTCGCGCTCTCGCCCGGACGCACGACCGATGATTTATTTATTTTTACTGTGTATTGATGACGTGGTAGTAATTAAAACTGCAGAGTAGTATTTCCGCACTCGATGGACCCGGAAGGTTTTTGCAGACAATTATTAAACACGCACACACACGTATGCTCCGATGTATAAATATTTTTTTTCCTACCCCGTTCATTTATATTATAATATACACAAATCGCGTATATGCGTGCGTGTTGGTGTTACAACGAAAATTACCATATTTTCATACACGCATACGTACAGACCTGTGTCGCACCGGTATATACCTTTATACACACAGTAATAATAATAATGATAATAATATAAAGGACGAGGGTAGAAAAATAGAATTATAACCGACGTAAAAAATAAAATCGTGAACACGTTATTTTACCTTTATATATATTATATACCATTTTTAATGACGAAAATATCTTTAAGCCCGCCGTACGTGTTAGGCAATATACGTGTCTTGTACGGAATGATTCAAAGGTCATAGGTAAAACACAAAACAATATCATTTTCACGGTCGGTCGATATCACGTATCGGTTGTATCTGCTTAGGTTAGGTTAGGATCAAACTTACGGTAGTCGTTTCTACGTTTCTTCGTTTCAAATTATAAAAAGCGGCAAGGTCGATTCCTCTTTCATCCCTTTGGTCCTCGAAGAAATTAGTTGTTTATTATAATTAAAATTCGAATGCAATGATATTGCATTAGATTATACGATTCTGAGCGAAACTCAATATAATACAATATACCATACTGATAAGCTGTTTCAAAAGTTAATCACGTGTGTAAACTACCTATAAGAATACTCAAAAAATTTCAAGTACCTGCGTTCAAAATTGTATTAGTTTTCTTGAAAAATTTAAATTCGATTTCGTCAAAATTACGATTTTCGTGAATTTTGTTATATTTTCGTCATTTTTTGGTAGTTTTTTTTTCTTAAGGAAAAACATATGATAAATTCAAAAAATGAACTAAATAAAGTACCATATATAGATGACATTTTTTACTGTAAGTATATTCTAATTATGGAAAATCGACCAGTTATTTCTATCCGAAAAAGTGTCTTCAGATTTTTAAAAACACAACAATCAAAACAATACTTCAATGTAAAATGTCTTTTACAACACCTATGAAAAATATTGACTTTCGATTTTCAAAATATTTTGTAAATAGATTGAATATTATATGAATAGACTTCTTTAAAAATTTCAAAACATTAAGCCCAAAATTGCAGGTAATATTAAATATTTTTGGAAAAAATTTCAAAGCTCTATACTTAGTCAGAAAATCAACCAATTTATACTTCGCATGTACATTACCTATGTGAACACTCAAAATTATAAAAAAAAAAATTTAAATCCCTACGATTAAAACTAAATTTATTATCACGCAATAAAAAAATTATAACAACGGAAACAGTAATTTTGCCGATCTTCCGCCATTTTTTAGTAGTTTTCTTCTCTCAAGGAAAAACATTTAAATATTAAAAATACTATTTTTCCTCTAATACTATTACGTTTCACTTTTTCGTTATTAACTATCCCAGACCACACTGAGATTTAATTATACGTGTTCTACATTATTAATATTTAATTCAATGTAGGATGCACATTTAAGTTACAAGAAATCGATTAAAACATTTGTTATATCAAGATCTATAACCCAGGTCATGTACATTTTGAATAGAATTCCAAGAGATCATATTACAACACTCCACTTTTGCCGTATTTCAACAATCTTGCAGTGACGAGTTATATCGTGACATTAATTTACGAAAAATGCATACCAAAAAAAACCAAATATTTTTTTATATAAAAAAAATATTTAAAGTCATCCTCCCTATGTGAATAAAAAATTCTTAGTTCCTCGAAATTCCTTATACGTGACTGCAAACAACTCAGAAACACATCACGCGAGGTCCGAATCGATTTAACTACTTCGGGCTTCCTGGTAGGGCGACCGCAGGTGTAAGACACGTCTTTAAACCATTATAAAAGCTCAGTTGGAATATTTTATTTTGCTCTCTGAGCTGTCCCCGTGACAATGCAATGAAATGCATTTAAATATCATAAATATAGCAACGGCGGCAATCATAATTATGCATATACCTATATATTTAATATTATACGCGTATTTTGTAATAGGGAAACAATTGGTTCGTAGAGCGCAAGCGAAAAAGGCGTCGATAAAAAACAGCGAACAACCGTGTGAGAGAGTGGGGAAAAAAATCTGCCAGAGTTCATATTATATACACATGTGAACGTTGGAGGGGGCGGTGGCGGCGTGCAGTGCACGTAAATATTATGTGCGTGTGAGTCGGTCGGCCATTTTGCTCTCGACGACGAAAGGCTTGTGCGTGCAACGGCGGCGGCGGCAGCAGCCATTTCCCCTGAAGGACCGTCATCGTTGGCGACTATATATATATTATACCACGGTTACCGACGGAACGCGAGCGCGGTAACGAAAAATAGAGAGTACGCGGGGTGAAAAAAAAAAAACAATTTATTTATACGCTCGATGACGGTGGCGGCGGCGGCGATGATGATGATGGGGACATATCGACACTTAAACGTATGCCGTTTGCCGTCGCATAAATGATGTATTAAATACGGCGATATATTTCGAAATCGCTGAATAGTTTATACATATTATTATTATTCCAACGCCCCCGTCAGACGATTTATATATAATATCATTATCGTATTATCGATAATATTATCCATCCGATATTTAGGTATAAAGTCGATATTATAATATATACTAATAGAGGTACGTTACATATTATATTGTTAATAATAATTGAACGCGAATCGTATAATATTTCCACACGGTCTACGTATTCATATATAAACTTATTTGGTATAAAATACGCGGTATAAACGGTAAAGGATATTATTGTATCGTAGGTATTATGCGTCTCTTATTTTTTGACGATGGGGTGGGACTTATGCTCTAAATAATATACCTTGGTACAATACATAGATATCTTATAAAATAAATGTAAAAAATAAACTGGATTTCTATCATCTAATACTGCCAACGTTAAAAACGACTCCTCGTTTTGGGCCATTTTATTTTGCGTCTTATTAACAGGTACAATTTTTGCGATAGTGATAAAACGTAAAATACCCACTCGATAGCCGTTCGTGAAAAATTAAATTTAAATTATTAATAAAATAATAAGTTGGATAACTAGATATTAAACGTGATATATAATATTAATATATTTTTGTAATAGTTCGATATTATATCCACGTATAAGTAGTATAACTATAATAAAATATTGGTTTTGTTGAAAAACTTATCAATATACTGAGAGGACACATATAAATATAGTTAACTCTTAAGACGCGTGCCTTATTTTAACGTTCATAGTCACGTGGGGGTTTATTTGACCTCAAGTTTCAAATTGTCTCAAATATTCGTATTAAGTTCTTTTTTTTTTTTTGAAAATCAAAGGCATAATGTGTTACCATATAATATATGTAAAAATGAATAAATTAAATAAAAAATAAATTATTTATAAAAATTTGTACATTTTTATGAATAATATAACAAAAATTTCAATTTCGATTTTCGTTAGATCATATAAAGCTCCACGCGACTGCTTAAGGGTTATATCATCTTGTTTTGTACCTATATATTATTCTAAAAATATCAAAATATTGTATATACCTAAAACAAAGTATGATTAATTACAATGAAACAATTATCACGAAGTTTTATTGTTATTTTACTAAATAACAAAAAAATATCTATATATTATAGGTAAATCGTAAATTGAATTAATTGATCTTTCATTAATTTATAATTATACTACGTAAATTGACAACATTATTGCACTCAGCGCATGAGATATGTATATATAAAATAACGTATCAGAATAATTTTTAATTTGGAGCGTTTTTTCGGGGTTTTCAAGTAAATAATATTCGGTTTAATAAAGTTTTCGGGTGCTTGCATTTTAAGGATTTTTAGTGGTGTTACGGATTCGGGTTAATTCGGGTGCAAAGTCCAAACTTAAGAAATTATGTAATATTAACGATTGATATTATAGATAGTGACGCATTTAGATATTTTTCACACTGGGGTAAAATTATATAACTCCCTTGTAATCTTGTTACCTGAGTATCATAAAATATTTACCTCCCCTAAATTTTGCTACCCGGAGCAATCAAATCGTCCCATACACTTCCTCTTACATATTCCATTATTATAATAAATAGTGTAAGAGTTGCATAAATTGTGGATAAAATACAAAAATAGTAGATTGAGATGGTTTAATCATGTTATTAGATAAGATGATACGGAGAAAGTGAGAGTCATTATGGAAATTAATATAGAAAGAAGGAGAGTAAGATAAGATGACCTTGAGTTTATAAATTTAAAAAAATACCATTGATCAGTGTGGTTTTCAATTTTTTTAATTTATGTCATCATCCCTTTGAGAATTCAATACTATATTATATGTACCTAATTTTATACCAACAAAATATGCAATAATCATTATCACATTGCATTTTTAGAATTTAAAATTTTGAATCTCAGAAAAATAATATTAATATTTTAAAAACCCAGATGATTTAATATGATTTAATAGAAAAGCACAAAGGCCATTACAAGGATTTGTCAATTTAACATAGATATTATATTCACAAATGACATCATTGTTAATAATTAGTGGGTTGCTATTTTTACACAATTAAGTGTAAAGTGAGAATAAAATATTCCATATAATTTCTAAACGTATATTTTATACATTATAATATACTATACAGTATAAATTATAATAATGTGAAAGAGTTAAAATAATCGTTAAGAAAATAATCGATTGTAATTTATATTATAATATATTATATTACATTGTATGTTTATAATAATATAATATGCATACAGGATATTCCTATTATACTCGTATTATGTTACTACATTATTGTCGGATAATCACAAATTGTATTATTTTTTATGGACGATCATTGATCACAAATTGTTAATGTGTTATCATAACTTTTATTAGTTAGGTATACATATACTTAGATAAATTACAATGAAAATTAATAAATATTTTATTACTTAATTCATTATTCATTTAAAGAGAACACTTTTTTTTTTTTTTAATATTGTATTGGCATAATGTTTAAAAAGAATCTTTAATAAATGTCTATATTATATTTATTATTGGAATTATAAATATCGTATTAACATTGATTAATATACATATATGTACAATTAATCAATGATATTAAGCTTAAAATTCACATCTTAAAAACTACTAATAAAGACATATAAAAACAATTAAAAAGTTTATTTTGTAATTAAATTGTTTTGTAAGAATATATATAGGTATTTAAGTACACTTTTAAATATGAATTTATGACTTATACTTTTAGCAACGATGAAAATAAAAATGCATTTTAAAACCGAAAAATTAAATATACTAATCACTATTTAATTGACACATTCAAAGTAAATATAGAAATTATTATACTAATGCATGAGATACATAGATGCATATGCTAAGTATATATTAATAATGTTTAATAATTTAGTTCTACGTATTGATTTTCTCATCTCGAATTTGTTAATTTTGTTATGTTATATATTTGGTATATTATATTAAACGCTTAGTATATGCATTTGTAGAACCAATGTTGTGGTAAATAAGCTGGTTTAATATATGAAATGAAATTAATATTTAATTAAATTTTAATACCAGAATCTAGGATAGCTATAAAATTATTTATACTGACTATTATATAGATTTTTTACGATTTCTCAATATTTCTTTAGCACGTCAGTGGTGGCTTTTAGGGGGGGGCCATAGGGGCCATGGCCCCCCCCAAGACATTTTATTCTACTTCTACTATTATTCTCTACTTCTTTATGCACATTAGATTAAAAACATGGCTACGTTCTCAAATGAGCCAAGAGAGACTTGTTGGACTTGCTTTAATACATGTGCTTCTTGACTTTGAAATATCATTTGACAATGTAATTAATCGATTTGCAAATATGAAAAACAGAAATTTAGATTTTATATTATAAATAACAACTATGGTAATTCAAATGTTTAATATAAATCTTAAGATTTTCAAAACTACTAAAATAATATTTATCATTTTATTTCAGGATTTGAATTTCTCAAAAATTACATATACTTTATGCATACTATATACTACATATACACTACAAAGTACAAAATATTATAAATATATTGTAAATACACTGTATATACATATACTATAAATATACTGTTAAATTATGTTTTACACTTGCTGAGTGTTAAATAATTTTATTATAGTTTGAGTAAGTTTCATATGTCGTCATCATCATCAGCTTCTAAAGGCCAGTATGTTTATATTCAAAAAAATATTGCCCCCTCCCCCCAAAAAAAAAACAAAGATCTAAAGCCGCCCCTGTAGTACGTAGAGACGTACCCTCATAAGTTCCGTCATATTAAATATTAGCTTAATCGCAGTAACATTCTTTTTTTCTATAAAGTTTAATTTGTTTTAAATATGCATTCTATTTTTCAATATAACTATGGTTTTTTTTTTTTTTAATAGTTGTTTTAATTTTTTTTTTTTTTTT
>CM023358.1:12499966-12545180 GCA_013282895.1 Eriosoma lanigerum
GTAAAAAAATCAAATCGCTCACTATAATATAGGTAAAATACTGAGTTTATATAACGTAATGTCTGTTTAATAACATTTTAAGAGTTAACACTCGTTGTTATAATATAATAATTATCCTTTGAAACACGTTTTTTTTATGAATATTATATATATATTTTACGGTTTTCGTTTTGAATGACAATTAATTACTTTAGTATTTTATTAGAATATGAATAGTTATTTTTTAAATTAACACCAATCATCGGCCTATTATTTTATTTTTTATTTTTAATCAAAATTTCTTTTTAAAACTAATTAAACTATTTTGATTTCATATATAAACGAGTCTGATATTACTATTTTCCGCTAAGTACATATTCAAAACAATGAAAACATTAATTACCTATAAGAGTTACGTATATTATACTTAATACATTATATTATAAATTATTTTTGAGTGCATATTTTTTAATTTGGAAAACCTATATTTACTTATATATACCATTATAATAACCATGTAATAAAATTCATTATTTATGTTCAAATATTATGATAAAAAAATCTTTAATTACTAAACTGAATTTTTAACAAAATTATATGGTATCAAAATATTTGTGATTAAAGATTTACGTTAAAGATTCTTAAATAAAATCGGTAATGTTGTAGATCAATCACTTCAATTACTATCTGTTAATAATATAATTATCATTACTACTCACATATTTTTAATCAAATCAAATCTCCAATAGTTCCCTAATTATTGTCCATGGATCAGGAACATGACAAGTACCTACACGTTTTGTCGGTGTGAAATTATAATTTAAATAATGTATTTTTTATTTTTTCTGTTACTATCAAGATAAATATATTTATGAAAACTACAAATTACAAAAAAAAAAAAAAACGTTTTACTTGATACCTTTTTCTTACTAATTTTATAACTAAATATGCATAAATATAATTTAAAAATATACTTAATAAACATTTAAAGTATAAACGTAATAATAAAATATTTATATAATTATTATAACGTTAATATGGACTCTGATATTCATAAATTTCGAAATTAGTATTCAATTTATTGTTCGAGATGTTAGAAATTATAATAATTACATAAAAATATAAAATTTCGTTTCTGTATTTAAATAAATATATGTACTCCAATTAAAACTTAATTACTACATCACTTTTATTTAGTAACGTTACGAACTGTTTGAACGTCGATACATGTGTTCGGTTCGGTTCGAAAATCAAACTCGAATTTGTTAATATTCAAACAGGATATTATTGTTTTTGTTTTTATTTTATAGTCCGTGTGGTAGATTATAAAATAATTAAAATCAAAATATATTAGAAAATTTATAATAAGTACTATTATACCACTACTTATAGTATACTAACTTCTATAGTATATGTACCTACAACTAGAATCTCGTACTATAACCAATAATGTCCAATATACTATAACTAATTATTTTAATTGACAAAAATTTGTTTAAGTTTATTATTTGATTTTAAATTTTTCTTTTGGTTGGTTTGAGTTCGATGTAATTTTTGAATAGTTTGTTTCGATTCAAGTTCGGTTTGACCTCAAAAAAATGATTTTTAACTTCACTACTTTTATTTAAAAATATATTCTGTTTAAATTTATATTTAATTGTAAGTTGTTTTGTTTTTAAATTATTCTATTCTATTTATAACTTTAATCATAATATGTACTTATGGATACCATTTCAATAAAAAGGAAATTTTATAATTTTATACTTCAATAAGAATTTATTGAATTTATTTATTATAATTATTATTTTCACAATAATTTATAATGATATAATATTATTTATTCGAATATTTCTTAAAGATGACCTTATTTCTTCTGCTGTAAGACTATTTTGTTATTTAAAAGCTTTGATAACAATAATAATCAAATTTCTAAATAGAAACGAAAATTTCCTACATTTACAATAGTCAACGGAAATCATTGTCAGATATTCTTAAATAATAATTGATAATAATTACATACGATTCCGTCTACATATTATTATTATATCACTTTAGACACTTATCACGAGCTACTACATTATTACATATCAACCTGTTTTTGACTTGGTCGGTGATTGTATAATATTACTACTAAAGTACTAAAGGACAACAGGACTGATAAAGTATTGCAATTAATAATATATATTTCAATAATATTATTACGAGTCACTAAAATCATAGTGATGTAACTTACTATATTAAAACGTAAAGACCGTTAAACGTTTTCATTAAAACGAGTAATTATAATTGATCAATAACTTGATCTATCTACTCATTTCACACCTAAAAAAAATGATTTTTAAATAAATATTATAGCAAAAAAACAAAAGTATATTTTATTATATTATAAATTCAAAAAAAAAAGTGGGAATGTCGATTTTAGGCATTCCTCCTTCGGTCCTCGGAGAAATTAGTGGTTTATTATAATTAGGATTTGAATGCAATAATATTGCATTAGAAAAAACAATTCTGAGTGAAACTCAATATATTACAATACACTATACTAATAGTTCATTCCAAAATTTTACCTCACTTGTATACTACCTATGTTAATACTCAAAAAAATTTTCAAGTCCCTACGATCAAAACTCAATTAGTTATCACGAAATTAAATAAAAAATTTTAAATAACAGAAACCGTAATTTTGTTGATTTTCTGCCATTTTTTGGTAGTTTTTCCCCTCCTACAGAAAAATTTTTGAGAAATTCGAAAAATAAGCTGAATAAAGTACCAACTAGACACGATTTTCTACCGAAAGCATACCCTACTTGTGGTAATCGGATCATTATTTCTACCCGAAAAAGAGTTTTCATACATAAAAAAAAAAAAATTTTTGTAAAACCAATACATTCTTCGCTTCGCTCAGAATCTAAAACAACTTCTATTATTAAAACATTAACATTGAAAGAATTAATTTATTGAGTATGTAATATAGGTAATAATAGATAATTATCTGAATTAGTTATTTTCATTTAATAATAGAACACTTTTATATTACTTTGGTAAAATGATAACCCGTAATAATAAGTTATAAACAATAAATAATGAACATGAAAATAATATTGTTTTAATAGAAAATATAAACATATTTTTTTTTTTTTTTTTGTAATTAATATAGATATTTAAAGCTATAATTGCATTTAACTATACGAGAAATAAAAAAATAAAAAATATTGAATTTACAAGTATATGCAATACGTAAACCTAAATAATAGCAATAATAGCAATAAAAATGTTTAACTTACAATTGTTTAACCTAACCTAACCTAACCTAATAATATAATAAACATTTTACAATTGACTTAAATAAAATATTTATTTTTATTTAAAACGTTCATTATTTTTATTTAATTTAACTCAACAAATGAACAAGTATTTTAAGACAATATAAGTAGTTTTGTAGTTATCATTGTTAACATTTATTTAAAATTTTAAAAAATATTGTTAGGTATAGTAATCAAATATTTAATTTTATCAAAGGTTGTAGACAACGTACATTTCGTAGTACACTAGTAGTATGGCATGTACAATAATATATTATTCATACGGGTACATTGTTAGATACATTGTAATTATTTTACTATACCTGCTAATATTATTTAAGTATAAAAATTAAAATTTATTTTTTTTAACCTTACATAAAATGTAATAATTGAATAAAATATTATAATATAATAACTGTAAATAATTAAATATAAATTTAATTTTAATAAATGACTAATGAAAATTGCTAATGAATAAGAAAAAAAAAATTGTTTAATGTAAGTTATCAAAACAAATATATTATAAATATGATAAACATGGTCGAAAATAACAAAAACATAGAACAAGTAGAATAGGTACAATAATTTTTAGGAATTAAAATAACGGATGATGAAAGAAGTAAAAGAGACATAGTTTGTAGAATAGGTTAAACTTATAAGTAAGGAATAATTTCCTGAAAGTATTTGTGTAGAGTGAGAGAAATAGAAATTAGAGGTTTTAGAAATGTGGTGTTATCGAAAAATGCTTAACAAGAAATGGACACAAAGAATAGCATATCATGATCAGAAAATAAATGATAAACGAGAACTTTTGCAAAACAACTTTTTACAGTTAAAAAAACATTATAGAAGTATATGAGAGAACCGTATCGGAGGAGAAAGATCTAGGATTGATTAAATGAAACAAATCATGACTGAAACGGATAAGAATAATTACAAAGTGTTAAAATTATGATATGAAAGTATGGAGAACTATATCAAAACAATCAAACAATTTCGAAGAAGTATAGAAGGAAAGAGATTTTAAGAGCATAATATAACTAATTATCGTATAAAAACTGTTATACATAATATCGTTGGTTCTTAATCGATAAACACTGCTTTGGTGTATATGATGGTTTCTGAATTGTAAATCGGAAATCCGCATTATAAAAAATAAAATCCTGGTGTTAATATTTTATATGAATATTTGGTTTGTATACTGATTTAAAAAAAATTAACGTGACAGTTATGATCGAATTTATGACAGATAACAATAATTACTGTCATCGTTATTTTATTATCACATTTTAAAACAAAATACTATTTGGACGATTAAATCAACAAGTTATATCCCCGTGCGATCGACGTGTGTTTTTATAAATGAAAACCGTAATAAATTCTTTCGGTCGTTCCTCAAATTTTTAATGGAGGGTGTCATTAGTATGAAAATGCAAATGGTTAATTATGGCTAATGAAAACGCATGAAACAGCCTCGTTTTTTGATTATTATATATTTTTATTACTCTTTGTGTCAAATTATCGAAACAAAATATGTTAAAATATTGTATTTAAATTTCCTCCCGATAATTGAACAGAATACCAATACCTACGTATTTTACACAACGATGCTAGTTAAACTGCCTAATCGAAGCGCCGTCCAACGCATGACATGTGTAATTTTAAAGTTATGTAATTTTATTCTAAGCGCGTGATCATAATAAAATAATAAATAAGTTATGCGTTTCAAGTATAAAATAGTTTTTATCAACAAAATTAAAATACATATACTTTCAACTAATATTCAAAAGTATGATAAACACTATTGTTTCATAAGAATAAACTTGAATAATTTGTAATGAATTGTTAAAAAAATCTTTTTTACAAAATTAACATTCATATCAAACGATATTTAATGAATATTGAATTGATTTATTTAATGTTTAATATTACTAATTTTATATTTTTGTAGATAATTATATTATACTAGCAATAATTAAAAAGTTAGAGCTGATATTAATTATTATAAATTGAATAAACGCACATTTATAATTTATTCATTAATTATAGGTAGGTTGAATTAAAAAAAAAAAAAAAAACGATCAATACGATATAATCACAATATTACTTACAATTAATAAGTGTTATTATATTTTATTATGTTACTGGACTTTGTGTTCGAACATGTTAAAATTCTGAGTTAATAAATACAGCTAGCGTTCGCAGAGGGTTAATAACGCGTTGTCAATAGGGGTGAATTCGGGAACTACTACAGATTTTTTAACACTTAACCCTTTATTATTTTATTCCGTAGATCACCAGAGAGTGCTATATGACATTCATTCTATTAACTCGAATTTAAAACAAAGAAATAATTATAAAATAACTTTAAAAAAAAAATTTGTAAAGACAGATATTTATTTTTTGAATAATTTAAGTACCATAATATTAATTAAATTTGTTTTTAACTGTTTACGTTTATACCTATATACTATGCTATGATTAGTATATTAAAAATATAAAATAATATAGTTTAGCTAATAAAAATTTTAAAAAAACAAGGGTTATACCTATACTAATTCTTATACATATTTTGTATTTCATTAATTAATATTTTACTTAAAATTGGCCAACAATTATCTAAAATTGAAAAACTAACAATGAAATTCATAAAATGTTCAAATACTTATAATATTTTTCTTTCATATGATGTTCGATTGTAGATAAATTTATATATAATATGTAAAAAAGTGTTATCGGAATATTTATCATGTATTTTTAATATTATTTTTATTTTTATTTTTAAGTTAATTTTCATTTCATAATATATTTTCATAGATAAATAATCTTTTAAGTTAAAATAATATGTAATTGTGTTAATTTAAACAATACAATTATTTTAATTTGATGATATCTCCAATCTATATTTTAGTTAAATATTGTTTTACAATTTATATCCATTACGAAATAATGTCGATTAAATGATAATCAAAGAATGTAAAATAATTTATTTGAGAACTAAATCTTATTGGTAATAATTTTTTCGAGAAAAAAGAATCTCGAAATCTCGAGGTAGTTTATTTGGAAAATTAAAAACTAAATAAATTAGTTTAAACATTAAAATGTGTGTGTCTGCCAAATTGTATTGTAAATATCAATTATTTTATTGTAGAAAATAAAATATACTTAAATAATTAATAAAAGAAAAAATATTTTACTAAAACATTAAACAGTAATGTTTTTTATATTAAACTGTATAATATAACATAAAGTATAATTGTAATATTGTAATGTGTATAACTTAAAAGTACCTTTTAAGAGTATAATCTAAAATGTTATAGGCTTAAAGGTAAAAAATAATAGAAATACGAATAAACATTTTAATTATTTTACAATTAATTAATTAAATTTATCTAATACAACGATTTCCATAAATACATGTTATATTATTATTTATTATATTTGACTATAGTTCACTGTAAAATACGAGTAATAGGTTTATATTATTATGATTGAAAACAATAAATAGTTACGTACGTATCTCAATGTTATTATACCTAATTAACTAAATTTTTATTATATTATAGCGTATATAAAAAAATATGTTAACTTTGAACAAGGTACTGACTGATTTATTGATAACATTTAAGAGTTTTCAATAAGTACAATATAATAACACTGTGATTAAAAATAATAAATAATTTTAATTTAACTCGTTATTTTTGATAAGAATTTGCGAATTATACGATATAGTAGTATAAATAATATTACAGAAAGACGTTTCAATTAACCACATTGTAAGCATAGATAACATTATTACGTTATATTTTATTGAATGAACCAATCATTTTTTTATTAATCGACAACAAACACAGTGGTTTCCATGTTTTGTAAAAAAAAAACCCTTGTTAAATATCTCCTTTGTAAACACTACTAATTGTATAATATTTGATAAAAGGTTACTTGTACCTAATTTAATGTTTTATCACTTTTAAAATCGATTAATAATGGATATTATTTTTTTATTTACATGACACATTTTCTCGTAAATCTTTTTTTAATAATTTATCCATTGTTTGTAAGCATATTATAAAACAAAACAACTACACGTTATATTATATCAACATATACATTTATTAAACTAAAACAAAATCAAAGCAAATTAATTTCAAAGCTAATCTTCGTCCATTCGAAGTTTTTTTTTTAAAAATTTTATATTATTATTTTGTTTGCAATGGTAAAATAAATATATAAATACATAGTTTACATATTAGAATAGAATCTAAGACAATAATTATAACAATATCATATAAAATATAGTATTTAATTAAGCAATCCGTTAAAATAATGAACACAATACAATAATTAATTAATATATTATAGTTTTGTACAAAAGCAAGCATTTTTACATTATTTAATCCTTATATTTCTAAAATGACCAGTAAGTAAATGATCAACAGAAAGTTAAAAATATACAATATCAATTATTCTAATCCAAATATTGAGCCAAAATCAAATTCTTGTTAATAGAACCTGAAAAATATATAATTTATTGTTTATTAATACATCTAAAAGCACATCTTGTATAGATACAACAATATAATTAACAACAGCATGACGAAACTAATAATATGAGTGTATTTATTTTATACTTTGTTTAATTTTAACATTGTTATTGCTCTGATTTAATTTAATTTTCATACTATTAAATGTACACTATGAAGCAAACAAAATAATATATTGTTACATTTTATACATATTTTATAGCAGGTTTATTGATATAGGATATATTTTCAGGTAAAGGACCTCACTAACTCCAAATATATTATTTCGAACCGGATTCATGATCCAAATTAAAGATTATTTTTACAATAATACAGATTTAAAAATACATTCTAATTAATAAAATTATATTTAATAAATATTTTAAATAAAAATAAATCGAGAAAAAATCGACAGGAATATCATTTGTTTTAAAAAAACATAATATATAGCAAAATATATAAATGTCCATTGGCATATAACTTATTTTAAACATTTCTAAATGTTTCAAGAACATTTGAGAATCCAATTGGCAAAACTTTTATAATGCATTGGTAATAATACTATTACGATAAAATTAATTTTCATAAATTTGTTCATGCATAATTTTTCCAATGATAAAGTTTATCAAATCATATTACTTTTATAATTTTTATTGACATGTTTAAATTATTATTAAATTATATTTGCATATTAAGACGAAATGAGGTAATATTACCAGAATAAATTAATCAATAACTTTATGTAAATTTTAATTTGAAAAATAATGAACAACTACTAGTACGATATTTATAATAAATAAAACAATATATGCTATAAGATAAAATGCATATAAAATGATATAATGATTTGATGTTATATATGATAAATTGTCACGTATTCAATCAAAATATCGGATACGACGAGGATAAATCAACCTTTAAAATCTAAAAACATTTATGATGATAAATTTTAAAGTTGGTGTATCATTTTATTTGTCAATTAAAATGACATTATTCGCGTAGAATAAAACGAAAAAAATCACCGTGACTGCGGCGGGTATGGCTTGTAATTATTATAATTGTTTATTCGTGGAAAAAAAAAATATATATATATATATAAACCGACTTGACCAGTGTTTATGGTATAACAGATAAAATAAAAATAAAAAATAATAAATAAACAAATAAACACTCGTTTAATTTTGTTTACCCACCCTGTCGACTACCTGACCATTAAAAAAATACATATATCATAACAATATTCCCGTGCGGGATACGCACCCCTTGATCCCAGTGATCCTTCGACATCGGGGTCGTGTGGGTGTCCGATCCCTGTGACAGGACGCGGTGACCGCGACCTGTCCGACACGAGCCAACCGGTTGAGCGGCAAAACAATGCAAAGTGGCATCTACTTAAATTGATACGTAAAAAAACAAATCTCAAATACCTGTTTTGCGGCTGCAGGACAATAAAATGTATTGTTGGGTATGTGTTAGAGGGAGGAGGGGGTATTAAACACGAGACAGAACGGCGGACGGTATAACATGTCCCTTTTCAGGATATTCCCCTCTGGGACCCTTTTTTTTTCGCCACGACCCCATCGCCGGCACGCGCCACCTGTAAACGCGGAATACAACGCCTTTTTTTTTATTATATTATTATTATTATTATTATCATTATATTCTTTTAATGTTATTATCGTAATAATAATGTGATCGGCGGTAATCGTCGGACGCAGACTAGAAAACCTACGGCGTAGACGCGAACGGTTTAACGTCGACTGAACGTTAAGCCGACAGAAAGGTATACGAGAGGGCGTGAAGGATTTCGGTTACGAGAAACGGTTTTTTTTTTTTAATACGAAACTAAAGAAATCAAACAACACACATGTCGGGAGTGGGAGATAATGTAGAAATATTTTAATATCGTGCCGAAAAGATCGTGGGAAAACAGCATCCGCGGATGGCTATGGTGGCGAACTAGTTGCGTCGAAATTCTCATATTCCCAGGCCAAACCGGTTGCGCGCGTCGTACCCGACGACCCCTAAATCGCCACTCGCTCGCTCGTAGTTATATTGTACCTATTCTTCCAACACGTCTAAAAAATAAAAAATAAATTCGTCTTGTACAATATCTTTTTATCGTCAAACACTAATGTATATTTTTTTAAAGGGCTCCTGTTGACCTTATATTTGCTATTATTATAATTATAATAGGTAGCTCTTCATTCATATTTCAACGAAATTATTTTTCAGCTCGCGCAGCTATTATTATTTTTACACGCATCGTATTATCTACTGTATTCACTATCGTTAGTTTTTTAAATTTTATTTTCTAAACGTCGTGTGAAATACTCATGAGAAAAACGTTTTATGCATCGTATAGATATGGCATTTACTTGTCTTTTTTTTTTTAATACTCGTACGCTAATTGACCGTCGTATCAAATAAATTAAATGCATAATATAACGGCAATAATATTGAAATGTTTATGTTTTATTAACTAAAATTAAAAATCGTCTTATATTTTTACTCTCAAAATGTGTTTTTATAATTATTATTGTATTATATAATATAAAATATTACAAGAATTTGTGTACAAAAGTTAATTTTTGTAATTTTTCTATAGGCGTTTCATTACCATTCGGTAATTACGAAAATTACATTTTTGAACGCACCTTACATTCACCTTATACGTCTAACCGGATCCCTTTGGGGCGACGACGACACCGCCGATATCGTCTTCCGGGCTCCCACATCCGGTCCGAAAAGGAATCCAATGAGGGAGAGGATGATGCGCATGTACGCTACTAAAACCGGGAAACCCTTCTCCCGCTCGACCCCATTAAAATACGTCCCTTCTATGGGCTCCTCTATCCTTTCCGCCACGCCCGGCCTGATATACGTAGAAAACGTGCTTGTGTGCCGACGAATTTCCCGGCCGTAATCGCGTCAACCCAAGAAAATAACGAGCTGCGCGTTACATTTGCATATATATATTATATGTACATATTATACAGGGTGATCTGAATTTTGTGTTACATATATAATGGAGATAATAATGAATACTTGTATAATTCCCACCATGATTGTAACATTAAATGTTGATCACCCTGTAGATATATTATATACGCACAATGCTAGAACAATGTCCCTTTTCCCTCGGCCTTTTCCCTTATCCCAACACCGCCTCACGCCGTAGTCGTTCAGCCAATGCCGTCGACATGAAAAACAAAGAGAAGGAAATTAGATAGTCCTCGCCCGGCCCTGTCGCTTTCCCCGTTCCACCGTCCAGTCATTCGAGAACACACACAAACACACGCGCCCACGTTACCGTCGCGTCGTTGCTGCCGTTCGAGCAAAAGGGATATATAATACGCAAATACAAGGACCCGCGGAGATCTCATTAAAGTTTACCCTTTTTCTTCGGACCCAAATTAGCGAATATTATTCAACAAAAAACCGCCCCCGACCCTTGTTATGTTAGCCCGGGGCTTAATCTTGCACTCGCTATACGCTTTTCGGTGCCGCACTGCCCGGCCGTTCGTCCCTTCAACCCTTCGTCCTGCGCACGAGCGCGTTGTTGGCCAGTTATATTCTAGTTGTATAAAGAAAATTTACCGTCTTTTTGTCGACCCTTTTTGCCAGCTGCAGCAGCAGCAGTACCCGCCGCCGGCTTTTTGCGAGGATTAAGTGAAATCCCTTGTTTTTCAGCTTGAAAAAGCATTGTTAATTATTTATCTTGGACCCGCGGAAATGACCGGCCTGCGGACTTAGCGAAAAACACGTTATTTATACACAAAACGCGCTCTTGCAACCCGTTCCACCGACACACTGTCGCATGCATAATAATTTCTGTTTTCCCATGTCACACAGCATATATACATACGTATTTCGTTTGTTTGCGGCCACACTACAGACAGGTATTTACCTGAAATCTAGTACTAGGTATATATGTATATATACATATAACACAACTATACCTCGTTTCTCGTTAGATGATATTGCCACCATGCTAGTACACGTATTACCCCAGGATACGCATATAAATACAAAATATAATGGGTGTGGTATGTTGTGTGTAAAGGACACGAAAAAAAAAACCAATGTTAAGGTCAAAATCCCATCGGATAACGTTGTCGCGTCTACACAATACACGTAATAACTATATTATGTACCTAAACGCATTTCAACAACGATATTTTACGAGTACCATTCGTAATATACACCAATTCATATTTTAAAGTCTTTAAAAATCATAAATATATTATATAAACCTACTATAAAAGGGCGAAATTGTTATTATTTGTACATTTGGAAAAATCGTATTATTTCATTAAGTACCTAATTTTATTACTTACCTTAATTAGGTACCTTTTCAAATTAAAACTAGAGATCATGAAGATTTTGTTTTTTTAACGAATTATACGAATTTGATTACATAATAATAATTAGGGATGTGAATTTAATGAATTTTAAAACTTTAAACAATTGAATCAAATGCCTGAAATTTCGTTTAAATGTACTTAAAACTCCAATAAAAACTTCATTATACGCATTCAAAATTTTTGAAAATTAAATTTCAAAAATGTAATTAAGACTAGGTATTTGAAAAAAAAAAACTTTAATTTAAATATCATTATTTTTTCAAAAAGATAAAATATTTTATTTATTTTGGTAGTAACTAAAAACAAAAACACTATCACATTTCCAATTTTTCTAACAGCAAATTGGTAACTACAAATTCATTGTTACAGAATTCGAACTTTGTGCTAAGAAAACTTTATGTTTTACAATGAATTAAAAATAATATACAATAAAACGTATTATCACTCAATATTTTTTAAAGATAAAAAATATATTTTATAAACTATAGGTATTAGTATGATGATGACTCATCGTGTCTAAAGTCCGTACGGTTTAGATTAAATTTAAATTAAATAATTTTTGTTTTGCTTAAAATAATCGTATAACAATATTATAATACATTATTTGTTTAGTGAAAATCATTAACAATCATAATCCCGCGTTATAATCACAAAACAGTTTTGAAATATAATGCACACAGGCAAGACAGAAAATCATTAGTCGCAGCAGTAGTTCCAATCGTGGCAACAATAAATACCACCGATGATAATAATATATAAAATACACGTAATACTGATTAAAATGCAAGCTTACGTGTTCATTTTCCTGTAGAGGTGCAGAACTGCAGACTTAAATATTTGCATACGTATTGTGGGAAATAATCTGCTTATTTCTATTCGGACGCTCACATAGGAATAATGTACGGCCTTTATCCAAACAGGTGGCTAATTTAGTATAATATTATTAACTGTACTTAGAGTAGAGCAGAGCCAGCAGATTGGATTTTTGAGATTCATCATTATCATTATCGGACCAAGAATGAAAAAACGGTCAATATTTAAATTCAATGATTTATCTTATACGTATTTATTGAAATAACGCAAACTTATTTTTACAATTTATATTATTTCACTTTTGTTTGGATAATAACGGTATTTGCAGTTTATAATAATTCAAATAATACAATAAAAAATTAATTTTATCTGGTGCTTAAACGGACTGATTGAATGGTACTCATATTATGAAAAGTTTAAGTTGATCACGTTTTAATACAGTAAGAATTGCACGTCATTTTTCTAACAAATAAACTCATAAGCATAACTAATTATACAAAGCGATAAAAATATTGTAACTATATTACAAAATCAATGAGATAATGTTAGATAATTCGCACCGTTTTTATAACAAGAAATTGTGAAAACACCACAATAATAGAATAAGATTTTATAATTTCCATTGGCCACAGTGTATACTGCACAGTATTTTTCATAAGTAATAAATTATTTAACATATAATATTGATAGCTTAAGATCCTGTTGTTTGTCATCTAACAAAGCGATAATAATAATGCCTTCTAATAATATCTTCTAATCAATATTAGTTGATATCAAACAAGAGATTGTAAAAAAAATAACACAATAATTATGTCAGCAGGATAGAACGACTGAAAACAGACATAAGCGTAAATTAAAACATTATTACTAATCATACATTTGTACCTACATATTATCTTAAAATAATTATAATTCTGAACTCGTATTTATTTTTAATTTAATTATTTATAATACCGGACGTATTTATAATAGGTACATTACAAATAATCCCAAAAATAATAAATATAGTAAAAACTATTTAACATAATTATTATTATAAATTTATAAATAACCAAATAGGTACTTGGGGTTATATTTGCACCAACAACAAAACTGTTTCTTCATAAGTATCGTAACTTATAATTTGATACGAGTGAATTGTAAGTAATATCTTACACAATCAAATATTTGAAAATATTCCTAATAATCTATAGTTACTTACTTTTTATAAATAATAGTCTTGTATCAAAACGTAACATAATTGTAAGTAATGTCATGTAAATGTAACTACACTATAACATACCTGTTTGATATTTGAATTATAAAATTTTAAATTATAATACTTTTCTGATTACCTTATTATCCATCATAGACAAATATATTATAGTTTTGGTTTTTATTGTAATTCATTTTTATTATACATTTATTTATTAATCCATGACATAAATAATATATTTTAGTCACAGATGTATAAATTATAAAACAATACATTATAATATATATTTATACTTTATACATATGTAATTTTTACTAAAATCATAGATAGAATATTGTTATTACTTAACGAGTTGTCTATGTAAAACAATTTATATTTAGTTCATTGTTTATGGAACAAATAATAAAAAAAAAAGTAAATTATTATGTAGGTATAGTTTGCCATATTTTATATAATAATATTATTCAAAAATACTTCAATTAGATAAAAAAACAAAAGTTTACTATCAAAAATGAAAAATGCATTTTTAGAAGCAAATCACAAAAATATAAAGGTTATTTTACACATTATTAGAGGTAAGATAATTCAATTTCATAGTAAAAAATAAGATGTATTATGGATATAAAATAATTAGATGTGTATACATTAAGCATGCATTTATTGATGCAGTCATAAGAAAATTAAACACGTTATAAAATAGCAAATAAAAATTATATATATATGGTACCTTTTCAAGTTGTTATTGAATGAATAAATTAAAAATGATGTGACATCTTCAATACCGGATATGAGGGGAGGGGCGAACCGGGGCATGTGCCCCTGGCGCAGGCCATGCAAGGGTGCTTGCAAAATATTTTGCTCTGGGTGCCAAAATATGTAGATCCAGCACTATATATATATAATAGATAGACTAGATAGATTTTAATAGTAATCGTATTAATAATATTTTAGTTAATATTGAAACATAAATATAATATTCTATTTAATTTATTTCATTACCGTTTGAACCATTCATTTTATGTTTACTTCATTTTATTGATAGAAGCATTTTCTATACAGACAAATACTGAAATATGTGCTTTTGCAGTAATAATAATAACTGACCAACATAGTCAGTAATTAATATCACTATGATAAATACCCATAAGTTTTGAATCTAAATTAATTACTATTTGATTATTTGTTATATCTTATATTTGGTTTATCAGTAGCACATTATTTTCATTCATTTACTTACAACTGTGGCCTATATGATATAACAACAAGTATACTTTTCAAATATTCAATATTATACAGAATTATAGTGTATAAATATTTTTAATAATATTAAATAACCGATATTAATGAATTTTGTAGATATATATATAATTTTAAATTGATGCTCTCTTATTTATTATTTGCACTAGACTAATCTGTCATAGAAGGTAGATTAGTCGGAATTTTCAGATTTGGATACAATTATGGTTTCAATTAATAATGACGAATTATTAGATAATGAATTGAAATTAAATAATCATAATGGGTTCAATAACAATGGTAAGTTACATGTTGTATGTTGAAAAAAATAATTAATATTACTGTAAATGATTACAGTATCAGGTCTATAATTAAAACCGACAATTAATATATTAAAACAATTATTTTTTACATATCTTTGAAATATTAAGAGTATGAATCCCAGGATTCATTTTTATACTTTCTACTCATATATTCGGAAGTAAATAATTCTAAAATTAGTAACTGAAATCCTGAATTTAATCATGATACAAATTTAAGTTAATTTATTAAAACTGATTTTAGATTCTGAGCAAAGGGCAGAATGTATTGGTTTTACAAATTTTTATTTTGGGTAGAAATAATGGCCCGATTATCATAAATAGTTATAGTTTCAATTGCAAATTGCATATACTTGATACTTAGTTTAGCTCATTATTCGAATTTTTCAATCATTTTTCCTTGAGAGAAGAAAATTACCAAAAAAGTGGCAAAATTCATGGACATCGTAATTTTAACTAAATTAATTTTAGATATTTGATAACTAATGAAACTTTAAACATAAGAACTTAAAAATTTTATTTATGAATGGATTTTCTGACTAAATATAAATCTTTGAAATTTATCCAAAAATATATTTTCTTTTAATATAAAGAATTGCGTATGGTTAATTATTTATTTAGAATTTCTTAAGATATTCTTTGGAAGAAGAAAAACTACAAGATTTACGAAAACTGTAATTTTGATCAACTTAATTTGAAATATTTGATGATAACTAACACAATTTTGAACGAAGGGATTTGATAATTTTTTTGCTTATTGGAACATCTACATAATATGACAAAACAATTTGGTACTGTTATATTGAATAGATATAACTTTTATACTATATATTATACTAACCAATTTCATTAATTATCTGAAAATTCATAAGTATAATTTATTTAACTTTTTTTAACTCCGTATCGCATTCTAATACATTTTAAAATGGATATTTATACCTCATTTTCTATAACATATTTTGTAATTTAAGAATAATTTTAAAATTTAATCCGTGTAATATTCCGACTATTAAATTATTTGTATTTTATCTGTTAATGGATTAAAAAAAAATCTTATCATTAAAATTAGATGTTTTGAATTATCACTTATTTTTTGTCGTAATATCACAGTAGTTGTCCCCCATTATTTAACACGAAAATTAAAACATTTACATCTCAAATATATTCGATAATATTATAAAATTTTATCCGTTCTGCACAGAAATATAAGTAAATCGATCAACTTATCGGGTTTTTTTTAAAGTATTCTTTGATATTATTATTCGTATGAGTTTTCGATATAGCTGATGAATAATTGATTACGATAAATTAACACTAAAATATATCACAAATATAATTGATTATTGTCAATATGTCATTTCTGAAAAAAATAAAAATTATTAAGTATTTGTATATTATTATTATTGTAGCTAAGCGTTATTATTCGGTGCTGGTGTAATCCCCGGTCTGGGTCGTTTACAGAGTCAGACACGAACGACCAACACGGGATTAATGAAAACTTGTTGGTTTTTTTAAACGAAAGTTTCCTCTTTTTTTTTTATTTTATCATTTGTTGCTTTAATTATATACCATTCTGAATACATCGCTATACACAGGTACGTAACAATAATCTTGTTCGTTATTAAAAATACATGTAAACACTAAACATCTTCTATTGTACTCACAACTATACACAAGTTAAATAAAAATAGTACTCGATTAGTTTTAATCCTTTCATTAACCCTCATAAACAATCATCTAGCTAATATAAATCGTTCGTTCGGAATGTTTTATTATTTCTATCATATTATTACTCTATTGTGTAAAAATAATTTTTATCATAAATAACTGAATTTCGTTATGATCTAAGACGAAACAACTGTTTTGATTGATCGACAAACATTTGCGCAAATTTAATAATACTCATTTTTATCAGATTAAATCACTTCGATTTATTTGACTATAATATTGTTCACGAATGTCAACAATTATTTTTAATATCTTTTAACAGAAATAAAAACATTTGACGATCGCGATAATTTATAAACAGTAACGAATACAGTGCAATACGTATGGAATCGTTTTATTTGTTACTATCAATCGAATTAAATAATCTTACTTATTTCAATTTGTTTTTCAAACAAACTGTCAGATATCGTTTGAACAAATGGTAGCTAGCAACACATTCGTGTTGAAATTGATCGGAATGTTCGGAGTTTCGCGTGTTTTGCTCGTCGTCGCGTCGTCGCGTTGAAACCCTGTCGACGGGTATGACGGGAAGTGAAGGGTAGTTTTATACCGATGGTTACAGTGAACACGTAAGCGCACAGCCCCATGTGCGTATAGATGCGCAGATATATGTATACTCACGTACACGTATACTCACATAAGGACAAACGTAGGGATGATGGGTAGGAATAGAAGGAATAGGAAGGGAGAAGGGGGTAAAAGTCCTGAGAGTGAAGCAAAACAGATTAGGAAAATGGTTTCTCTCTTGGTACCGTTCGAGCGTGGTGTGTGTGTGTGTGTGTGTGTGTGTGTACAAAAGAAGGGCGGAGGGTCCAAAGGATTTTGTTGTTCCTTTTTCGGACACGACCAACTTCGCCATCACACCGGACGCCGCCACCCCTTTTAGGACACGATAAAACCCGAGGGTCCTTTTGTGTCCTGTGATATCGATCGCTCCCCCCAGTATATACACCACATTAGGCTCAAGATAACTTCCTAAGATTATTGCCAACGTAACGCGTCAATTCACCCTTACGTTACGCGTTACCCTTACTCGTAACGTACACGGTTGTAAACCTGATAACTAATCACACGCGTCTTATACTGTATCGTTTCAATAAATCTAGAAAAGTATTCACATTAAAAATATCGATCGAATTCAAAATGTTTGATTATAAATAAATTTACCTTCAGTAATACAACTACTCGTTTTGAATTTCATTCTGAAATGTAATTCATTTCAATCATATTTTCGATTACCGAGGCTTATACATTTTAATAAAATATATATTTTATTTCAAACTTTTAAATGTTTGTATTTTTTTAATATTCATCTATAGTCTATATGATAATAATATTATCATACTTGAAATAATATTTTCATAAATCAAACATCAAAGTAAAAACTAGGTATTTCGTATTTGTAGCTTACTTATTATATGAAAATATTATAATATTTATTTTTTCAATATTAAAAAAAAAAAAAAAAAAAATCGTGTAATAAATAAGAATATTATATTTAAATAATTTAAAATATCGTGGCTTAAATATCTTATCAATTTTGTTTGCTTGATCAAAAAGAATTATATTTTATATTTTTTAATGATTTATATTTGTATCTTTAAATTGTAATTAAACTAATTCCAAAGAATACGTGTTTTTAATATTTATGTAGGTACATTACATATTTTCAATACATACATGGATATGTATCTAACACTCTAGAAATCTATATTTTTAAGTAATTTTAAATAGAAACAGACATAAATTTAAAGTTTTAAAGCATTTATTCTTAATTACTTGTTTGTTTAAACTTAAATTATTATTATTATTTCGATATTATGTACTGAAATATGTTATTTCCAATTTATAAATTATAAATGTCATATAAATGTAATATTTGAATATTTGTAATAACAATTTCGCAATAATATATTCTTGTGACCAAAACATGATTAATAGTGTGAAATACTATAGATTTAAAGTCATATGACATTCTATTTCTATAGGTAGCACATTTATATTATATTAGTCTACTATAAACTGTGTAAACCTTTTGTTCGGTGTTCAAAGCTATGTATTTCGACAACACAATTATTATAATATTTAGAGTTATCTATGAAAATTTCTGAACTCTTAATAATATAAACTAGCTACAATTATTTTTTATGTTCGTTTACTCATAAATTTAACATGCGCATGGTATCTACTGTAATTTAAGATCAGAATATACTATTTAGATTTAAAAAACTTTTTAAAAAAATGTATAATAAAAATATATTATAATATTTTCATTTATAGAGACTATACCCTATAATCATTTTTTGTCTTATTATTACAAACTATGCTTAAAAACAAATAAGTACAAAACTTTTTTTTACTTAAAAGAGGGAAGTTGCCCCTACTTGCTCCACTTGATACATAGGTATATTATTGTTATTATCATCTTACTATTTTGTTATATACGCGCGAATGTATTATATAATTTTCGTTTCGAACACGTTCGACTTCGGTAACCGCGTAACAAAAACCCGGTTTCCTGGTGGTACCTAATCATTGTAACAGTCAAACAGCTGCGGATCGTGCGGAATAATAATATAATATCGTATATATATATAAGAGAGAAAACGAGAAAGAGAGTTTAAACGTGCCGAGAGAAAACCTCATTAATCTGATGTCGGCGGCGAGCGAAAGGTCGACGCAGCGTCGGCGGCGGAAGGGCGTGCGTGTGCGTAGTTAAGTTGACGAGTTCTCTCATTTTGTTGACGCCCGTCCGCACACGCAGCAGTTACAGCACAGGCCGACCGGGAAAATGAAAGGAAAGCAATTTAAGAGTTTAACCCTTCCGCGCGCCACCGCCGCCGCTTCCCCGTTTTTCCCGTCCCTTAGGAAACTTACCCCCTGCAGGTTCCCCAGGAGAATTTCATTACGGACCCGAAAAAGACCCCGCAAACGTCGGACCGCCGCGTCCGTTGCATAATATAACGTTGTGTGCGTGTGCGCGAACCTTAAATACGGTCATCCATCACTTCTTCCCTTGTTTTAACAAAGCCTTTAAATTCATGAACCTCCGCGAAAAACCCTTCGGCACCGATCCCTCGCCATTGGCATCGCAGATGTATCAGAACGCGCGAGCTGATCATACACATAAATCGTTTTTCTCGTATCTGGTATACGTTATATCGTATGTGCGATTAAAACTGATGATGGACGACGACAATGATAATTTTACATTATTATCAGTTTGTTTCATTCCAAACGAACCGATATTGTCTCGGTTCTTTTTAACACTGTTGACAAAAATAATTATTCGAGTTTAAAGGAAGGAAAACAAATCTATTCAGTCTTAAATCGATTTCGTTTACAATCCGTGCTCATTATATCATGTATAAATAAATTACATTGTAATGTTATTATTTAATTCTAAATCTTTTACGCTACGATTAATCGGCTGTTAAATTATATTCTACTCGTATGCGTATACAGTAACGGCCAACGGGTGGAGAAATATGCGCGGGATTTTTGGTCAGGTTTAATTAAAACGCGCCACCATCCATCGCACACTATACAATATGCGCCATTATTATTTGGGCGCAAGATTCCGTAGTGACCCGAAAATGCGACACCGTATATTATATCCAAACCCCGGATGTAGATGCCTTAAAAATTCCAATAAAAATAAAAAATCTCGTAAAGAATATAATTGCCAACTTCTTTGTTTAAACTTTACATTTTTTAAAAAAAATAACCACCTATCTTATATTTAAAAAATACGATATTAATATTATTCTCATAACTCATAAGGGTGAATAAGATACAAAAAAATCGTTCACCCATACTTGTACATACTGAGACATCTTCCTGAATATATATTAAGTATATAATATTTACTAATATACATATTCGAAATTATCCTTAATAAATCCTTTTCATTTAATTTTAGAAAATTACATATTTATGATTTATGTTTAAATTGATAAAATGATAACAGACAAATAAACTGTAAAACTTGCTCGTTTTAATTCATTTTACAATCTATATCTACTATCTATCTAGTTATATTCTATAAATATATTTCACTTTTAAGTATTAAAAAAATTTACATTTCAAAAAGTATAATAACTCAGTATGTTTTATGCAGATACATTTTACGCAGAATACTGATATTGACAATTTATATTATAAATGTAATATTTTAATTTCTAACTTAATTTGAATTTAAACAACACTACTCGTATAATTACTTTTTATTATATTAGTGTCTAAATATATATATAGACATATTATTCATATGAATTAAAATATGTCGTACTCATTTTATTTTTATATTTCCGCTAATCCATATTTTAATCGTTAATATGTTTTAATTTAATTTATAAAATAAATAATTTTTTAATAATAGTAAATATTAATTGAAATTGACCATGTTCACTGTTCAGTCATATTTGATATCATTTTTGGTTAATTGTATAATATTTGACCATAAAAACTTTCTGTCAATAAATAAATGAGAAACATAAGTACCAAATTAATTTTGATCATAATATATTTACGTCTAAAATATATCATAAAAATGTATAATGAACCGGATATTTGATTTATTAATTATTATAGATATAATGTTTCAATCGACTTAACATTTAATTTAATTTTGTAAAATAATTATGTTTGTTTATTTATTCAAACGGATAAAAACCCAATAGCACTATAATATAATGATATTTTGACAGAATTAACGTAGGTACATAGTAATATTTACAACAGAAAAGAAATAAAATAAAATTATAGTATAGTATAATATAATATTATGCTTATGCTTGATGATATTTTTTTACATTATAATTAGAAAATTTAACGTTAAAATATTTTTTAAAAGTATTTAGAATAAATGAATTAAACTAATCAATATTATTATTATTTATCGCAGTCATAAATCTGTGAATTTAGAAAAAAAAACTATCGATCTTGTTACTTTTACTGGTATAAAATATTAAATTTTGTGATTAAATTTGAACAGTCTATATAACCATTAATTAATGAGTAGGGTTTTATTCTACAAAATTGCAAAATGTCTATATATTTTAATCCATTCAAATAAAATTATATGAAAAGTGTCATTCACGATTAATAGAACAGGTAAACCGCAGGAAGCGAAGAAATTTTTCTTAGAAGTAGGTACGTTATTTATTGGATTTCTCCACCAAATTATGGGGACCAAACATTAGAATCATATATTCCAAAACAATTATTTAACAACATATAATTTAAATTATTAATTAATCATCAATGTTTATATAAATAAAATATATATTATATTTATTAAAAGTAATAATCCCTATGACTAATAATAGATATACGACTATACGAGTATGTTGTATGTAAAAATAATTTTATTAATATTTAGAGTTTGAATATATTTACGATTATTTAAATAACTGTGTTGTAAAATGAAAAATTTAACATAAATATATAATATACCTACCTATAATAATTATAATATTATAATGCGGTTAATGGTTTCATATTTTATCGACCCTACGACAACGTATTGTAATATTTCATAAAATATGATCTACTCATTATATATACAGACTATTTTAATATTAAATAATTTCTTTACATAAATTCAATGATTACATTATTCAATAAAACATTTCCATTAATAGAAAAAAACGACATAATATTGTATAACTTGTAATATAAAGTGTAAATAAAAATATAAAAAATTAAGTTTTTCTTGCGTGTTCTTAATGATCAGAAAATATGTTTTAGTAATCTAGATAAAACCCACTTTTTAAAAACCATTTTTTTTATTTCTATAATTATTTAGTGACGATTACCGTACGCAGATTTGATTTAAGTAATAATAATAACTTTACAAAAAAGTAAAAAAATATGAAACAACAGTGTGATGAATATATTCTTTAATTTATATTTTCATTAATTTTGCATCAACGAATTATATGGCTGATAAGTTTTGCAAATACGTTCAGACATGTTATTTAATTTTCCAATTGAAAACTGTCTTTTTCCCTCAGTTTTGACATTTACGGTGACTATGTGTAAATAGGTGTGAAAGTTTAATGATTAAAATTGACGAAATCCGTCGACGAGCACATATTTTACCCGACAAAACAAATTACTATTCCGATAGTTTCCCATTTCTTTTTCTTTTTTCATTTTTTTAATGAACAATTTATTTTTATGTCTAAAAAAACTTTGGCTCTTCTCTTCGCTCGACAGCAAGTTAAAAAAGTTTGCCCTATTAATTTGATACCCGCCTACCGCCGACAACCTTATGAGGGTGCAAAAAACCATACTCATATTTAGAATGAAAATATATATATATACATATACCTACGTGAAGTCGTGATGTTACTATATATATATAATATATACATATACACATACATATATTTACGAGAGCGCTTGGGGTAGGAAAAACGGACAAAAAACCAGGGTTAAAAAACCTAAGTACCAAGAGTAGTTAATTAAGTGTTGATTTTAACACCTTCCATAGCCGCTTTTTATCATCCTGTTCACAATAATTTAGATAGTATCATGTATTTTTTTAATATTATTTATCTTTATTAATTTACCAGCCAAGCATTAAAGAATTTATTGAATCACAATAATTTTCTATTAAAATAAACTTGCAATTGGTATTAAAATTAAAAAAGGCAAAACGCAATTATCACGTGGTTGTTACATTTAATTATTTATATACGAACAATAAATCTAATTAGTAATTTTCAATAGGAATCCGTTTATATTGATTTATTCAATAATCAATGTAATATAGTTATATTGCGTATCTAATCAAATTATAAAGCTAAAAAAAACTGTAACCTACTTACTATCTTATATATACATACATATAAAATAAATGTTTTTTTTTTAAATATCTATAAATATCGTTGTAATATAAAATTGTTTTTATCAAGGGTATGCACGTATTTTATACATTATTCTGAAATTATGATCCATAATAGTTCAATTTATCCAATTTTCAGTATTTAATTTGAAACTCAATATTTAAATTATCAAATAACCTTATACTTGCCAAAACCGAATGATGTATATATATTAATATTATATTATTATTAATATTTTATCTTACTCCTTTAATTCATCGTTTTGACATTTTATAATATTCTTGATACCTCAAAAAATGTTTACATTTTTTAGATTTTTTAAAATTATACTTAATATAAAAAAATCTCATTAAAAGTCCCGCTGCTTAACCGTTAAATGGATATAAAAAATAAATAATTAAACACCGAACTTCAATTAATATTAATAACGGTATTTTCCTCGAAATATTCGCGAAAACAGAATTATGTATTAAGTTTTTATAGACACGTAAAGGACACGTATCACATTCTTTCAAATGTCACGAAGCACGTTTATACGAAAACATAATTTCAATAACGTGACAAAGAAAAACCTCTACAAACTAACACATGGATTGACTTTTTTAACTTTTAGATAATGCATTACTATCTAAATATTTAATTTAATAACATATTAACCTGATTAACGGTTTTTTAATTTTGACATATTTCTACATTTTTAAAACATTTTTTGTAATTTAATGTAATATTTTGAAGAATTTATTCATTGGTTGAGAAAAAATCGCGGTTTATTTATTTTTTATTCACGATCTATATAACATTAGTCAACGATCGTACAAAAAATTCGATAACACTGTAATAATAAAACACAGGTCATAATTATAATATAGTAATTATATTATAATAATAATATTCTCCTGAATATCAAAATCATATAATATTAGATAAATAAATGCAAAATTTAAGTTATAATATACTTACTGAAATGTTAAAGGTATTTTTCGGGTTAGCATTTTTATGCAATAAACTATATAGAAATAATAAATAAATTATATGGAGACACTAATAATAACGATTTTGGAAAGTATATATTTATCATAAGTATCATACGTATAGGTATTATGTTTACAACTAGAATTCAAACGTCTAAAGTCTATAAATAGTTGAAAAATAATCTAAAGGTAATAAGGTAATAACAAATAAAATGACATGAATTCGAGAGATTTTTTTTAAATTTCATTTAAGAACCAATATATATATATATAGAATATAGAATCTATGATATTACTAAATTTATATTATAAGAGTTATGACTTGTTACCTACCTAGGTACCTACTAAAATTTGATACAAACTTTGTATATTACATACATTATACGCATTTACCTAATAACAAAAATTAAAATTTAATGGCAATTTGTATAATATAATATTAATAAATATTGTTTTACCGCTATTTCTAAGGATGTTTGTTGTAATCCATATAAAACTCTTTAAAAACGATAACAATATGATAACGCGGATATTAATGATTATAAAAAAATAAAAAAATATGAACTCGATTTCACGATTCTTATTTTATTTTTCAAAAATATATCACCTAAAAAATGTTAAATCCGTTTAAATTATTGTTTCGACCATACCGTCGATATAATATATAGCTGATATTACATACGATTGTAATAATATGTATAATATTATATTATAGATTCTACGCCGCGCGGTCTTATTAAATAATACGTAGGTATATATTGTATCGCCGTTACTCGCATAATTGTTGAAAACCCGTCGGTCATCCCTGCAGTGTACACACGCACATAAATTCCAGGGTCTTCTCCGCCGACACCGAACAACCACCCTTTCGGGTTTGACCCCTGTCTTTGGCCTAACCCCTTACCTCCCCAACATCGCCACACGCACGCCAGTTATATACGTATATTATTATACCTATACCGTGGTATAATATGTTCACCGTTCACACACTGCGTCGACGGTAATACCTTCTACCCGCGACCTCTCCACCACCGACGAATAGTCGTCGTCGTCGTGTTTTATGCAAAGTGTTTGCCGACGAAACGGGGTCCCGCCGACTATATACGCGATGTGTGTGTGTATAGCTATATATATATATACATATACACGCGATCCGCCAAAGTAATTTTACCCATCCGCCGCAAAATCCTTCTCGAACCCCCCCACCCCCAGTACCCCTGCAGCGGCGGCGGCCCGCCCCTAGCCCCCCCCCCCACCACATACCGTACCGTGTCCCGAAGTTCGCCGCCGCCGCCGCGCCGGTCTCTATTTTCCTTTTGCGCTTTTCTCTCGTGTTCGCCGCGCCGCGCCTCCGGTACATTATAATATAATACGTATAATACGCACAAGACGCGATCAATACAACAGACACACGTCGTCGTCGTCGTCGTCGTCGTCGTAGCTCGTAGCAGTCCACACCTAAGAACATTTTTGTTTTTTTATAAACGAAAAAAATCTACGCGTTTTTTTTTATCATATATTATATTGTCGTTGTTGAATTATTACGTTTTCAATATTACGTATAATATGTGAAAAATTAGAGATTTGTTTTATCGTTGTCATTACAGTGTATGGACTTTTAATTATTGCTTTTACATCCCACAAATACAAATATAACAGAAGAATTATTTATATATTATTATTATAATTATGGTTAATTTTCGATTTTTGAAACCATAACCGACCTACACATAAAAACGGGTTTACTATTATATACGGAAAAACTAGACGCTTTTTTTTTATTAGTTATTGTTGAATTACGTTTTCAATATTTCGTATAATATGAAAAACTAGAGATTTTTTTTTTACAATTTTCATATGAATTTTTTAATTTTAATTATTGTTTTTACACCCGACAAGGCGACAAATAATATTAAAGACGGACTATATTATATCATTACTATTATTATTATAATTATGGTTCATTATTAAAACGACGACGATTTACGTAGGAATAATACAACAAATAACATAAACCCAATAATTCTTAGTATTAACACACATTATATTATATGGTCGTAGATATAAAATAATTTAATCCTACATGGAACGAAAAAAAACAGTTAAATATTTTTTTTAATATCTAAGTTCTTTTAATCACAACGTGAATCTTTTTTAAAAAAAAAAATTGATCTCAAAAGATCTACGTTTTAACGATTTATTCATTATTATTACGTCAATACAAATTGTAAAATTAGAATTATACAATATTTTTGTAATTAATTTAAATTTATTAATACCATAATTCGATAATATAATTTAATAATTATATGAAATAGCCTTAACAACTAATAATTTATTTTAGTTTTCGTTGCGCTTTACAATCTTATTAAAAATAATAAACTAATAAGCATAAAAAAAATTGTCCATCCCTTAAAGTTTTGTCGAAACTTCTACTGCATTAATAATCAAGATAAACCATTCTAGACAACATTACAGTGTTATGCACTTATAATTTATTAAATTTATATAATAATTTTAAATTCGAAACAAACATTAATTATGCTTTGAATTTAAATTTATTAATTTGATGTGTATCTTCTAAAAGTTTTTTCGGTAACATTAATTATTTTGTTCAATTTAAAATACATTAAATTTATAAAAATTATATCAAACTAAATATTATATATACCTAACATTATAAAATATAAATTAGTAATAGTATCGTTGTATAATTAATGTATTTATAATTTTTTACTTTATCCTGTTTTATTATATTTTGTTAATTGTTTAAAATAATTTTGAATATATAACGGAAATCAATCTAATAACTTGTATTATATAGAAGTGAATTTATATTTATTCCAAATATATTTTAGTAAATTTAACACATGAGGTATATGTAAAAAAATTGAATTTGTTTTTTACCATTATAAAATCTTTATTTTAATGTCAAACTAATTTGTAGTTATATGACGGTGATTGAACTTAATTGATTTGTTTTTGCCAATATGTTTAATTAGCATATTTAGTTCTAAAATTATCTTAAGTTCTGTGGCTCATGATATTAATAAATGTAAAAAAAATAATTATTTTAAACTATTTTCATTAAAAAAAGACATTAAGTAATATAAATAAATAAATATATATATATAATAATTATTATTTTTAAATATTAATAATATGTTATATAATTATCAAAGATACATATTTTATTGTAAAAAATCACTGAATTTTTTTTTTATCTGTTGGTAATATTAATAATAATAATAATAGGATTTAATCAATTATTTGAAATTTTTTTCAAAATTATTGTCATTATTTTACATGTTTACAATAAAAACAAAATTAGGGTCTTATTTGACTTTTTAATTTAACCATTTATTATTGGGAAAACTTTATAATAAAATATTTAATATAAATGTATTAACTCTATAGTATAGATTCAATAAATATAATTTTAATAAAATAGTTAGGATTATTACATTTATTCAAAAATATATTAGGTATCATATTATTTATTAACATATCAGTTTTAAACATAATAATATATTATTATTCCGTATTCGTATCAATTGTTCAGTGAGGTATTTATTTTAAATGTAATAGGTTCATTAAAATATTATTTTTATTTTTATTAACCAATTTTCCTTAAAAAAATTAAATATTATGTAATGATAATACATTACATATTTACGCCACTCGTTATAATATTTAAAAACTCCATGAGTTTATTATTGTACTACATCAGCCCTCTTGCGGAGAATTATAATATATATATATATATAAATATTTATATTCACGCTAAAATGTTGAATTTTAATTAAATCTTAATCGAGAGTTTTAAATCGTTATGTATCTTTAACAATATTAAATAAATATATATACCTATATATTATTTATGATTTTTCCATAATATTTAACGCATACTCGTACCTATATTAAAATAAATGGCTATAACAAATGACCACATTGATAATGAATTATTTAAAAGCAAATATTATTGAAAAATGATAAACAAATTGACGTATACAGAGTGTCCAAGCAACAAGCCTATTTATTAATTGCAATACCTCCTCGAAAAATTTTTAAATTATTTTTTTTTAATTTTCAAGCAACAGACAATAATATTATACCTTTATTATTATTTTTTAAAAGACGTCAAATAAAAAAAATTAAAAGTATAACTTTTTTTATTTTAAATAGATGGGAAATTTAAAGATACCTAGCTAAATTAAAAAGTATATTTTTGAACATTTTGATGTGTTGACTTCCTAGTTTCATCAAGATAGTGATTTTTGGGAATTTTTTTTATCTAATTAAAAAATGAAATATTCTACGTCTTTATTTTACTAATTTAAACTATTGGAATATGGAATGCAAAATTTTTTGAATCTTTTTTTAATAAACTAATCGTCTGCGGCATTTATCTGTAAATCGACCTTTCTTATTAATTTATTATTGTTATATTTTTTTTGCAGATATTTAATTATGTTATCACTCGAGAAGAATTTTATTTATATTGATTATACAAATTTTACTTGCCATGATATTAACGTACTATTAAATTACTATGATAAATATTTTATTTTTCTAATAATTAAAAACAAATTCCCAAAATATTGCCATCTTGATGAAAATAGAAAATCGACACATTAACATTGTCATAATAATATAATTTTTGAATTCCTAAATAACAGTTTAAAAAAAACCGCATTTAACAATTTTAATTTTTCATGGACATATTGAAATATTAATACATAAATAAATCTGGGTTCCCTGAATGTTCGTAAAACTGACGTTTTATTATGTACCACCATCGTTTCTTATAAGTAAATAACAATAACCGACAATATGTATCATATTGGAAGTAACTATTTTATAATTTTCTAAAAATATTATTGCCAGTAGATACTATGTTAAGGGGTATTATAATTAATCCCTTCATATAATTTTTTTAAATTTGTTATTGTATTTCATACTTAGAATTAAAATGTGAACAGATAGATATGTAAACATATTGTATACCTAATAATAAATTGTAACTTGTACGACAATTTTTAAATTTCGCGCGAATACTATTCATATATATATATAATATTATTCTATAATTTATTTAAATATTTTATCCAATAGATATGCGTTTTTTTAGTCATAGGGTCGGCGAATATGAGAGAAAACATTGTAGTTAATATTATTATAATTATTTACTAGAATGGCAAATATTTTGCTGATTTCATTGTTGAATTTCGTTATTGAAACGTACAAACGCTTAAGAAACGCCACCGGTGAAGCAGCGAAATCAAAGGGCAAAGTCATGAATAATTTGCAACGATGATCTGCGATCTATTCGACCGGTCAATTTATCATTATACATTTATACATGCGTAACGTTAACGAGCGGAAACACCGAAACAGTACTACCGTGCGTAGATATATTAATTTATTATTATGATGAATAAAATAATAGTTTAATAATAGTAAAATAAGTTATAGATACAGGGTCGGATTGAGTAAACTCATTCCATCAAGATTTTAATATTTTATCGGTCCATATCTTGTAAGTACATTTTATCTTTGAAACGTACCTACATTGTGTTTAATTTCTATAGAGAAATTTATTTTGAAATACAAATGGCACATAACAATTAATAATTTGATTTTCAATTATTAATTTTAACACTTTTCCTATGAATTTGTTTACTGGCCCACCGAATTTTTCTCATCGGTAACTCGCTTGGTCAATCTGGGTCTGTATAGATAATACAATCATCTTAAGCTTTCACTATAGGTACATATAGTGAGATTGATACTGTATGGATTGTGTAAAATAGTGTTCAAAAAAAAAAACAGGTAATTTATCATTTATCATTAACACGCTATTTTATGATAATTGATTAATCACTTAAGATGTGATAAGATAACAAAGAAAAAAAACTAAAATTTCACTTTCTATTCCATCTATATTCTCTGTATCCATCTTCCTCGCTATCTCTTTTCATCTACATTAATTTGCATTTCAACCCTAACGGCAGTTTTTATATAGCTCACCTACATTCTCTATCTTTTTCACTACAATAAAATAACTCCAACAACATTAGTCCGATATACCTATATAAGTATACATTTATATAACTATTATTGCTTTAAGCCACCGCCGCCCATCCATACCGACATTGCATGTGTTGTGTTATATATTATATTAGAATACGAGTGTCCAAACTAAGTCCTCTCTGATTTCCGTGAATAGCTCTCATCTGCAACGTTTGATCATTTAATAATGATAATCTCCATTGGATATTTAACACCTAAGTTCGTCGATCTGAAAATCGACCCATAATTGAATAGATATTAATATTGTTAAAATAAACCCAATAAGTTACATAATATTTTAGTCAAATAAATTCGTTGTATTATTTTCACAGTACCAATACCAATACCGTAATTATTTTGAAATGTTCAAAATATGTTTAAAGTTACGTATGATGGCTATACCCATATGGTATTTATATAAAAATTAATTAGGAGAAAAACAGTTTTTTTATCCCGGAAAGTTATTAAAAACGTATTAACGTTATGTCCTTTATTTTAACAAATACCCATTCGTATATTATATATAGTTTGTCTATAACTAAACACTACACTGTAAACAAGCACGTCGCTAGTAAAATCCAATAATGTACTTTTTCTACATGTTTTTAAAATCTACCTTTTTTTTCTATTTGGATGCTAAACTTATTGCAGAAACGTCTGAACGATTTGCGTAAATAGGAATAGGTAACATTGTTGAATCTCAAACGAATAATTCTAATATATTATATGCACGCACGGAATTCAAAGTGCTGGAAGAAATATATTGTTAACCATTTTGTTAAAGTATTAAATTATAAAATGCATAATTATATAAATTATATAAATTTACATTGCGTTTTGATTTTGTTAAATAACAAAAACATCACAACGATACTTGAAAGAAAATCAATTTGAATTTATCTGCATAATAATATGTCAATATTGACTTATATACTGTACTATACATAACTACAATGCTTGACTATTGAGGGTAGACAGGGAGAGGAACATAGCCGTATTTAGCATTAATTTTCAGGAGGCGTTTTTTTTTATAAAGATCTTAATAAATTATATATATTAAAATGAAATTCTTGTTGTTTCTTGAAATATATATTATTTAATATGCCGTCAAATGTTCAAGTGGGTTTGAACATGAAACCCTAGGAAGGAGTAACTACTCTAAAAAATAAATAATTTTATTACACTTTTTTAAATCTCACTTTTAAAGACTTTCAAGTTTTTCCAAGGACTGAAACCTTATTGAATTAACCCTGATTTTGACACCGAAACTCTTTACAAACCTGAGACTAAAACTGTAAGAAAACTGTTATATAATTTTTCTTACGAACCAAAACCAAACAGGTATTTTGATCCAGTAATTTTATTGTTTTTTTTTTTTTTTTTAGGGTTTTTTAAGGTTCGTTATGGTATTGAAACAAAAAACTAATGATGACGGTAAAATATTTATGAAATTAATAATATAATATAATAATATAAGATCATACTATTTTAGTTTTAACTACGGACTATACTTATTTTTGTAAATGTTTAAATTATAATATTGTACATGTACACAATTATAATAAATTTATTTTTAAATAATTTATTACAATGATTGAAATTTTATATTATTAAAGCTATTTTGAAAATTAAATCAAAATAAAACTTTTATAAACAGTATATATATTATTTCAGGTGTGCACAGTATTGCGTTATTATAAGGATATTATTATTTAATGGTCAGGGGAACATTATTAAAAACAACGAATGAAATTTTGATGTGTCAATATTTATTTAAATTAAAATTTCAACTAAATATAAGCTTTAAAGTTATACATATATATAAGTATGTATATTTATAATATTGAATTTAATTTTAAGGATAAATATAATGTTGGTTGTTGATATTAATATAATATTAAAACGGATTATAAATAAGTAGTTAATTAAGAACTACAATATTTTTAATTGATTAAATTTTAAAGATTTTAGGTATATATAACTTTTTTATAATATTTTGATAGTTTCTATAATTAACAAAAACTGAAAATAAAATAATATTGAAAATTGAAAATAAAATTGATCATCGTAAACCATAATTTATTTATAACAAATACTATTACTATACATATAGATCGGTATTTGAGCTATTTTATTCAATTTTTTTTTTTTTGTTATAATCAATTTAATATTACAATATTATATACTATTATTAAACAAGTTATCATAATATATTATATGAAATACAAAACATAATATAATTATTAAAACTTAATCCAAAACTACGTTTATACATATTCTATACATTATACATTATTATATTATAGTGTAATACATATTTCAGTAAATAATTTTTTCGATGAACCTTTTTTTATAACATACAAAGGACCATGCAAATTAATGGTATAGAATGTTTATTACTTTTATATTTTAAGAGTTAAAAAAACAGCGTTGGCTGTAATAGACATACAGTTTATTAATGAATTATTACTATAACTAATGATTTCTTCAGATTTATAATTTACATCTTCATCATCAACTTATCCAAAAGGTATACATAAGTTAATATTTCAACATATTAATTATTTAAGTAAATCTATATTATAGGAATAAATATTATTAGGTATTAATATTTTATAACAATGATTAATAAGTAATTATAATATTTATTTATATTTTGTTTAGAATACCATTTATAATTTTAGAATTCCCATTTGAAATATATATATTTTATTATATTAAAATAGGTATCTGAGTAATTAAATATAATAATAACTATGAAATAAAAAATAAGATCACTGTAGTATCAATATATGATTGGTGCGGAAATTTCGTAGGTAATAAATAATAATGATAAAGGCAATTAAAATGAACGAAACAAAAATAAATAAATAAATAAATGGCTCTGTATGCGCTGTACTGCTATACAAGTATGAAAGAGTAAGTATAATAAAAGGACTCATTAAAAATAAATATAAAATAATACATACAGTCACAAATGGATAAATAAAGTAAATATTTAACTTGGTACAAAATAATACGTTTAAATTTAAGGAAAGGAAATGAGTAGATATAGACTATAGGTACATAAAATTACAATATCAGTATAATAAAATCTAACTGTACATTATGGTTCAATAGAAAATATGTTGTTATTTTGATTCACAAACAATAGATTTATATACCTACGCAGAAAAAAAATATAAAAGTATATAAAAAAAATACAAATAAACGACATATAAGTCTTTATGTTATTATTATAAAACATAATAATTATATAATTATGAGTATATTATACTCGTAACATCTGCGAAGTTAATTTATTTATGCTATAATACTTTATTTACTTATTAACTTATTTACACATTTGTTTATGCAACTGGCATAAAAATAAAATATTAAACACATTTCTTACGCGAATATACAAAACGTATTTTGCTACCGAAATATAAAAAACATATAATACTATTATTTATTGTTGTTAAATTATATTATATTATACACACACGATAATGATATATTATAAAAGTGAACTTTAATAATGATGCCATTTGGTGTTTATGAAAAATGTGAGACGGACGACGGATATTTCAACTAGTGCTCGATTTTTAATCACATAGAATTGAAATTTACGTTCCCGATGAAAAATGTACGATACCTATACTATGAATTGTGATTGTTCCGAACGATTTTCGTGTTTAATATCAGTAGGGTAGAGGACTTATAAAATTTGCATATTCGATTTAAAGAGTCACAAAATTGGACAACTAAGAAATAAATACGTTTCATATACATACACGGATATAGCCAAACATATAGTGTTATTGTGCGTAAAAATATATTTATTTTGGTTTTTTTTTATTGTTGGTCATATTTCTTATTTTAGAAACATTTTATAGCATAGGTTAGGTTAGGGTTAGATTACACTAAAAAAAAAAATGTTCTAAAATGATTATGTTTCCTGTTTGACGATTTAAAGAAACATAATATTGTTGTCCATCAATGTAATTTTTAAGGTAAAAGAAATTATATTTAAAAATATACACAACAAAAATATTATTTATTTCAAATGTTTATAGAAGTCGATGACGAAGAAGACGATATCATTATAATGGAAAAAATATAAATAAAATTATTAACAAAAACTGTTAAAAAATTTAAATAATTTTAAAAGCATATAATATTATATATAATGTAGTGGCGTGTTTCGTGGAATTTTAGAGCTACCTCAATAAATTATCATGTTATAAATTTATAAATTTATTATTATTTTTTACATAATAACGGTATCTCCGCGATCGGACGCAAAGCTATACTAATTGTTTATAATATTAAAAAGAAAGACGGTCGAGAGAAGATTAATTTTTCTGGAAGTAATATCGCGTGACAACGGGACGACATTAAAGCGATCATCATCATCATCATCATTATTATATTATCATCGTACAAACACGGCGATTGTGCGGCTCCGGCGGTTTACCGAAGCGTAAGACGATCGCAAAAGGACGCGCAAAGGACCGTCACTTCGGCAACGTATATATATATATATATATTATTAAGCGCGTTCGTACAACAGTTTGTATATACGGAACGGAATCAAAGAGCGAAGCGCAGGCGGAGACACGGCGGCTTTGAATCAATAGTATTTGCCGCGTCCGTCTGCGATCGCACCGCGGACATTTCGGTGCGGTCGCCGCGACCGTCGTCGTCGTCACCGTGCATCGTCGGTGCGCGCGCGACTTCGATTGGTTCGAATTTATCGTTATAACCGTGGACGGGACGGACAGCGTCGGTCGCGCGTTGACGGGCGACAGCGTATATATATATATATATATATATAGTCCGGCGTAATATAAGTGATCGAAAACTATATGCCGAAAAACAACGCCGTCGCGGTTTATACGTTATACAAATTATAATAAACGCGGGGAGGGTATGTCAGGGGACGACATTATGGTGCACAGCTCGTGGGCGGGAGGGTGTATGGGATTACACAATATATATAGTATCGTGCGGAGTAGAACGCGCCATGTCTATATTATATATTATTCGGTTCTCGAGAGTCGTTATATTATTATTATTATTATTATTATTATAAAACCAGACGCGTTAGAAGAGGTGCAGGACAAAATTTAATATACACACGATATTATTATAACGTGTGTGCGTACGAGAGTGCTAAAAACGCTGCGAGGGTGGTTTTAAAGGGTAGATATTATATGGTACGGCGTTATACGTTATATACGGTGTAGGTACTATGTGCGCGTGCGCGTCTGCGGTCGCGACGGCCATCTTTGATTTCTTCGCCCCCGCCGCCGCCGCCGCCGCGACGACGTCCTTTTTGCGCCCTCGCCGCCGTAATAATATCATACATACCGAACGCCGCGTTCCGTTTCGCGATCGCGGGCCGCCGAAAAGTGTATGGAAAAAGTGTACGCGCGGTCGGGAAATAAAAATAAAAAATATATACGCATATATAATTCGCGGGAAAAGGATGGAAAAAAAAAATATTATATTTTACCCTCTTTTTCCGCCGCTTTATTATACGCATATTATATATTTTACACGTCGTCAACCGGATGGGCGTGGCTCGAATACAGGAAAAAACTGTAAGCGTCGCGATGTAGGATATAATTTTTTCGTTTATATTTTCCGCGCGCGCGTGTAATTCTGATTTCTGTTTTTGTTTTTTTTTTTTTCCTAACAATAAACATATAACACGATTTTTATACCGATTTTACACCAAGTGTTTGCAGGTCATCAATATATATTTATATATATATATATTATACGCATTTTATATTCTATCTCGCGGTCAACAAAACCGTACGTTTACGAATTTCACAAACGGTCTTACGTCATCGATGAACCGTTTCGATATAATATTATAAGTAAACGTTGTCGCCAAAACGCTATGTGCGTTCGCGTTTACGCACAAAAATCGCGTTCGCGACCGGTGTCGTTCGGCAACGCGATGCGGTCCGCCGTACACTAAACGCATCGTGATGCGAACGGATTTCGCGGCGGCGACGCGTCTTTGAAACGCGCGAGGGTAAATAATAAGGGATCTTTTCCCTGGCTTCGTCGCAACCGGTTCGGTCAGTTCATTCTCATAGTTCGCGTCCGCAAATAATATACGTTCGGTTACAAAATATTATTATAATCACAATAATAATAATAATTATTATGCGTATTCAAATCGTTCCGTAAGAATATATTATTATTATATTGTGCGCGCGCGTTTAAAATATCGCAGAACGATAATGCACGACGCTCACCCTTCGAACAGTTTCCCACGCAAGCACAATTATTTTAGACGGTCATTCGATAAAATATATCATATATTATTATCATCATTACACATAATATTGTAACGTATATAATATTATAATAATATGTTATCCGATATAGACCGTGGTTATAACCGTAGTTTAAAACACACTTTACTTACATAATTATTCTATCGTCGTTGACACATATGAAAACAAATACAAATTTCCACTGTTCTTCATATACGTATTATCTATATACGTACACAGTCTTTGATTCAGTTTTACTGTCTTATAGTATTTAAGATTTAACTAAATGTAGGTACCTACTTAACAAAAGCGAAAATTCCGACACTTTTGTTAGGATAAGCCAAACTTTTTCAAAATCATCATTCATTGCCATAAAAAAAAATTATATTACCTATTTATAGGTATAATAGTGATATTACCTATAATTTAAGTTTGTACCTGTTTCCGGTCAGACATTAAAATTTTTATTTTAAATAAAAATGTTGTTAAGATTATTATATAATTCTCATCCTCACCATGTTGAGAGGTCAGTCTACAGCTGATTATCCTGACCCGTAGTTTTGCTTAAATATGATACTTAATATTTTTGGTTGAATTTATATCGTTTAATTTTTGCTTAAATATTATTAAGTTATTGTAACACGATAATTTTATTGAAGTAAAACCTTTTGGTTGAATTTTTTCTTAAAATATCAATATCTACAATTTAATTTCAAAACGTTTGTACCCAAATAGATATTTATATACAAACAAACAGGCAGTAGCCTGAAAATAAGAAAATATGAGCAACCATTTATATAATATAATATTATGTTACGACGAATTAGGAAAATAATATTATATGAAATAAACAAATTATAAAACATTTATTTTAAATACTGTTTTTCTGAATGATTTATTTACTAATATATCATATCAAACTCATTTTATATCTTATAGTCAAATAAACAATTATATGATTCATTAAAAAGGATTTTCAGAAAAACAACATCAACTTTAACTTTTTAACTGTCCCTGAAAAAATTAATTAACTTATTTTTAATTATTACTATTTTTTTATCTTTTTATTTTATAAACCCTAAAATAAAATACTCTAACTATGTCTATTCTATTATACCTATTTGTCGACATGCATAAACAGTAGGTATTATACAATAATATAATTATAGTATAATAATATATTAAATTACTTCACTTAATAAGACAAATTATTAGATACTTAATAATATTTACCATTAATATTTAGATGAATACTGATAATTGCAGAACCAATTATAAAACACAGAAGTGTATTTTAAATTAGTAAAACTGTTTGTAAGCATAATATTATATATTGAATTAAATATTTGATTCTCGCATCATCAATGGCCAACGAATAATGAAATAATATTAGATTTGATAACTTGCAACGGACATCTGTAAATACAATACTCACAATTTTTATATAATCTGATTTTAATGTTTAAACCATAAATATATACCTAATATAAAAATGAATTACTTTAAACTTAATCAATAAGGATATTATTTAAAACACTTGATATAATTATTTCAACATAATATAATATGATATATTATTAAAATTTATATAGACCTAGCATTTAAAAATAATGATTTTTTAGTCCAACTAAATGGTTAAGTTAGGAATAATAATTCAAAATTAATATGAATATAAAATTTAAATTATGTAAATATAGTATATTTTTGTTTGTATAGGTAGATAAGTAATTATTGAGAAATTTACTTTAATATAGTTAATAACAAAATAATGTTTACCTCTGTTTGAGCACTTGAAACAATATGAAACACAATTATTACTTAATTTTGGTTACATACTTAAATTAATGGATTTTACATAAGTACATTAAAACTTTACTATAGTTTAAATATAGTTAGTTTGAAACAAAATACAAATAATTTATTTACGTGGGTTATTGGTAGGTAAACACAATTAATATTATTTTATAAATCTATGAACACATCAATTTATACTTAAAAAACTTACCTCTATTGTATTTTCTCAGTAGCCTATGTAATACCTTTAGTGGTTAAATATGGAAGCGAATAACCGAGTAAAAAGTTAAATTTAACAGACCCCGATCTATTTACCTGTTTATGTTCATATATAATTTATAATTAATATTCATCTAAATTATAATATTATTTTATCAATGTATGTTTTGACATAGTAGAATAGTATAGATTATTTTTAAAAATACCCTTAAAAATGATAATAATAGTGTTAAGTTAATGTGTAAAAATATTTATAATATACCTATATTATATTTACTATGCATAAAAATTTAATAATTGGATATTTTTTTGATTTATGACTATTAATAAGAATCAAATACTTATATAGATATTTATCTAATTTGAAAATTTAATATTTTAGATTCTGAGAGAATCGAGGAATATATTGATTTTATAAAAAGGTTTTTTCTTTATCTGAAGACACTTTTTCGAGTAGAAATAATGGTCCGATTTACACGAGTATAAAGTGTGCTTTCTATAGAAAATTGCATGTACTTGGTACATAACTAGTTCATTTTTAGAATTTCTCAAAAGTTTTCCCTTGAGATATAAGAGCTGCCAAAAATTGATGGAAAATCGGCAAAATTACGGTTGCTAAGAATTTAATTTTAAAATATTTTTTTTTATTACTTTTTGTCTAATATTTATTACTATAGAAGATTTGGACGTGGGAATTAGAAAAAGTTTTTGAATATTAACATGTTATGTATTATACATATGAAAAACAATTTTGGAAATGTTACATTGTTTTTTTAAATAAAAAAATGTTATTTTCTTATAGATACCTTCAATATTCTTAGATAAATAAATCAACAAATTTAGTTTAACTCTCATTAAACCAATTGGTTGGGAAAAATAAAAATAGTAGTTAATCAAAGTATACTAATACTAATTTTATATTATATAGGTATATTTTGTAATTTCGTATTTAATATAAAAAAAATTTGAAACCCAAATCCCCCTTTACAGGTACGGGCTTGTACGTACTATATAATCATTTTTAAATATATAGATAATTAAAGGACTTTTTTAATGTAATTTAAATTCTCTTATAATAACTACAATAATTATAATAAGTTATAGTATAGTTATAATTATTTAATAAATAATTAAGAAATTAGCAACTAATTAAGTTTAGGGGCGAATCCAGTCTGAAAATATTATATCACGTTTTATTGTTATTAATTGTAAAGCTTAACTTATATGTATACTATGTTACTATGTAATATCAAAATTTTTGGGTATGTCAGCCTATACCAGGATTACTCCTAAATCCGCCCTGATTAAATTGCTAAATTGCCAGTTGGGTGAATAATTAATGTAACTATAGTTGAAATATTAGTTAACGATAAAAATAACTTCTATGTTAACAATATTATCAACCTAACTAGTTATTGGCGGTATAATAGTGTTCAACCTCGGTATTTTGGCATTATTTTCTGTAAAGGATATTTTATCTAAAGTCGAGGAATGGATTAGAGGAACTGTTTTTGTTTTTCGAGTATTTCTCCAAATTTTCGATCATTTTCAACTCTAAATTATTTATATATTGGTTTACTGTCGCGAGCCATTGTTTCCAACGCGACACGTGCGACCGACATTATTTACATGCACGCGCAGAAGGATAAAGTGTAAACTTTTACGAACGTGCCCGAGCGACCCGTATTGTACTGTCTATAAGCGTATCCGCTTTCCGTCGGGTCCCGGTCGTCACGGTCGCACCTGCAGTCGACGCGCCGCTAAAACCAAAGTTGTCCAGCGAATAATTTCCGTTTTCGCGACAGTATACCTACATTACGCAGCCGTCACGAATCTGTTTGATCAAAGAACACAATATTATTGTTTAGCGTACATTATTATACCGTACCTAAAACACATATTAGGACTGTATACCAAGGTATAATAAGTAAGTATATACTCGACGCGATCGTTGTATATACTCGAATGAAAACGTTTTGGTAACGGTCCTTTCGCGAGTTGCAACAATAGTTATAGGGAATACCGACGACCCGCTTCCTTCGACGCACCCCATTCGACGACACATACGCACTAACTCGGCGTAAAAGGCCGCGTATTGATTTTCCCGGAAAACCCAAGAAAACGGTCGACATCTAGTCTGTATCATATCGTTATGATGTTCTAGTTTTGTCGTTACGATGCCAACGTCAAAACATGGTTGTGGCACCTATGACGCGTATACCGCTACCGCGGTATATAAGTATGGTATAGGTACACGTCAAAGCCATCTACTAAGCACGTGTATTATTTTCAATGGAAGCCAACATGTTAAGATGCCTTCACAGCTCACCGTGAAACGTGATTTCCGAAAAAATATTCTAGAGCTGTGATTGGTAGAATTATATGGTTACTATGTGGTTAACCACTAGTTAACTGCAGTTTGCGTTCCCAAAACTATACCTATACCGCATATACCGTATAGTTGATTTCAATCCTACTCGAACCGTGATGTTCACGAATGGTAATCAACTAATGATATATTTTTCGGATTTTAATAACTTTTAAAAAATTTAAATTATTAGAACATAATATTACAACACAATTACAAATTTAGAACGAATATAATAATTGTTATATTTTAAACTATTAAACTAATACAACCGGGAATGTTTTTTTTTTTTGAAATTCAACCTAACCTACAAATTGTAAAGGATTAGGACTGTATACTGTATAATCTATGATTTAATATACCAAGTTATTATAACCATAACTACACGTTCTGTTATCGAAAAGTACCATAAAAATTATAGTGAACAATTTCTAAATTATCACATTTCACGTTTTACGGTGAGCTGTGAAGGCACCTTTACCAGAGCCTTGGTTATCATTGCGAACGCTCAAAATGATTGATAATGAAATAATATTGCGTTCACGTCGTTAAATTTGTATAATGTTTTGAACTCATTACACATATACAAATTATTTATTTATAACGTATTTATACAATGCGCGCATAATTTCAACCAATCAAAAATACGCGCATGCGCACAAACGGCTGGGGCTCTAAACATGTAGGCATCAAAAATCAGCTTTATAGCTCCATAGTATATGATCCAAGCGTTTTTCAGTATTTGTATTATAATGCGCAAGGTGCATTTGGCGATTTAACTGCAATTTGTCTATCTAGGAAACTATAAACGCGCGTTATCAAAGTTTAAAATTCTAAAATCTAAAATGTTAAAATTTTAGAACCAAAAATCTTCTAAAAGTTTCAATAGTACATAATATACGATATAGCTTACAATAATATTATTATTTCACTGCAGCTGCACATTATTGCACTTTACCGAATTAGGTACCTACACAAAATGAAAATTAGTAGATATAAAATATGTACATTTATGCGCTATTTTAATTGAAAATTTAATAGTTGCATCAATTAATAATACACAAGTACAAGCATATAGGATAAATGGTTATAATATAATGCTGTTCTAATGAAATAGTCTAGAATGCTATATCCAGATTTGTAAAAATAATTCAAAGTATTTAAGTACAAATACAACAAATTACCAAATGTAAAATGTAACATTATACAAATATACTACACAGTAACTATTTGATTAACGTTAATAACAATAAATAGTAATCATGAAAAAGGATAAACCAGGATTAATTATTATAATAAAACACTTAAACATGTAGGCTTATAGATCAGGAAAAAAATAATAATTTGACTTAGATTCAAATATAGATTTTTATGGAAAAAAAAAATGTTTAAAAAATAGTTATTACATTTTAAACAAAAGGATATAGTGTTTAATATAATATTAGTTATATAATAAAACGTTATAAAAAACTAACCTTTTAAAAACTGACCACCAATCTGCTGTAGTTGTTACTTGATTCAAAAGATTTAATTTAAAACACTCAAAAACTTAGAACTTAAATAGCTCAAATACTTGGTATGTTATATTTCATTTTTTTCAAGTCTAAATCGAAGGTGAGCCCCCGACGGGACTGCCTTCACATTACTTCATCACAAGTCTGCTGTATCAAATAATTATAATAACTATTAAACATAAATCCCTAATTTTTGTTTTATATTTTTCAATGCATTGTCGACCAATGATATATTAGACTAATTATATATTTGATGTACATTTAAAATAATCATAAATATATAACTTTATCTTATAAATGTATTATAAATGAGTATATCTAATAAAAAATAAATAACATTAAGTTAATAAATTTATGTTTACAAATAAAATAATTAATAATAATAATATTATTATTATTATTATTCAGTCATGTAAAGTATTCGAATAAAAGTATTTGAATACTAGTATTTAAGTATTTTTTTAATATTATTAATACATTTTAAAAGTATTTTATACGAAAAAAAAAATACTTGTATTAAAATAGGCACCGATTAAAAATTTTTCTTTGCATTTTATTTTTTTACGTTATAAAATTAAGCTACTATGAAAAATTCATAATTTTTACACATTTCCTTGCCATTTTTTAGCAATGTACATTGTAATGTACATCAAGACTGAAGGTTATAAAAATAGCAAGTATTTTTCATGTAAAGTAACTATAAGTTATATTCAATTGGGTAAACTTAGTAGATATTTTTTATTTTTTTAAACACCAGTTAATATATTTAAAATTAACGAAAGAGTATTTTTATTCAAATATTTAAAAATTTTGAAAGTATTTAAAATACAAATTTATTCCAATTTAAATATTAGTATTAAAATACTTATTCAAAAGTATTTTTTACAAGACTATTATTATTATTATTATTAACTAAACAACTTTCATCGTAGAATAATATTATTATTCTGAACATATGAAAACGGGTAGGAAGTAAATTACTGTGTACGTGGCTCTACCTAGTAACGAAACTCATTAACTATCTCTATCTCCTTTAACATAGTCTTCGAGAGTGCTGTGAGTAATCCGCGATACAACGAGAAAAACAGCTTTATGTGAAAATACCCATTTAGTTTTATTTCATACACCAGGAGTCAAAACAGATTAAAATTATTTTCTGGTTTCTGTTTTAAATTCATTATCATTTTTATTTATAATTCAAATTGAAAGTTATAGTAAAAAAAATATCTCGATTCCAATTTGTTTTTTGATTTTATATTATTAAAAAAATGTATGTTATTTTACATTATAAAACATTTATTGATTTAATTAATTAATAAAGTGAAATAAAGGTACGTATCACAGTAGTTAACACAGTATTTGTGAAATTTTTAAATTTAAGATTAGCGAGTTTTTTTTAAGTTAATATGTAACTTACATTTACTAGTGATTAATGTTTGTCGTATAGTATATTATGTTAAAACTTAAAGATAATAATCAAATTATAAATGATATTGATTGACAATCTATTGTTGAAAAAATTGAAAAAGGGGTAAAGTATAGACTTCACATTGAGCACCTTCTAGTATTGATAAATTATTGTATCGTAAACAATAATATATTATATTATTATTATGGAAAATTAAATATACTTAAATACCTGGTAACCTTAAGGTTTCAACATATAATTTAACCAGATTTT